>JASFAT010001949.1:0-600000 GCA_031353405.1 Baronia brevicornis
TTCTTCTGGTACGAATACAAACGTATCCAAAACTTTTTCTGTATCAAGTTTATTTCTATCTCGTTATCGAAAAACTCGTAAATGTTCATCTGACAGTAGTATAGACTCTGTTAAAACCACTTCAGTCACAAAATTTTTTCCAATGCCGCACTATCGTAACAGTACTTCTGTAATGAACACAACTTATTCCGGTGTAAATATGGATTTGAAACAGAATGAATTCATTACAGAAAATAGCCGAGAAACAGAAATGAAATGTATGCCAAAACCACATAGATGTTGTTGTTCAACATCTACAAATACGGAAGGTGGAAAAAATAAGCTTACTCATAAATCTACTTCTATAATTAAATTTCTTCCTGGTCCTACAACAAAAACTCGGACATCTACTACTAATGTTCAATCTGTCCTCAAAACTAAGTCAGGTATGGTATCTATTCCTTCAACTGTCGTTAAATATTTTCCTTCGCCTACCTTACGTTCATATCGTAAGTGTAAGGTTCATACGTATTACGTTCCTTCGTCGAGTACTAGTTGTACTTGGGCATTGAAATCGAATTCTAAAATTAAAGGAAAAACTAAAAAGAAATCAAAAGTAGAAACTCAACCTAAAATTAAAAGAAAATGTAAATGTAGGAGACAAGAAACATCAAAATATAAAACTAGACCTACAATAAAAGAAAAATCTAAACCTAAAACAAGAAAAAAATGTAAAGTTAAAGAAAAATGTAAAGCTGCATATAAATCTAAAGACAATTCAAAAACTCAATCAATATTCAAAACTAAATTAAAATCAAAACTTACACTGAAACAAAAAACCAAACCTAAATCAAAGCCTGAACCTTGTTCTAAATCGAAAATTAAACAAAAGCCTAAATGTGCAAAAAAACAAAAACTCATGTCAAAGCCTAAATTAAAACATAAATCTAAATGTAAACATAAATCGAAACCCAACTGCGTGATTATACCTAAACTCAAAGGGGTGACAATAAAGACTTTTCAACCTAAGTCTATAGCTAAACACCAAGGAAATGAAAAGGCATTACGTAACAGAATATTTTCGGTAAACTTATTACAACCACGACCCCATAATCCTGTATTCAGCAGTGGTGCTTCGTGTAATTGCACGCGTAGCAAAAAGGTTATGATAAAATCGCCTACATGTAAAATAAAATGTATTAATTCAAAATATCGCAAACTTACATCAGTAAACAGCCAGAAAAATTTGAAAAAATCATTTCATAAATGCAAATGTATAAAACTCAATCCTAAATTTAAATGCAAAGACTTACCTATTCGTCTGAAAAAAGGAATACGTCCTGTAAAAAGGAAAAATATTGTATCTGATACAAAAGCACGAAAAATCATTTGTTGTTGCAAAGACGGCTTTGGAAGAAGGACCAAGATTATCAAATTCTTGCCACCTCCACGTCACCATACTAGAGCTACCTCAATTAATACCAAAGCTTCTTTAATACGTAAGCTTCATCAGAAATATGGCAAGAATATCAAAATAGATATGCTATCTGATGAAGAAATATATGGTACTCCTAGAAGGACGGTGAAGTACATGTTCCCTCCAGGTTACGCTCCACACTTAGGTATAAATAAATCTAAAGTTAGACATGGGAGGAAAAAGTGGACTATACAATTCGGTTACCCATATTTTCACCGATCGCGACGATCTAAAAAAGCAAGCAAACTAGTACCAGCAATATTCAGACAGGCTAAAATGAAGCGGTTTATACAAAAAGGGCGCTTTCTGAAAATAAGAAAAATTTGGGCAGAGTTAATAAAGTTGACACCCGTTGAATGGACCCGAGAAATTAAATGTTCAAACATGCTTATGGAATCAATGAAAAAGAAGCCCTGCTATTGGATTTACAAAATTTGGCCTTCGGCTTACCCCGCCTTTTTAGTTTTTCACAAAATATACCAAACTTTGGTACACGTAATTTTCTTTGCACTTGCATGCTGTATATGGTGTCCGCTTTTTTGTTGGTGTTTTCTTTTTTATACTATAATCCTCAAAAGGATTATTTGTTAAATTTTAATTTGCATATATATACATATCATTGTTTTTCATTCTTTATTCTTATTTGATGTCCCAATGAAAAACGCATCACGACCGCAAAAGATTCAAGGCTTGTAAAGATTCAAAGGTTTTGGCTTTGAGATCTATCAAAAAGGGACGAAAAGAAGAAGTTAGTAATACCCGGGTACACGATGCCATTTCATGTACGCAGTGAAACGGTAGCGTTACATATGCTAGCTAGCATATAATGTATTGGGTTAGCAACTAAGTAATTGCGGATTTTTTTTAGGAAATCAAAGACATTTTTCATGGAACTAAAAACTTTATTCTCTAATGTATTGCCCATTTTGATCAATGACCTTTTGTCATCTTTCAGGCAGCATCATAATCCCACGTTCATAAAACTTCTGGTTTTTATTAGCAAACAACTGAATCAGGTACGATTTGACATTGTAAAGATCGAAACCAAAAGTAATCAGATGGTGCAAGGTCAGGACTATATGGTGGATGGGCAAACCATCCCAACCAAGCTCCAATAATTTTTGCCGAATGGGCAAAGATGTGTGTGGCCTTGCATTGTCATGATGGAATACAATACTTTTTCCATTTGTCAATGCGGGCCGCTTTTCTTCAACTGCATTGTTTAATTTCGTTAGTTCTATGTAGACATCAGAATTGATCGTTCGGTTGGGTGGTAAGAGTTCAAAGTAGACAATTCCTTTGTAAGGCTTCGTCACCATAAACAGCACAACTTTTTATGAGCTTGCAATGCGGTTTTCCCTTTGTGGAAATAAAACAGCAAAATATGACGAAAATGTTCCTTTTGATTTTCCATTTTTCAACGAACGCCAAACGAAAACTACGCAACCGATCAAAAAACTTTTTTTACTGATTGACAGTTAAATTGCCAACTATCATAACAAAATGTTTTTTACATTTGTACTACGTGTGCAAACCTAAAAATTCTACTGAAGCCATCTATGAGTGAAATCCGCAATTACTTAGTTGCCAACCCAATATATATCGATGCGGTATAAATGTAGACGCTCAGTCGCTCAAAGGGCTATGAAAAGCATTATGCTTGGAATTTCTTTGGTGAATATAGTTTGGAACAAAGAAATCCGCTGGAGAATCCGAGTTGCCGCCATAGTTTTCCATGTGAATAGTAATGGCGACCGATTGGCTCAGTGGCCCGGCCCTCCGCCCACGGAGTCAATGGTCGCGGGTTCGATTCCCGCATCGGAATAAATATTTATATGGATTTATAAATATTTATTCCGAGTCTGGTAACCCCCCCAATCCGCATTTCCTTTCTTCTCTGTCCTTTCCCGTCCTCTCCGCCAATCCACGGTCTGCCGTGCCAATGGATGCGTGGCTAGGGGCGAGCCTAGTCGAAAGCGTGCCCATTGTCCCGGGATCGGGCTCCCCCGGGTACTATGGTGCCTTACCTCAGCATGCAGGGCTCTGCTGGGGTTGACCTCCATCCTCCCTTGCGGCTCGTGGGATTCACTAAGACGAATTTAATATACCTAATTCGTTGAAAAATGACGGCGACGTGGTTCGCCACCCGTCACGTCCTGATTTTCACGAAAGCGAAAAGCGATGACCTTGAATGATAGAATAAGAAATGAAGATATAAGAGAGCGATGTGGAGTAAAAGAAGGTGTTGTGACAAAAGTAGAAAAAGGGATGCTTAGATGGTTTGGACATATAGAGAGGATGGATGAAAGACGACTGGCAAAAGAAATTTACCTTGCGAATGTGGATGGAAGAGGAAGACCACGAAAAACGTACCTTGACCAGATTGCTGAACTTTTTAAGAAAGGCCAGGTCAAGAGTACCCTCAACCGGCGGGCTTGCATGAGGAGAATAATAAGTGTGGAGGAGGCGAGGGAAGTATGCCGGGATCGTAGCAGATGGAGATCTGTGGTCTCTGCCTACCCTTACGGGAAACGGGCGTGACGATATGTATGTATGTAAAAGCGACTGATGAAGAGCCGTTTCGCTGCGATGAATGGTAGCGGATGGAGCTCTGTGGTCTCTGCCAACCCCTGCGGGGGATAGGCGTGAATATATAAAAAATAAATAAAAAATAGTAATGGGCTGGACACGTTTGTCGAAAAACTGACGACGAAAGCATGTTTTTTTATCCTGTGGCAGAAATTACTGTGGCATTCAACTGACAAATATTAGTTAAGACAAATATTTAAATTACATAGCATTTATTTTATAATTTTTTAGCCGATAATTCATTGATTTGTGTTTTGTTAGAACTTTAACAGTTAAGTTTGAACCCCCGGTCCTATACTTTTGAATTCTTGCAAAACAGAGAAAAACCTCACAAAATCCTATAGCCTATATAGTCGTACTTTTTAAAAATATCGGTTGATTGCTTTTTACGCCGTGATTTCTTGATTTGATTACAGTACATGTCGCCCTAACCCCATAGAAAAGGTGGTAACCTTTTCTACGGTAAATTAAAAAAAATATGAAATGAGATGAAATTTTTTTAATACACCGACTTTTTATTATGTGCCAGTAACATAGTTTGATTATTAAAACCTCTTTAAAACTAAATTAATACCAATAATGTAGAAAAATCAAAAGCACCCGTTTTTTTACAAAGGAATGTATATGTATCTGCTGCCCATTACCGGTCTATAATAATAATAACCATTTATAACTAAATATTTTTGTTGGATAATTGTACCATTATCAGGTGATCATTAGAGCCTTGTTTGTTGTAAAGCAGAGGGAAATGTTCCCCGACAAAGTTAACTTTTGGCGCGACATGTGATTTCGGTCGTTTCTTTATATTCACCTGATATTTGAATTACGGAACTAAATTGAAGCAACATTTAGTAGTGGTAGAGTAGCACAAAATAGCTGGCTCAATTGGAGAAGTATCACACCCTCACAGTATAAGGACGTTAACTGGTTGTATTTTGTGTATGTGTTACTGCGTTTCGTACAGTGAGTGCAAGGATCCACACTTTTCTCTTAACTTAACACTTTTCTCTTAACTTTATTTCTTACTTCCCGTCCCATTACTTTATCTTCCTCTCTTATAAACTTCTCCCCCTCCCTTTAATCCCAACCCTGCCCTAGGGTAGGTTAGGGTAGGTAATGGATCTGATATATCCTTTAAAACCATTTATTATATTCACTGTAAAAAAAATAATTTAAAACACGCTAGGAATAGTAAATATATTGTCAATTATATTTCAACAAATAATTCTCTTCAAGACAATTGCATAGAAAAGAAAACACCAACAAAAAAGTGGGCACCATATGGAACATGCAAGTATGAAGAACAATACGTGGATAAAATTTTGGTATATTTTGTGAAAAACTAAAAAGGCTGGGTAGGCAGATGGCCAAATTTTATAGACCCAATAGCAAGGTTTATTTTTCATGATAATATCAGTACATTTCAACTCTTGATTCCAGTGAGTAGCTTCAGACTCTCTAAATGTTTTCAAATATTTCTTAAAATCCAGGAATCGACGCCTTAGAAGTCGCTTTAATTTTGCTTTTGCTAGTCGTTGCATTCTTGCTTTTTCTTTTGATAGTTTTTTCACACCTGATCTTTTTTTTGCTAGTACTTGCATTCTTGATCTTGCTTTTGTTAGTCCTCGCATTTTTGACTTTTTAAATTTTCGTAAACCGAACCTAACTAATCTTTGTATTCTTGACTTTTTAGTACCTGGCAGTAAATTTTTTTTTAACCGAAAACTTGATTTAAAATTTTTACTTTTTCTCACACGTTTTGGCGTCGATTTATGACGACCTAAAGTACGAACATGGGTTTGTGGAGTAAAAGAATGTTTTACTAAATTTCTGGAACTAGCAGATACACCTTTTTTGGATAGCATATCTAATGTGAATTGCTTTCCATATGTCTTATGAAGCTGACGCACAAAAGAAGTTTTGGTATTATTTGACATACTTCGAGTACGACGCCGCGGAGGTGGTTCAAATTTAATAATTTTAGTCCATTTTCCACGTCCATTTCTGGTAGTATTAAGCTTTTTAGATGATTTATCTTCTAGAGATATTTCACCTCTTCTATTAAAAAAGGAATTAGATAATATTTTAGACTTGTATTCGTCATAACTTTGTTTATCTTTGGAAGGTATTTTCCCTCCTTTTGTAAAGTCAGGTTTAACCCTAGATTTAGACTTAAGTTTGACATGTTCAGATTTTTCCAAAGACGTTTTAGTACTTTGAGTATCTCCTATAGAAGATTTATGGGATTTAGGTCGCATAATTTTAAATAAAGTAGGTGGTGTTTTCATCATAACCTTTCTGGAGCGCAAACGCTTCTTTATATTAGAACTTTCAATCCCCTTAGTACGTGGTTGTAACAAGGGAAAAGAAAAAGCTCTATTACGAATGGACTTCTTAGAGTCTTTTTTTTTATCGCTTCCATCTAAAAAAATCTTTTTAGTAAGATTTTGTTTAATATTGTGCTCAGATTTTGCTAGAGTTTTTGTTTTAGTCTCAGATTTTCTCTTAGTTTTAGATGGATGTTCAGGTTTAAGTTTCTGCATCGGTTTGGGTTTCAATTTAGATTTTGGTTTTGTTATAGATTTCCTCGGTGTTCTGAGCTTCGATTTTGATTTTTTTTTCAATGTAGGTTTGAATATTTTTTTCGCTTTTGGTTTATATTTTAATTTTTGCTTGACCCTATTTTTCGACTTAAGATCTGATTTGCTCTTAGGTGTTATCTTTGACTTTTGTTTTAATCGTGATTTCGGTGTGGATTTCAATTTTGGTTTCAAAGCTACTTTAGGTTTTTGTATTATTTCAAATTTTCTTGTGGTCCTCGTATCTAAACTAGGTGATGGAAAAAATTTTACAACAGTCGGTTTGGATATGACACTTGTTTTTGATTTACGAACAATTTGGGCATGACTAGTTGTTGATTGAGTTTTAGTTCGAGGGTAAGGAGGAAATTTATAAGATGTGACTTTATGACTTGCATTCTTTGCTACACCACGAGTATTTATGGCAATATTACGTGTGTGACGATTTGATTTAGGCATAAATTTTATAACATGTGTTCCCCGTCCTGTACTTTCTGATTGCGTATGCTTTTTAATACCTACATTTTTTCTCATATCAACATTCATATCTGACAAATTTGTATTTATTACTGAACTACCACGTCGATGATCATGGATTGGAAAAATTTTTACGACAGAGGCACTTTTTTTAGTGGAGTTGCCAGTTGAACGTGTACAAGGCAGTGGTGTGGGGTAATGTTTTTTTACAAACATTGATGGTTTTAAAACATCTGTATATAAACTTGCAGTACGAGTTTGACGAAAAGATGATAAAAACTTCATTAAAGACGTTTTTGGAAAGCTAGTAGTATTAGTAGCTGAGGAACGTCTAGAAGTGACAGTTTTAGGAAGAAATTTAATTACAGAGCTTGTTGTTGTTATTGGGTCAGTTTTACGTGTACGATTACGCTCACGTAGTAACGCAATAATTTTTTTTAAAGCTGTAGCCTCAGCTAAATCAGTGATGCTTCCTATAGTACGTTTGGGGTGACGTGTAGGAAAAAATTTCATTACAGGTGTTTTAAAAATAACGGCACTACTACTTTTAGTGCGAGTACGACGACGAAATACTGAGAGCAACTTTTTTGAAGAAAATGTTTTTGGTGTCTTAGTCATGCTACTTGTAGATCGTTTTCGATAAACTGGTTCTGGAACAAACTTCATTACAGAAGGTGTACTGAGCAGCTCTGTATAACTAGCTGTGGTGCGAGTTTCACGTCTTAACCATGGTAAAAGTGTAGTTAAAGATATGGTTTCAAATACATTTGTTCCACTGCCTGTAGTACGTTTACTTTGAATTGGCGATGGAAAAAATTTGTTAACAAAAGCATTCTTTGTCATACCTTTTTTTATTTCACTTTTTTTTGGTTTAATATTTAATTCCTTTTTAATATCACTTGGTTTCAAAGTATTGCACCCTAAAGTATGAAAGCGATGAGAAGGCGGAGGAAAAAATTTAATAGCTGAAGAAGCTTTCGAGATTTTGTGTTCTGGACACTCATTTTTTTTAACAGAAGGTAGAACAGATGGTTTAGGGGAATAAAATTTTCTCACCGAATAAATCTTTCCCATACTTTTGTCTCCTAAATGCACTGGATAAGTACTCGTTTTACCTGAAGGACCTCTACATTTAGATGTTACAATATTATGGAAATTTTGAGATTTACACGGTGAAATGCGTTTATTAAGACTATCTTTACATATTTTTTTACGGGAACCAACGCGTCTATGAGATCTACAGGGATGTTTTTTATTTGGCCTACAAACTTTATGTACGTTTATATGATTGCATTCATATTTTTTAAATTTATCCTGGATATTTGCTAAACTTCCGGCAGCGGTCAAACACGATTGACGAACAACTGTTCCAAAATGTTTTGGTATAGATCTCGGTAAACAAATTCTCACTTGTTTTCTGCAACACTTCTGACAAGGTGTTACTTCGTTGATTTGGTTCGTTTTATCTACATACTTTTTGACAGGTTGACAACCTCCTAAACAACTCTGTTCCGCTTTTTTAACACAATGGAATTTCTTTTTTTTTGGTATACAAATTGAACACGAAGACATTCCTTGAACTGGATTTAATTTTCCATTTTTTTGACATTTATGTGTGCTTGCTTTGAATACTTGAAGTGGGAAAGCAAATATTGCTGCAGTGCGATCAAAAAGTTGGTTACCACTTTTATTACAACACCGATCTTTAACAAAATCTTCTCTTGTCCTTTTGTCACGTATCTTACTCTCTTTCACATTATGTCTTTTATGTCGGACATTGTTTTTATCACTTATTCCAAGGCACTCTTGTGAATTTTTCATGTCGTTTTGCCCTCTCTTATTATACTTTGTCAGGCTTTTAGTAGCCTTACAGTTTTTTCTTTGTTTTGTATCTGAGTCGCAATAATTGTTACATTGCGGTCGTAAAGGATAAGTAATTAACCAACATATTCCAATTATAAAAATGCATGGAGACCATACAATTAACGCAATTGTAAGTAGAATATATCTTAGAAAGGTTTTCATAAAATGTAATAAATCAAAATTCAATACCATCTGTTTACAGACATGTGAAGTAGGAGTTTGAATATGTCTTGAGCATTTGTATATTTGCTTCGCTGGCGGACACATGTTTACATCTGTAGTACTGCATATAAATGTTTTCGTGTATGGAAGAATATTTGAAGACAATTTGTTTTCTTTGTTATTAGTTTTCGTTACAAATTTATTATTTCTCTTTGTACTGTCCAGACAATTTTTTTTTAATATTGATTTATGATTATCTAAATTCGTACATGAACATGTGTTCTTGGAACATATAGAGTTATTTAACGTTTTAGGCCTTAACATGTAAATACTAGATGAATTTTTATTACATTCCGTAAAGTTTATTAGGTTGTAATGTAAAGGCGATTTTCTATTGCACTTTGAAAAAGATAATTTTTTTGTACTGTTTTTAATAGGAATATTTTCGAACGAGTAATGTTTGCTCTGTAGCTTCTGTGGCGTTTCTAAATTTTTATCTTGGGTTTCTTTTCGCATAAAGTTATAAATTACACTGGTATTATAATGTACATTACGTTTTCGCTGCAAAATACGGCGAAAACCAAATAAATCTTGAGATTTTTCACAATACCTTTTGAGTAATGATTGTGTTTCACTTTTTTTTGTTTGTAAGTCTCGATCGTATATAATTTTTACTTCTTTGTTGCATCGTGTATCCCCTTCAGCTAACTGGTGTTTAGTTCGAATTTTTTTTTGGATATATGTCATGTAGAGGTTACTACTTGATGAAATTGATTTTTTCAGAGCACGAAAATCTATTTGGTTCGTACGAATATGTTTTGCAGGTCTTTTATCTAAAAAAATCATATTGAAAAATTACATATATACATGTATATTTTAAATAAAAGATTAATATAAAAAATGTTAATTATGTACCTGTTGTCGTTGATGGTCTGCTTTTCTTTTTTACTTTTCTTTTATTTATTCCATCTTTCAGGTTGTTGGTAATCCTTTCACTTTTGTTATCATTACATATAAAAGATTTCGTTCTCTGCATTTCATTTCTCACCAATTCACCCAAATTATTATCTTCTGGAACATGAGTAGGCACATTGTATGCTTTGTCACACAATCGTTCGAACGCCTCTCGCTTAAAGATTTCATCATGCAATCGGTGTGACTTCCAAGTATCTCCATACATTTAAAAAATTAGGAAAATAAAACAATGGTTTCAATTCTTATACATAAATATTTTATAAATATATTGTAAAATATTAATATAAATATATTGTCAAAAGACATAAAAAATACGAATACTGTCAAAAACAAAAGTAAAATACCACAGAGCAAGCAATTAATTGTCGTAATCAAAATAATTGTTAAATTAAATTACATGTCTAGTTCGATTACTTGTGTGATCTGTATATGTGAATGTGAATAGGAATGTTGACAGAAACATGTTTAAAATGATACATAAGTACCTACCTAATTTAACTAAAAATATTTATAAATTATTTTTTATACAACTAATACTTTAATATTCGTTTATTTCAAATTCCGCTGTAAATTCGCTCCAAAACACAAATAAAATCATGGTTTATGAACAAGTGACGTAATGCACTTTGATTAGCGTTTGCCACTACCTGATTTAAAACTAATATAATCACATATTTATTATTAAATAAAAAATATCTTTTTCTTTCTCTAGTCTTTTTGGTTGTCTATTATAGAAACTAAAACTACCGTTTTCTTTTCCATGCTGCAAAATTATATTTTTATTTAAATACGGTCATCCTATTACATCGGTACATTCCTATTAATGTCTTTCATATCACATGTTAAATTTTAGTACATGTATATATATTCTTTTGTACAATAATATTATGTACTATAGGGGGACTTGATTCCGGAAGGCATTCTCTACCATTCAACCTTTCAGTATACTCCAAAATTTTTATTCGGATTAGTCAACTTGAATTCCAAGATTCAATACCAGTGAACACAATAAGAATAAAACCCAACCGGGCCTTCACGGCGTGAGTTAAGGAAGCACACATAGGTGCAAAAATTGTACCACACTTGCAAGGGTCCGTAGTTCAACTCCTCGAAGGGTCACAAACGTGAAGTTATAAATTCGACGGTCTAACTCATTAATCCATAAATAATATTATAATTTGAACTGTTTCTATAGAACGTTTGTCGAGTTTAGTCTTATAACGTAAATTGACATTGAAGATTTCACATTCTTATTATTATACAATATTTAACTTAGAGAAAAGCTATTTCATCTTACTTCGAACAAATCATATCGTTATATCATAGGCGATAACAATTAGAGAGAGATGCGAGTAATAAACACTATAGTTTACACCTATTTTTCCTAACTAGTGGTACAAATTGGATGGGGGATAATTTAGTATTATTTTTTTTTCTTATTACCTTTCTGGACTCCTTCGTTAAAATCAAATTTTGCTAAAAAAAGTGCAAATTCTTTGTAGTTGTATCTTGCATAGTAGATTTATCTATTAAACCTACCCATTGGAGTCCGGCAGAAATCTTTTACTATGTGGACAATCAGATTTTTTACAGAATTTCGACTATGTTGCGAATTATGAGAAATAGTATTTCTTGATGAATATACTAATTTCTATCTTAATGTGTGTACCTCACCAGCAGTTGAAACTTATATATTTTCTAAGCTTGATCCTTAACGATTGCAGATTCATAGAATAAAATTGAAGTTATTTACATAATTACGGATACCTCTTACGGCCTTTATGAGTCATAATAATGTATCATCAGATCACTTATTTACAAATGATACCGCATCCATAGTAAGATTCTCTTTAAGTTCCCGTACCGGTGAGGTCAGCGGCATTGGTCCTGCTTTGATCTCGCTGGTCCGCTACCGCTTCGGTTCGACTTCGGGTGCGCGGTCGCAGAATGCCACACGCTACCGCCGGACGCGCACGCACCGCGCACCTCGCACGCGCAATACGAAAAAAAAGTGACGAGACAGTAGTCGGGAAATTAAATAAAAACAAGCGTCTACACAGATCGCACCCTGCAACATCCAGGTATTTTTAGAACTATTATTGACGCACGTCGTAACTGGTTTTCTATTCCATCGCGAAAGTTTACCTTTTATCTTCGATGTTTTAATTCGAATTAATTACAAGTACGAAAAATTTCTGAATATTAGATTTTTATTTCATTAAAAACTCTACATTTTCTAAAATGTATTAACTGAGATAATATTAGCAAAATTTTATACTATACCACGTGAATAGGAAAGATGGACTTTGTGGTTTTATTTTTAGCTATGCTGTTGCATAAACAAAAATAAACTACTATCATTATATCATTACATTGTATTCTTTCAGTCGTCTACTAGTGTAATGGTATTTCTACATATAAAATATCAAATTTACCTCGTTTGTCTTTACCTGTAATCCAATATTTATACTATTATTGTTTATTTATATCAATACAGTAATCTTTATCTGAATAATAAATTAATGATATGATTAGATTAATAACTACCAAATTCTTTATATCAGCACTTAAATATAATAAATATTTAATAGTTTGACCATATTAAACATACCATATACATATATGTTAACAGGTTGTATATCTTCATGTAATCGTAGACATATATGCATATAATTTTTAAGGTTACTTCTGTATCTTAAATTCGACACTGATAAAAAAACCTATAGCGTTTTAGAGATATTCAGTTATCTTGCTATAATATGAATTGTAACCGTACAAAAATTAATTTTTAATCTTCTCCATTACACATATACATATATATTAAAAAATAAATAAATAAGTGGCAGAATAGGGTTTTCAACCTTAACCTTTATTTTCAAACAAGAATAATATTTGACTTATAATAAAAAACTAATATAAATATAGTCTAATATTCTTTATTTGAAAGTAGTAATTATGGTTGAAAACCTAGTTCTGCCACTGGACAACCTATATATAATATTAAAAAAATCGAAAAACAATGCGAGTCACCCCATTTCTTCTTATAGATATCATAAGTCGCAACTGTAGAAACAAATATCAGCAGATAGGGCTCAGCTGAGTAATAAAAAACAATTTGCGATTGTCAATCCGACCGCCAAGCATGGGAATTACTACAACACCCCTCAATGCCTGGCAGTGCACTGTCATGGCTAAATTTATTTATCGACGAAGAGTACATAGATGTAGTGATAGATTTAGTTAAATAAAAGCTATCTGAGTGTGTGTTCATACTAATGTGACTGCTACACTTGGCAACCAGTGTCCCACAAGCTAACTAACACACGTTGCTAAACACCGTCGACTCAATGAAACTTGATGGCAAACCACCATCTTCAATGTTGAAAACCATCAGGGTTACCTTGGGAAGCCTACTTTCTCATCTTTTAAAACAGCATTGTTTATGATTTTATCAAAATGTAATATTTATTTTTATTTCCAGAGACCCAGTTATTAAATGGCGCAGTATCAGTTACTTTTGTTTGCCGTAGCTGCTCTAGGTGAGACTTTTTCTGTGCTAAACAGATTATCTATATATATATATATATATATATATATATATATATATATATATATATATATATATATATATATATATATATATATATATATATATATATATATATATATATATATATATATATATATATATATATATATATATATATATATATATATATATATATATATATATATAGATGATTATAAGTAATAAACAATAATTGTTATTACAATTGTTTCAGTTTATATTTAGTTGAATATGTTTTTTACTTACCAAACGTGGAGATTCTCATTTATTTCAATTCGATTAACTGAGACTGCATGTCACCTGGTCTCGCTAGAGCCTCGTTCCTTATATAAGTAGGGAGTTACCACGATAAACCTTTTGAAGTAGTCGTTACTAGTTATATAATTAAACAATTAGCACGTGCAGGTGCGGTTGACAATTTTGCCCGTCAAGACAGCGTTTCCGTTCACCCCTTCTTCCTCTAATATATTATAATACCTATATAATATATATTTATAAAATTAAAAAGTTTGACTATTCAAAAAGTATTTTAAATTTTCAGAGACTTATATATTATACTGTTGATCCTATTGAGTAACCGAGGAGATTCTGATAATCACAGGATCTCTTATTACTTATTCGCATCAAATTCCGAGTTTCTCACGCATTTTACTTAAAGAAATAATTCTTAGTTAGTTTTCTTTAACTACTGTTCTTAAAATCGGAAAAATTTCCGAGTTCACATCCCCTTTTTTATATAAGACTAAGTATTGCATCCGTTTTCAATTACAATTCAAATAAGCTTTTTACACACCTACCTCCAAAATCAAAAACGTTTCTTACTAAAGTACGTCTAAGGGAAGCGTCCTATTATTTAAAAGCCATATTACAGATACGTCAATTATAAGTGTATGTAATATCTCTCTCTGAGTCCTAAGTCCCCCCTGGTGGGGCATAAGGTAGACACGAAGTTTCTCCATCTCGACCTGTCGGAGGCCATACGCTTCACGTCGCTCCAGGATAGGCCCATCTTCTGCACTTCAGCCGTCACAGTACGTCGCCAAGTTTGTTTTGGACGCCCACATTTTCTTTTGCCCTGCGGATTCCATTCGAGGCCTTGTTTGGGGATATGACTGGCGTGGCGCCGGAGAATATGCCCTACCCATCACCATTTTTGTCGAGTTCTTTTTATAGCCCATATGTGTATGTTCCACTTTCGAACAGGGGGCCTCTCAATCTCCCACTATTATTATTTATATAGTCTTAAGAGGGTTAGCAGGACACCAAACATTGAATAAATACATGTAGACCATACATATATTTAACACGATGCTGGAATCATACGCACAACCATTAACTCCAAAGCGGTAACGTCGCCACTGAGCTTTTTAGGTTAACATATATATGTTGTATAAAAATAAGTAATTTCTTTTAAAAATTACTATGATTATTGGTAGGGGTGATATTACACATTACTAATATATTGCAATCACATTTCCGTGGAAAAGCTTTAACGTTTTTTCTACATCTCAGATGATCGTGTCAATCTAATTACAATATTTAATATTCCGTGCATTAGACTGGTTCTCAGAATCGATTACGTTTGATATACGTGGGCGTGATTCATACTTTTCCGATTATGAATGGACTTGAAACACCGTTCTGAGATACGATAGATCGTTTACTACTACGCTAATTTTTTAATCAAAAATCCTATATCCTAGTATAGAATTCTTTATACTAATCGGTTTATAAAATAATTTAAAGCTTTATAACAGTTTTCAGTTGCTACAAATTCGCTTATCTATTTTATTTAATGTTTTTTTTTTAATAACAGAATATTGTTCTTTAGTGCAGATCGTTTTTCCTTCTTTAACAATTTGAAATAACAATCCTGTTTTCGTCTTCGTC
The DNA here is from genome assembly GCA_031353405.1 of Baronia brevicornis. NCBI lineage: Eukaryota > Metazoa > Arthropoda > Insecta > Lepidoptera > Papilionidae > Baronia > Baronia brevicornis. The sequence goes on from JASFAT010001949.1 coordinate 15,560, forward strand.
TTAATATTTTTTTAATGTATGTCCCACTGCTGGGCATGTGGCCTTCATTAATGAAGGAATGGATATTAAACCACCACGCTTTGCAAAAAGGCGGTTTGGCAGGACATTCAGACTCAAAACAAATACTAATATAATAATATATTTATTCCCATGCGGGAATCGAACCCGCGTTTATTTCGACCGAAAGCGGTGGTTTTGCCACTTTCTTCATTGAGTAATTTACGTGATCTAACGTATATGCATTCCTCATAATTTTATGATATTAATAAAAAAACTAAATATACATATAGTTATTTGTATATTTATTTGCCAAATGCATTGTATTTTGATGTGTTGTAGAGTTGCGCAATTACTTATTATCACCATGAATCACACGGCTCTCAATGGCAAAGATTTATATCTGTACTTATTTACCTTAACGCGACCTCTCCCATAAAATAAGACTGAGATCATTTCACCTTTGGAATCTTTGGAAACGTGACAACGCAGTATACTTAAGCGAGAACCTACAAGGGCTGTAATATGATACTGCCGTGTTGTTAGTTGTATTCGTGACTAAGAAATATCGTCTTTAGTCTTTACAAACATTACGAAAATTATCTAGGCTCAGTAAGTACTATTAGAAAGTTAGTTCTTAGGGTATCAGTATAATAATAATAAATTGAATTGATTTTTTTTATTTAATTCAAATTCGAATTTCGCGCCTGGATTATTCTTAATAGTAGACAGGCCTCATTAAGGAGTGGGTCATTATCAATATAACTGCAACAGTCCACTATTGGAAATTGGCGTCCCTCAGAAATGAGAGACGTTTCTGTAATCTCTATGCAGCAGCTTTACGTTACGCTAAGTAAATGTTACCATTCTGAGAAATAAAATATGAACAGGAGTGGGTGAGCACAAATACTACACCGAAACATATCTTTTTTTAATTCCTACATTTAGTTCACACTCTCCAACTTGCTATATCTTGTTGAAATCTTCAATAAAATACTTTTTATTCATTCACTCAAGTTCAAATACATTTTTTTTAACTTGTACTTTTTCAAATGTTAATTCATTAATTAAATTTAATTAATGGTAGGAATTGACTTTAATTTTATTTTTTATATTACTTGTTTGTGTGGAATGTCATATTTGACTGAGGTCTTTGCAACCGCGTCTGAAGGACTAGCAAACGGGAAACCCGCAAGAAGCGGATTGAAGACAACAAAATTGTTCCTCCTTTCGGAATCATTCGTCAATCATTTCCGCTGAAACAGTGGAAGACCCATCACGGCAGGAGAGGAGGGGCTAGAATGAATGCTTTAGTTATACATTTTTGAGAAGTAAAACAAGTATTACAAGAACATACCTGATGAGATGACTAACCAATTTTATTTTTATTTTGTCCTATACCCAACTGTGACACAATTATGCTACTCTCATATCTATAATTTATTTACTCATAAAATGATCCCGAAGTCACGTTAATCAATGAAGGTCGCACGTCGTAAATGAAACTTGTGGCTTTCACCGTTGAACCAAGTCCAGCATAATTATTTATCATGTATAAAACATATGCATCTCTTAACTTCGTTTCGAAAGAAAAAAGTTGGCCCGATAGGAATTTTTAGTCACTTTCAATACCTATATATATACAAGGTATAGTAAACTGGTTTAAACTCGTCAGTGTGCGCATTTTGAACTTACTAAAAAGGCTTTTCAATGTTAATTCAACGATCGAAAAAGTGGAATAGAGTGTTATGATCACTTTTAATGAAAGGATCGCGAGTTCAAATCCGGCACTGAATAAAAATTAGAGTTCATGACTCCGTTTGCGCTTTTAATTTTAAGGACTTTTTAATTGTTGCACTGGTACGTCCCGAATTATAAGTGGCAAAAACTAAATTAAGGCGAGAAAAACCTACCTGTAAAAACCAGTGCAGCCGTTTCTTGTAAAGCACAACAAAAGAGACGACTGATAAAGTTACAAAAGTGTGATAGAGAGGCACTCGTATAGTTTTTTGATAATTTCATGATATCTAAACATATAGGGACGATAGAAGTCACAGTGTCTATTTTGTTATAAATTTTTGTTTATATAAATTATATAATAATTGAATTCTTGTAACCTCTCCCAAACTGCAATGTCATAAGAAGTTTATATTGAAATATGAATCACCTCGTAAATTGTCCAATAGTATAAGCAACACAACAACTTATGACCAGAAGCGTAACTTCTAATCATTAGTCTATTGCGTTTTAAAATGTAAAAAAAATAACCTTTATGCTGTTTTCAATCTCAAAAACAAAAATTTGAACAACCATGTCGGTAAATGTTTTAACACTTACAGCATATGGCTATTTGGGCAATGATAACTAAGCACTTAACCAATTCACAGCCGGATAAGGAAGATTTTAGTCATGGTGACGTGCTACTAGCTAGGGTTATAAACATTCTGTTTTTCATCGATAATGTATAATTATATCAATACCAACATATGCAGATAAACTGTATATACTGCAACACCTAGAAATAATGATATCAACTATATGACCAAAAAAAAATATAAATTAATCACCGAGCTTGAATGCAAAATTGCAAGTATGATTCCTCCATGATTTGAGCACGTTATTGCTTCTCAATCCTGAGACCTTGTCCCAGGCGTTAGAAGCAGTCATCATTGTCATTGACCCTAGTCTGTGACTTTTCCGAACCTCCTATTAATGAATCATTTGCAATTTGAGTTGCTCCGTTCATAAGTCCTTCCAACAAAGTTGTAAAAGCCTGTAATGTTGCGCACGTATTGCTAAAATACAGTTTTCTTATAGTTGGCAACTTGTACCAACGATTTGTACATTATTTAGTATTATTTAAATATGATATTTATAGTATGGGTGATAACTATTTTATTCTATAAAGAATAATTTATCCAAAAAGTTACTTTCAATAAATAAATTTAGTTTTCGTGGGGTACACACTTAGATCTTATGGATAGATAATGGTTTATAAACCAACAGTTTCGTTCGATCGAGAAAATAGTTCGTGTAGTGTAGTAGTAGTTACTTAGAAATCTTCACTTAGGTGCGCCTACGTGAATTAACTGTCAGATTGGTTTAAGAAAGAGTGAGTGGAAATAAAGTAAACACTACAATACTCTATTGTTGATCAAAAGACGAGATTAAGTTACTTCACTAGAATGTTGAGTTGTATTGAAGTAGTGAATATGTAGTGCGTGACATGTCGAAACCTTGGGGAGTGGGAACCCTAATGTAATCAATTTGAGTGCATTACTTCATTCTGTAATGTCTAAGAATATTAAGGTATTTTACAAAAGGGGTCAATGGAAATTTACTATTCCGTCATGGTGTATTAACTAATAACACCTAATGACTCCCTGGTAGATTAAAATAATTATACACTTTGACTGATCTGCGAAGAGCCTAGCGACCTCTACATTAAAAACTTGTATTCTGGGCCTCTAAAAATTCTTTCAATTATTACGAATCGTAAAATTTAGTTTCGTAGCATGCAACTTACCAATATAAGTTCATTTTGATGCACATATTAAAACTTTGTAAAAACAAAATATTGGTGAAAATAACATATTTTTTTTATTCGAAAGCGTGCGGTTTAGTGGCTTTGAGATTGTTTTTGTTTATTTTTATGGAAGCAATAGGTCCATAAAAAGTTCTTATATATTATAAATAGACTAAGAGTACTCCCTACCTTAAATTAAGGATGTGAATAATGGGAGGGGAAGAAGAAAATAATGGGAGGAGAGAAAGAAATGAACTAAGGAGAAATTAATTGGGCCTGCGAATCATCATTCACCGTACAAAACGCGGTAACACGGTAAAGAGCTACCATTGACACTGATTGGTATGACTGGCGAAGTACCACAACCTCACTTCTGTGAGGTTGTGGTACCTACTTCGCTGGTCAAACCGAACCATTGGTGCTGCCATGGCTCTATCAATTTTCACAAAATTGCTTTTTGAATGTAACTTGATATATTAAGATGTAGTTAATCTAAAGTAGGAATATTATTCTATTTTATTTCTAACACCCACATCTTATCTATAGGTTTTTCATCTCTTTAAAGTTAATAAATTAAATTTAATTTCTTTATTTGGCAGAAGCGATTAGAACATTTTGAAAAAAATATTAGTCAATGTAACAACTAGTTTCGTCTATTGACGGTTATATATTTTTAAATCCTATGTTTAAATATTGTTCACATTAGTAACGTAAAAATTATAATACGATATTATAAAATTGATTATAAAAATTTTGAATTTGATAAAAACAAAATAATAAATTCAATTTTGTAAGGAAACGAGAACTTGTATCCGGAAGTCATCACAATGTCAGCTCTTCCGGCAGTTAGAAACTGGTATGACAAGAAACAATCACTTCTACAAGATTCTATAGAACTTAAAATGAGGATTTATTCGACAAACACCTAGACGCTTAAAAATTTCGTTGATAACAAAAGTAGTTCCTACTAACCTATTTACACAAGTTGACATAACGATTATCGACAAAGGAGTAGTAAACAATGACTCAGATTTTACTTAAAGCAAAGAAATCTGTGTATTATAATATACTATATAAACATATGCTTAAATTTGACTCATTTAGAAAGAATCTTTTGCCAGTTCCCGCTGTAATAGTAATCTAAAAATTTAAGACAGTATCGACAACAATCCGCCATCAATCACTAAATGATTCGAATCTAATTTCTTAATGCAAATCGGCCGGAGTCAATCAAATAGAATATTAAAAAGAAATATTCCACAGACAATGTGAGCTATCCATTTAAAATCATAAATTGCCCAAATAAATCTGGACTATTTAGTATACATATATACCAAAATAAATATGTATTTACCAAATATTGCTTCTTCTTTACCTACACTCAATGACTAAATTCATAAATGGACTTTTGCAAATTAATATAGTCGCCTAAATGTATATTTTTATTTATTTTAATTACAATTATTTTATAGTTGTATTACAGAAAAGTTTCACAATGTGAAAATTTAGGCAATTAACGGATAGAAACGATAGTTGTACTTGATTAAATTTACCACCATAAACGAATACAATGTTGCACTTATAAATACTATTTTGTCGTCAATAAATATATCTGTGATGACATTGATGTCCGCAAGTAAACAAGTCAACGTCAGATAATTACGAACGGAAACGGTCCAACGACGGAATAATGGCGGTAAACATTATATAAATAAGATACGAATGCAGCTTGAGAAACTGTTCGAATCTAATCAGCGCACGTTGTAAATAATAACGGACACAAAGACTTTAGTGAAATATAAATAAAATAACATGTCGATTTGTCGTGATGTACTTTCACTTTGACTTGTGAAGCTAACGGAATATCCCGCGCAGATAACGCTTAAAGTGTTGAGTCATACTATTAAATTATTTCCAGTCAGTTATAGCATGCGATTCTATCGGCACCAAATCCGGAAAAAATAAAACAACATTAAACAAGCACGTTTTGTTACTCATAAATGGCTTTAATGTTTGTCATTTATTTTAACAATTTTATTAAAAATCATAAATTAATTATTGGTTCAAAATATCGATCTCGTAGACTTTAAACTTAAACTAGGGCACGAAGCCTTTTCTTCACACATTCATATATTTATGTAGATAGTCCACAACACTGCTTAAATCTGGACGAATAAACTTCACACGAGATAGAATATTCTATTGCAGGCAAGTTCATTCGCGATGTTTTCCTATAGGTATCACAGAGCTGTTTATGAAATATTATATTGAATTTCAGAATGAAATTCTCATTTTTGTAAATCTTGGTTTACATACATACATACATATCGTCACGCCTGTCTCCCGTAGGGGTAGGCAGAGACCACAGATCTCCATCTGCTACGATTTCGGCATACTTCCATTGCTTCCTCCACACTCATTATTCTCCTCATGCAAATCCGTCGGTTGAGGGTATTCTTGACCTGGCCTTTCTTAAAAAGTTCAGCAATTTGGTCAAGGTATGTTTTTCTTGGTCTTCCTCTTCCGACCCTTCCATCCACATTCGCAAGGTAAATTTCTTTTGCCAGTCGTCTTTCATCCATCCTCTCTATATGCCCAAACCATCTAAGCATCCCTTTTTCTACTTTTGTCACAACTCTTTCTTGGTTTACAATACTTTTTTAAAACTTACTGTTTATATTCATGTAACTTTCAAATCTCTTGAAAACATTTTATAAATGCGTCGCTGTAAACCGGGTTTAGACACCGTTAAACACACAGTCTGACCCAAAGTGATTGTTCGGTTGGAACTGGACATGTGTGCTTGCAGACAAGCTAAGTGCTACTCCACGGCAATTTGATTCGAATGCGCTTAGCTCATAACCATACTAAACAAACATTAATCGCTTGTAATGTTCTATTCAGAACACATCAAACATTAACTGTTCTACTCAGTTATTTTCGTATCTATTGATGTAGAAGTTAACATCTAAAACCGGCTTTACGAAGTGCCAGTTTAATCGATGATTTTGGGACCATATTCTTGTCGTATCTTGAATTTATGATATGAAAATGTATGTTCAATACTTATGGTATCAATAAACTGATGTCATCAACAGTAATGCATAAGTATTTACTTGTAGGGTATATATTTATAAGTTTAGGTTATTTATTATTTATAAGTTAGTTAAGGCAGTTAAATATATATAGGATATATATCTAACTGCCTTAACTGTGTAAAATTACAATTCGTCTGGTGGTAATTGTTGGCGGCAATGATTGTTTTCTATAAGACGTTTATTCACTTACCTGCGGTATAAAAATATTTATGTCTATCATTAAATTCTTTTATAGTTTAGCTTTTTTTAACTTCATAAGGGTTTATTGTAGGCTTGAATTCAATATTTTTGAAACCGATTACACATAATGAATGAATTAATGAAGAATTAAAATAACAGTTGTAATAAAGGTAAATATTTCAGGTGTCATAACATGTGCAGATCAAAGTGTACAATTCGGAGAACACGGTCTTCCCAGTCCGCAGAAAGAAGTGGAAGACAACAGCCGTTACAAGACACTGGAAGCTAACGCTACGCTGATGAAATTACTCGTGGATGATAAAGACGGAGTAAGCAGGTATGCCACAGTAATAGCTCTTAATATTATAATTTAGAAAAGCAATTACACTGTCAACTACAATCATTATTAGTATAGCAAAGCAGGTAATCGAGCATACGGATCACCTTATGGTAAATGGTCACCGTCGCCCATAGACATCCACAACATGAGATCTTCGTTGCGGATCGTCGTATGCGTTGACGATATTTAGTGAACACATACACTTTTTTCTTTTTTTATATATATATTCAAGCCTATCCCCCGCAGGGGTTGGCAGAGACCACAGAGCTCCATCCGCTACCATTCATCGCAGCTAAACAGATCTCTATTGGTTACTTCTCGCCCTCGTGAGAATCAGGACGTGACGGGTGGCGAACCACGTCGCCGTCATTTTTCAGCAAAATATGTATATTAAATTCGCTTTTAGTAAATCCCACAAGCCGCAAGGGAGGATGGAGGTCAGCCCCAGCAGAGGCCTGCATGCTGAGGTAAGGCACCATAGTACCCGAGGGAGCCCGATCCCGGGACGGTCGACACGCTTGCGACTAAGTACGCCCTTAGCCACGCATCCATTGGCACGGCACACCATGGATTGGCGGAGAGAAAGGGAAAGGATAGAGAAGAAAGGAAAGGGCAGGAAAGGAAATGCGGATTGGGGGGGGGAGGTTACCAGACTCGGAATAAATATTTGTAAATCCATACATATATTTATTCCGATGCGGGAATTGAACCCGCGACCATTGGCTCCACGGGCGGAGGGCCTCACCACGGAGCCATTCGGTCGTCTATTTTCTTGAATGCCCCTTTATTGTATTCATGTCGTAGGTAATTAATTGTTCCATATTTGCACAGTTCGTTGCAGAAAACTACGATTAAATCGCAGGGTGTCAAACGGCTAGCCATCCAGATGATAGGAATAGAACCTATTTTCGAAGCATGTGTGCGGCTGAGAGGTGATTAAACAACTCCTCGGAACATTCGCCGTAATAAATTCGATAGAGTACGCAGAGAGATGTTACATCTCTGCGTACAGATAATAGATCGAGCCTATCGGAAATCAAATCTGAGTTGACATAGCTCTAAGAATTGTGTCCAAGTCCATTTCAGTTTGATACCTTTCTTAGATATTTTTATAGAAACACTGTTCACTAATACAAATAAGTAAAAGCAATTTAACTTCAACGACTTAATTGCGGTTTTAACTCCTGCCCCGTGATGAATACATATATACTCGTATGATATACAGGTATTTATAACGAGTCTGAATCTCAATCCGCCTTGGTCAAAAGTGGCGATTTAACGCCCATTTCTTAAAAAGTAGGGAGTACCCGTGCCCAACAGTGAGACATGATATAGCTGTAAATAATCCATAATTTACACAGTCCCAAGATTTTTTCGTCATCTTATATTATCATAAAACATTTTAAAAAAAACCAAAGCAAAACCAAATAAAAATAAAAGTGCAAGGTGATTCAGATACATTATGGAGTTCCCTCTACATAAGGAAGGAAAAAAGGTATATCTGTAAACATACCGCATGTACGTTTCTATATGCTCGTACAAAATAAAAATTTAAAAAGAATATTTAAGTTACTTAACCCGTTATCCGTGCCAATAACTTGGTTAAGTGGCCTTACAATGAATCAAGTTCAACGTCTTCGGCCGGATTGCATAAATAAGTATGACGCCTGCATGATTTATACTTTAATTGACACGTTTCTCTTTAAAATTTATCAGTGACTATGTACGGGCACCTTACAGTCACTAGCTTTTCTACGTATTATATAATATTAATATTTTTAGTATGTCATTATCTTAAATGACTAAAAATTTCTTTTTTAGAATTTGTTTTAACACTTAATTCAAACTTAAATTCTTATAAGTTACTCTAACAGATAGACTATGTCACATACATACAACAACATTGTAGCAACAATGCGGAAACAGCCATCAAAACCTCTTAACCATTAACGAGATTAAATATTATCTTTAGTATTGTATGGTATATGTATAACCTTAAGCAGCTCATCATTCGCTTCATTACATATTCGGTATAAGAATTTTAAGCTAATTGGATTCTTATTATAAACGTTAAAAGAAATAATAAATCATAAATTATACGCTACCCGTCTTCTTGTACTTGTTGCCATGGCCGCCTTGTACGAAATCTTCGGAAAAAAATGGCTACCCATATTTGATTACTTATTTTCTCGGCATAAAATAGGGCCTATTCATTTCTTTCCATGAATATAGTGCGAATACTATGGAAGCACCATCCAATCCATCCAAGCACCACCATCCAAGGTACCATCACCTAACACGGGTATTATATCCATCCCTTATTTTTATGGAGTCTAATGTCAAGCAGTGGACGTCTGTATTGATGGGTACGACAATGATTCTATGCCGGACAACACAAAGAAAACGATACTGGATTCCAATCCCAATATAAAGTGAAATGTTTAAAAATAAAAAACTTTTTTGTTTGCTTTGCTTCCTTTGGTGTCATGCGCTTGTGAGCTTCCATTGTTTTGTAGACACCATTTATAATCACGTCTCCGATCGTATCTAAATGTCATATATTTAAGGATAATTCAAATGCTAGTTTGGCTTTCTATATTTACACACACACACGCACACCCACATATTTGATTTTTATTTATATGTTGCCAAAGCCGTATAAGCTTGGAGAAATACACCACTATCATCGCCTCTTGGTAATAGATTAACTTTGCCACAAAATTAAAATTATTGTATATATAACATTTAATAGTATTAGGGCGGCTGGCGGAGACTGGATACGTGAAGCCGAAGATCGGGCTAGGTGGCGCTTCTGAGGGGAGGCTTATGGGCTACCGCATTATGTTGATGATGATGATAAGAGCCTGATAGCCCCAGTGGATTGGCTCTACCGGATCAATACCAAACTCTCACAGATAAACGGCATCAAGTGGCAGCATTTTACAGTATTACCGCCTTTGGTACCAAGAGTATCGAAATCCGGCGGGACAATTCCTTTACCCTTCTTTTATTTCCTTCTTCCCTTTCTATTATTTTTATTCTATCCTTATATTATTCACATCGTTATCATAAAGTATGTATGTTACCAGTACTGCCAATGTTCATGGGCAGCGATTTTTGCTTATCGTCAAGTGTCCCGCTTGCTCGTTTGTCTGTATCTTCTTAAAAAATATACAATATTACATAGAAATTTAGGTTTGTGCGAATGTAAATAACAATCACAAATAATTTCAATCCTATGACGTTACAGTTCGGAAGTATTTGACATGCTGCACTCCCGGGATGATAACGAGCAACGCATAGAGATACCCGCATTCCCCGAGGACGAAGAGGATGCTCGCGCTGACGTTACCTTCGCACCGGACTCGCAGGCTGAGTTTTTGCAAGGTAAATTATTTAGATCGCGACCTACGGGGATGATTGCGTTCTGTTGAGTTGAGTTGTTCGTTGAGTTGTGAATCTGACTTTTCCCGCCAACTTACATCACCCGCCAACATACATTATTATCATTTATATTGTTTAATTGCGGTATATTACATAAAATTATTCAGTTAAGCCGTATAAGTGGAGTGATATGAAATAAGCGCGTACCGTGACTTTAAAATAGGCTAACTTGTGCTCCTTGTACCTTTTCAAGGTTTTTTTAGGTCTACATTTGCGGTTCCTCATCGCCTGAGTCACTAAAAAGCTTATTAATGGAGTCAGACGTTACTTTGCGGAAATCCGTCGCTATGTGGACAGTCAAAAGTTTTACTTAGCTAAGATCCGCGACAAGCAAACAATAACAGAAAATTAATAATGTGTGTTTTCCTGCCGGATGAAGTGGATTTATTTGGAATAAACCAAAAACTTACCGAAAAACGGCCAGCAACTCTCCACCCACCAACCACTATACACAACACCAAACACACACTACTACTTTTCCACCTTGTAAACGACACGTGTTTCGCCCCAACACGAGGCATCTTCAGGTATAGTAGATTCTACAGAAGACAAACTTTTGACTGTCCACATACTCACTAAAAAGCGGTCGTCTCGTCGTTATGTGCAACGTTTTCTCCCAGAACTTTGTCTTCTCGGAACGGAACCTGTCTCTAGATATCGAGTCTAGGTTCTTTGGATGGTTGAACGACTCACATTTAACCGCTATGAGACGTAACATTGGCTACACCCTTCTTCCAGCAGCGCTATGATTTTACTAGCTGTTATTGCTTTTTCTGCCATTACAATAGACACAAAGATATCTGTTTTAAATTACATTAAGGCAAGATGATGCCACAAACATAGATTATTCTATAATACTAAAAAACAAAAAGTTAGTTTTAGTTGCCTGATAACTTATAATAACAAACACACTAAGAGTAAGTAAAAAGTCACAAACCAAAAGGGACTAATTTAAAAAAAACAAAAGTTTCGAATTTGGAATTATTTTTTTTATACCCACTATTAAGTGCCAGTAACATAGTTTGGTTATTAAAACCTCTTTAGAACTAAATTATTACCAATACCGCCCTATTAAATATATAAAAACTATTTTATTCGCAAAGGCGTGTATATATCACTATTAAAATTTCATACTAAGTTATAGCGAAACGCTTCATACGGAGATAGGGACGAAAGCTGATAATGTCAAGCCAGCCAATGTGAGCCATATTTTATTTAGGTTGTCAAAACAAAGCACTATCTATGATGACGATATAATAAAAATTGTCGTGATGTTTTTCTGTTAAGAAAATTGTAAGGCATTTTTATAAATGGTAATATTAATCAATCAATACAACCGTAACAGTCCACAATTGGACATCCGGATCCACCCTGGCATTTTCGGTTTTATTATAACAGCGTAGTCTAGAGGAAACAGGTGGTGCGAATTTTAATTAATTAATACAATTTACATTTTTTTAATAGCACCTGGAGAAACAGTGCTTAAGGACTCACAGAGATTACGCTATGCAGGGTCCCGCGGTGAACCAATCGGCGCGGCCGCCGGCATTATGGTAGTTGTCACGTGCACGATCATGTGTCTCGCTTACACATCCCTCATCGTGTGGAGAAGAATATATTTGTAAGTATCATTGACGCTTATCTTTAATCACAAAATATTTTTTGTCTACAAAAAACAAAAATGAACATAACATGATAAAAAATAATAATAATTTATTTGTGTCCAAAGTAAAACTATAGCCTATAACTATTTGAATATACAAATACTAGAGAAAAAAACATGTTATACCAAAAGATAACAATTCGATCTCGATAACAGCGTCACATATATACTTACTTCCACACACTTTTCTGTGAAGAGTTATCTATCGTCAGCGGTAATTCCGAATTAATACAATACTGAAATTACAAAAAAGAAGCTTATAAATTTTTAAAAGCTCGTAAGGCTACTGCAATGCCGCCTTTAATAACTTCCACTCCCATAAAAAGTAATCTTAAAAAGACCTATATCCAGGCTGCTTTTAATGAATATTACTTTCGATGATTATATTTACAACAACTACCTTTGATAAATGTCTGTATAAGCAGAAGCTAACCTGGTAAATATTCTTTTGATTCAATATCAACTATTTCCCTCGTACATTTTGTATCTTGATCATATATATTGAGTGTCAAAAATAACCGTTATATGAATAGATTCATGCTTTTTTCCATGTCATTTATCCACATTTTATAACAAAAATAATATGAAACTTTCTCTCTTACTCGTATTTCGTTTTCCCATAGTCGTATTTTAAGAAATTGTCGTTAGAGTGTGAATCGAGCATTACTTACCACGGATTTTGTAATAACGTAGAAATGTTTACCATCTTCCTATTCATGTAGCTATCGTACCTATGTGAATATATTTACGCTGGCTTTATTTGTGGCTTCCCGTGTAATGTGACGCGAGCATTGTGTAGGGTAACTTAATATGTCTTCCCGAGTCGCGGTGCGTAGGAAGCGGTCAAGTGAAACGGAAACCACGTTGTAAAACGAATGGGATACGTAAAGAGAAAAACATGACAGAGTATACGGCTGTTTGAGAGGGTTTTGTTTACTATATGATAGATGCGCAGGCTGTGTAATAAATTTTATGCGGTTATAAATTTACTAAAGAATTTAAAGCGCATGAGGTTTATAGTACATAAAAAATAATGACGTAAATGCAATAGTAAACAATTACTGGTTTTCTCTTACCCGATTCGGCCATAATGACATTTCGGAAATATCAAATACGTAAGATGTAAATTTAAATGCCTACTACTACAACTACGTAAGATGTATATAATCACAAAATTAGAAGGCACTCTTTCATCCCAATTGTGCCTTTACCCAATGAAATGAATTAATCGATGATGCTAAGGATGGTTTAAATAACCATCCCTAACTTGAAGATATAAAGTTATTTTTGATATCATTATACTATTTATAATCTCAAAGTTATTGGTTTCAAGCTTGCTTCGTTACTTTTAATAGCTTAATACAGAAATCGCCAAACTTTTTTACCTCACGGACCAGTAAATTCATAATTTAAATCCCGCGCACCACCAATAGGATTTTTTAAGTGTTAAATATATTTATAAAATAAAATTGTGATCTAAAAACATATAAAATGCACCTAGTTAATAAAATGGAACTATTAATTGTAACCAAATTATGAAAGCTTTATTATTAAACCAAAATAAAATAAACAAAAACTGTGAAAAATAAACAATTAAAAGATGGTCTAAGTATATCAAACTTTTAGCATTATATATTTCTAGCCGCTCATCGAATGACCAGTGTGTACAGAATGCGACGAAGTTTTTATAACTTTTCACGTATTGTTATGAATTTAATTATGTTTCAATGCATCTTAAGTATATTCCACATTTTTCTGTGGACCATCAAAATTTTCTCGCGGAATCAGGCAACCGCTGGTTTAATAAAGACCACAAAAATATAAATACTTCTAATTATTTTTTTGTTAAATGAACTAACCAACATCTTCAGTATTTACCAGTGGGTATGAGCCAAATTGGAAAGATTTACACTTCTTGCTAAACTGGGCAGGCAGGTTGGTGTACACACCCATCATAAATCGCGCACCCATAATGCTAGTAGTCAGCACTAGCCTGTCCAACCTAACCTTGCTTTAAGATATATTAAAGCAAGGTTATATAAAAGATACCTATAGCTAACTAATATATACACTATAAATATAAAAGATACCTATAGCCAACGTTTTTAGCAAGACTTTTGCCAACCACTGGGACGATTACAAGCTCGGTCACTGTCACAATTTAGTCAATTACCATGCATAATTTGTGAAACAAAATTCAGTTCTTACTTCATTTTTTTAATTAATTCTCTTTGCAGGAGAAGAAATGGTCTAAAACACGAACTGCTAAGAAACGAAGAAGCTGTGGCTGAGACGCGAATCGAAGTAAGTTTTCACGAAATATTTTTGAAAGATAGACAAGATATATGAAATCTCCAAAATAATGAAAAGTATTTCATAAATAATTTTATTGCCTGCTTATTCAGCAATTTAAGATTCAATTAAAATAATTCATCCCATAATAAAACGCATCCTGATTTCCTCGCTAACATATATCTTCTTTTGTAAATCCATTTGAAATCATCAGAAATATATTTTTAAATAATTATATCAATAAGGAGAAAAGACGGAATAGGATGTAAGATATTTTTTAAACATAGATCCTTGTAATAACGTGTAAAGTCCTTACCCAATGGCAAAATGAGTCAAATAATAACAAAAGAAGTAGTTTTAACATTTCAAGCATTTTTATTTCCTTAAAAAACTCAAAAAGAATTACCGACATAGCTCTACGAATAAGTAAACTGAAGTGGCAACGGGCAGGTCATATTTGTCGCTATACCGAAAACCAATGGAATAGACAAGCACTGGAATAGCTGGTATAAACTGGATGCGTAGAGCCAAGATAACGAGGTGGTACGCCTTGGATGTAACTTATTCTCAGCAGGCCTGTCATAGGCTGATAATGCTGATAGTGATTTCTTTGAAACTCAAAAAATGCTGACACTATTTCATTTGAGCATATACTATTGTGTTCTTCGATCCCTCTAGACTTAGACTCTAGACTATGTATATATATATATATATATATATATATATATATATATATATATATATATATATATATATATATATATATATATATATATATATATATATATATATATATATATATATATATATATATATATATATATATATCTTTGTGCACCAATGCGTCGATCAGTTCCTTGCGAAATAAGTCGCTAGTTATCTCGTTTTACTTAATCTCATTACAAGTTATATTGCGCAGTTATTCGCTTAAAACAACACAACTTAGAAAGTGAAAGGAGATAATTACTTCAGTATCTACAAACTTGAAATGTTAAAAAATGCGGCTAAGTGTAAATTGAACTTACATTTCATATTCCATACTCACCTACTATCGGTTTATTTTATATATCTAAGTCCTTAGTCCCAATTGTATATAACTCCAAAAACTTTATCATTAGCTAGTGAAAGGGTCAACCAGCTGACATAATTAGAGATACGTTGAATACAATTAAATTCATAGTTGAACCGAAATTTTACCCGATTCTAAGAAAGTCATTACATTATTAGTCATAACAATAGATTTGAAATATATATATAAATTAATATATGATACAAATAAAAATGTTTTTTTTTTTTGCAGTTGTAAGAAGAAATAGAAAACGTATTCCAGCGCTTCAATAGAAGTGGTGCAAGTCATAACGTGCTGTCATTCGGCACCAATTTCTTAGTCCGCTGGACCCATTATGAACAATAAGACTGAGTCTCTAGGATATTGTTCTGATTTTTTCAACAAAGTTGCGTTGTCTTAGCCTTCAATAAACGATTTTGTTGTGACAATAGTAAGAGCTAATGATATGTTTTGAGAATTCTTCACGTCCCTAGTAATCAGTTTCGCACTCGATGTCGACATATTGACGTGGCCTTGACAATACTCGTAAACAAATAAAATAAGCATTGTTTACTTATATTTTTTTATAATCACAGAAAATCAAAATCTTTTAACATATATCGATCGGGCTATTTATTGCTCACACTTGCCTATAAATCGGGATATTTTTATGAAATCAAAATATTTCCACGAATGAATGAATGAATTAAAACTACGGTTACTGTTCTAATGATAAAGTCTCAAACTTTAAATCTCATCAAAAGTGAACGCTCGTTGAATCTACTCTGTATCCGTATTTTACATATAAAATTTCAATACAGATAAAAGCGATTGATTCATAATTTTAGAAGTCGAGATTTATCAGAATATTTATTAATTTTTTAAAACTTTTTTTATGTGAAAGATTGCTTATTACGTATTTAGTATTACTTATTGCGTATTTTTACGCATTACGTATTTTTAATTTTTCATGGCGCAAGTGGTGATATTAAACTATTTTTTTTTAAAAAACGAGAAGTCTCGTTTCTTTTTGAATGTGTGTTAATAATTGTCATATATTTTACATAGTACAACTGACGGAGAAATTACCTTGAAAAAAATCGGCCATAGTCACATGGCATTGAGCGCTTAATCAAGTATAAATAAAAGATATTATTTTCTCTGTAATTCGGTAAACGTTTGTGGTATTGTGTTTTCCTTTCGTAAAACATGACGTGCCATATTAAACAATTACACACTCGGTGTAAGGTGTTAGTCATGGAGATCTTTATAATTGGCACATTAGTAATTATTATGACTCATTTATTTATATTTAAATTTAGAATCAAAATGTATCTGTGATGTGATAAATATAAGAAATTATTTGATATTTATTGTTTTTGGTATTTTGAACAAAAGTACCCTACTGTTTGCATGACAATAAAATACATTATAAGTGTCAAAACTTCAAAGCTTTATTGTAAACAATTCAATATTAGAGGCAAAAATCTTTATATATATAACAATATCATAAATAGGTACAAACAGTGCTGTGATAACCAATAATAGTCTACTTATTATAAAATATCGAAAGTAAAAATCCATTTATAATAAACATATTTTACATTGCAATAACTTTATTCATACTGATTAAACTTAAAATATTTAAGCTTAATCTAGGCACACTTTACACTTATTGACAACCCTGTTAATCTTATTAATAATTAAATACGAGTTTAACACTTCATCAATTTAAAGATTTTTAAAGAACTACCAAAGTTATTCACGTGTACATATATCCATC
The DNA here is from genome assembly GCA_031353405.1 of Baronia brevicornis. NCBI lineage: Eukaryota > Metazoa > Arthropoda > Insecta > Lepidoptera > Papilionidae > Baronia > Baronia brevicornis. The sequence goes on from JASFAT010001949.1 coordinate 32,931, forward strand.
CATAAGCGATATTCTTTTAAGATTAATAGATGATCACAATTAAACAAATTATTATAATTGTTATATAATTGAACAAATTAATAATTGCTATCGCATGACTCGCCAAGATAAAAAATTTATCACTAACGTCTGGATGAATGGAGATCTAGTGCGGTGCGTTCTTCACCGAACTTCTTACCACGCACTACCATTCTGTGGAACCGACAAACATGCATTAACGTTTCTCTTAAGACCTGCGACTGCTTTAAATCAGGCAACTCATTTGCTATTTTCATAATATCTTTGTTCTTGTAATGAATGAAAAAACATAAATGTCGCTGAAAAGAGAACATGCATGCTGTATTTAGCACTCAATAAAATACGCATAAATTTTCCAAAAAAAAAATTAGGCGTTGACGACATGTAAGTTGCACTTTTCGGTTGTCTTCCGAAGTCTACTATACCTGAAGATGCCTCGTGTTAGGGCTAAACACGTGTCGTTTACAAGGTGGAAAAGTGGTAGTGTATGTTTGGTGTTGTGTATAGTGGTTGGTAGGTGTAGAATTGATGGCCGATTTTCGGTACGTTTTTGGTTTAAGTTCCAAATAAATCCACATCCAGCGGAGAAACACACATTATTAATTTTCGGTTATTGTTTTGCTTGTCGCGGATCTTAGCTAAGTAAAACTTTTGACTGTCCACATAGTGATGGATTTCCGCAAAGTAACGCCTGACTCCATTAATAATGTAAGTTGCAGTTTACAAACAAAGAACGATGACATCAAAAACCAACCTCTCCTACAATATAATGGCAATCCATGTAGCAAAAAGTCCAAGAAAAAAGACAACTTTGAGAATGGAGTGTTTTCTGTAAATGCTTGTGCTCGGAATAAGATATACATACGTTAATGATCTAAAAGTGGAATTCAACCTATGTTAGATCGCAAACGCTTTAAAAATCATTTATTAAAAAAAACAAACGTATAATATCTAAATGCACGCAAAATGCAGTACAAATGTATCATAGATAAGTTTATCAAAAAGTGTCGTGTGCCGATCTAGATACATCACGTTTTATCACTTGTTCATATATATTTATCTTTGCGACTACTATCGTGTAATTCTACTTGTTCTCCTTGTGTCTCACGACAACTGGGCCAGTGTTGTCGCCAGTCTCTTTGTTGTGCTTACCGTGTGCGCCGTCACAGTAAGGCCACTGAAAAATAAAATAAATGACGTTATCTATATCTCTATATCTATGGGATTCCGGATGATTTTACATTACAAATAATCGTGTGGCAATGAGTAAATACTACTAGTCTACAAGTCATAATGATACTTTGACATCACAAAAGATATATAAATACCTAAAATAATATATGAGAATTACCCAAAGTACTGTATCCCTCAGAGGAAACTTCCGTGAATAATGTTAGGATTCTACAACAGATTTAGTCTTTTAACTAGATTAATTACTTGTATAATAATAATTTTAATAATATGTATCAATATTCACACAACGGGAGGTTTCCTTTGGAATTCAAAAGTTGTGAGTTTAATTCTCAAATGAATTTTAATATGCCCTAAACATGGATGGATTCATATCTATGGATTTAGAAAAAAATATTGTCTAAGATATGATTATAGGTCAATGTTTACGATACAATATCATTATCAGCCGGTTGATAATGACGTCTATGTAACAATAAAGTACTTTACATAAGACCTGCTTGAATAAAAATACTTCTGGTTAAACAATAAATATGTACGAGTATATATTTCTGGTTTAACTAGAATCAATAACAATAAGCATAAAACGAAATCGAGATACTGTCTGTGTTGTACATAAATTAAATAAACTCAAGTGTATTCATAGTTAGTGCCTGCATCGTCCTGCGACTTCGGTCTATAACACCTCTATTATGTGACGATGCGACTAGTGACATTAAATTTTTTATATGTATTATTATGTATTGGTATATACATAATAATACATATAAAAAATTATATAATAGTAGTTAAATTTATATAAGTAGTTTTTAGTTTATTTTATTACAAACTGCACCACGTCCAAACCAATTTAATCAGTTTCGCCCGCAGGTTGACTGATAGACAATACCCAATGGCATAAGTCCGCCTGTTGTGTACTTTGTGCAAAAAAGTTTAAATAAATTAATGAGTGAAATGTCAACGACTCGTCGGGCGACCGCTGCGTGACGCAAACTACTCGCAGCGTATTAGTAGTATTACTACGTACATAAATGTTGATAAAAATTTGAAGAGTCATCACGAGTGGCGACGATAATGCAGGCTGATGTATAATCGTCTCGTGGACATTACCCGACGGTAGCAAAGCGAACTCATGTATTCACTCGTGAAGTTGGTGCCTCGTCATCAGAGTTTGACAACACTAATAATAACTTAGTTGTTTACATTTAGCACTTTAATGTATTTGTGTGGAGAGCTTAGTTCCATTTTAAAATAAAATATTTGCCATCTGATAATTTTGTTATTATCACATTGTTCATACACATACACACGCCTCTTCTCTTCTCTTCATCTTTACTAGAAGATATAAAACATCGTTTTTTTTTTAAAGAAGAAGGAGGCAAATGAGCAAACAGATCATCTGATGCGAAGTTATTATGCCGCCACCTATCGACATCTGCAATACTACAGTTGAATTGTACATGAGATGTGATTATATAAAGAAGAAAAAAGAAGGAAGGATCACTAAAATCACCGTATGAAACTCGGAAAAATACCAACACTTAATAGTAATATCTTGTGAAGATGTAGAATGTGTGTACAAGATCCATTTCCACCGCTTGGATAGTTGGCAATTCACCACTATGCGATTCGAATAACCAGTGCAACTTTAGAACAATCTAACACTTGCGGCATTCTCAAATACTTACTTACACGACATTCGAGTATTCAAGAAATAAGTGAATCTTTGAAACCTCTTTGCAATACATTTGTGACGCTTCTGGCGTTGTGAATTTCTATGAATGGCTGTGAACACGTACCATCAGGTGACCTGTATGCTCGTTTGCCTCCTCAGCTGTAAAGAAAAGTATTTCCTCGGTCGAGTTTGCTTTATTTATTATTATCAATTCCTTAATCCAAGATTATTGGTATTAGATATATGTATAAAACAATTTCACTTACATTTTTACTTCTCCAACATCTGCAAAGGGATGCCTTTTCAGTAATATCCTCAATATCAATGAAATCAACCACTTTATTAATATCCTTCCTGATGGACGGGTTTATTTGACCACTTCCAGCTGCCCTCGCTTTCATTATTGTCTGGTAAGAATAATATGAAATTCCACCAACAGCCACTGTAGGAGGTAGTAGTGCGAGCCAATCTTTTACTGGAAAAGTAAGAGAATTTTAATATAAAGACCTTGTTATACTGTATGTATTAATATTTATTATATGCTAGTGCAATCGACCATCTAACTTGGTGAATGAGGTCTTTCTAACTGAGAACCAATTTATTGAACCAGTTCAGTCATCAGATCTCTCTCTATGCTACTGACACCTTATTCGGGACGTAAATCGTGACGTGACGATCGATTTTTTGGTCGTTGCCAATCCCTTGCCCATCATGATGATTATCGGCAAAACATCCTCTAGTTTTTGACACATCTTTGAAAAGAAGACTTACGAATAAACATCTTCAATACTTAAAAATATTTTAGAAGAAATAGTCCTTTGTCTAAAATATTTTTAAGTTTATTAGATATATAACAGTAATAGGAGGGGGAAGAAGGAAATAATGAGTAGCGAAGAAGTAAAGGAAGGGGAAAGGAATTAGACCTCCGGAATTCTATACTCATCAAATTAAATGCAATAACTTAGAAAAATATTACCAGTTAATGCAGATATTCTGAGATACTTTGGACTTTGCCAATCAAGTGTATCCATTGCAGCCATGCATATCTCTACCACTTGACTTCAAATATGACAATGGTATAAGTCTAGGTTTTATATTATTAAACATTGTTAGTCTAATTAAGCAATCAATATTAAAAACTTATCTATCGTAAATGATGTTTTATATTAAACCACATGTATGTAGTATCTACACACATTTTATTTTTTAAATATAAGCACATACTATGCATGTAGATACATAGTATGTGGTTATATTTAAAAAAAATTACATTCTTTTTCACTATATTGTTAATTTCTTGTCATATAGTTAACAATTATCTTCAATAATCATAAGCATAACTTGCATAACTTCCTTCCAGAATTAACTAAGTATATTGAACTATGTTAAATTTCTAGTTATCTTTAACAACTCTGTGACAATGTCCTTGACACATCAGATGGTGCATGCAATTATGAATCATTTATGACTTTTGATGCTAAATTGATAAACAACAGCAACTGTGTCAATTGGATACAATGAGTTTTAGAAGACGTTTTTATCTAACATAATAGAGACATGGACCAGTGTTAAATCTCGTTACTTAAAACTCGTTATACTGAACCAAAAAAATGAATCTTTTCTATTACTAATGAGTATCCAATAAACATTAAATAAAATTTTAGTGTTGTTTATATAGTACACTACAATATAAATACTTATGTTGAATGAATCACTATATTTAAAAATGCATCAATGTATGTTTTTGGTGTCAATCAGACAGCAAAACAAAGTTCATCCTAAGAGATGAGCAATCTATGCTAGGCATCCTTAGGTCTCTTATCATACCATCGTAATATACTTTAGCCACATCATAAGGAAAGAGCCAGACATCCTCAACCCATACCCTACTACTAGGGAGAGTTTAGATGGCACAAGACCTAGTGATTAAAGACTGATACATTAGGCACACTAAATAATGTACTCGTAAAACTTCAAAAACATTACAATATAGTAAATAATTCAAAAGAAATAAAGACATATTGTAAGATTATGTGGAAGTTTTTTCAATAAAGAAGCCTACTATGACTAGGCAGCATTTAAAATGTTTTATTAAATTTTTACATCATTTACTTCATATTAAAATAAGATACTAAAACAAAATTTGCACAATTAAATTTACTAAATAACTGAAAGTAAGTTTATCAATACATAAAGCTGAATTATTTGTAATTTCGTAAAAATATGAATTAGGAAAAGCAATTAGACTTTTCCTAATTATATGAATTTATTTATGCATTCTTGTTTGCTAGCCTTTTTAATGGCGAACAACTAAATAAAAAAAATTATAATACTAAAATGTTTATGAAGGTTACATGAATAAACTTCAACATTATACAATATTTAATAGCACCATTGCTCATTCTGTTCCGAATCTACAAAAATAAAGAAAAAAGGTATTGCTTTTTTTAAACTTTTTAAATGAAGCCGCAACACAGTTTATGGAGCAAATTATTTGATCTTTGCAAACAAAATTTCGCAAAAATCAAATTATATCACTGACAACTAAACAAAGTATATCATTTACAACTAAACAAATTATATCACTGACGACCAAACAATTTATATCACTTATAAATAAACGGAACTGAATGTTTTTTTAAAAAAAACAAGTGAAAGGGTCTAAAAGGTGATCAGGAGTCAGAACAGTTAGTAAATATTTTTTACACATTAAATACAAGTTAATGTATAAAAAAAATATTTACTAACTCTTCCGACTTTATTTTTTATAACACTTATAAGGTGAAATTGAATTAAATATTTCATATTTTTCATTTAAGAAAAAACAATATGGTGTAAGTATAATTATGCTATACCTTAAAGGTCATTGTGTAGTTTTTATTACGGCTTATAATTATAATATAATATATAATTATTATCTCTAAAACGAATATCATAAAATGGAACAGTAAAATATGTTAAGATATTAATGAGGAAAACTCCAAGTATACCTCCAAGACGGAACCATCCACCGAAAGAATCCGGAATTGGTAAGCTTGCCAAATAATTCGGAATAGTAACTTTAATTATATTAGATACAAAATACATTTTAAGAGTTAAATGTAGGTTACTCAAAAGGAAAACAATATTTATTACACAACAGAGCTAATCATATACGTATACGTATTTAACCGTGAGTTGAACGATCATGAATACAAAGTATATTGCTATTGCATTAAAATATACTCTATGAATTACGAGTGAATGTTGTATGAACAAAAAGTTTATTTCAACTGTTTTTAGTCGTTAACGGATAGTTTATGGTTCATCATGTCGAATCGTGAACAATATCGACGGTTGACGACAAGAAACAGTCGACAACAAATAGACGGATGATATAGTTAACTAGTTTATTGGTAAAATAGTTAAATAAGTGTATTGCCAAATAATATATACATTTGTTTGTTTATATTTTTAAATTATGTATGATTTGGATAATGCGTACTACGTAGTATGTATGTCCAAATAATTAAAAAAATATATTATTTAAGTTTACGAAGGATGGACAAAACACTACAATTAAAAATATTGTTAATTTTTAATTATTATTTTTCATATATCGCTCTTTGATTTACTCTATGTTTGATTCGCTTATAAGTCTGTGGAAGTCGTCGCTTTGGCTGGGTGCGTTTGCTTATTGTACGTTGTAATTATGAATCTTTTATTAAATTTATTGAGTAATATTCATTTTTAATGTCTCCAATGAAGTGTTATTAAGTTTTACAAGTGAAATCCTTGTGAGGATGCTGACCAATGCTGCTCTACACTGAATATGGCTGACGAAAGACTAGTGGTCCTGAATCGTAGTGACAACTTAGGATTCGGATTTTCTTTGCTCGGCGAAGCCGGTTTGCCACACATTATTTACGAAATTGAAGAAAATTCACCAGCCGCTCGCAGTGGTGAGGTAAGATAATAATAATCCTTTTGACCGCTAGTTAACTTTTTAAAATTCTAAGTAATAATTGGAAATCTAGGCAATAAAATAAAAAACAAATAAGAGTAGGAACCACGATATCCAAAGATTATTCAAAATATTAAAGTTTAGAATTTGAAATGGACACCTTATTGTGATTTGGTTACAAATGTCATGATTGATTTTACTATAAACAAGAAAAATAAATATATCATAATTGTTAATAGTACATTGTAGAATACTAACAGCTTATTAATAAAAATATAAAGTTGTCCAAAACATTTTAGTTATTTGGCATAAAATCTTATGTTTTATATTATTGGACATAAATTATAATAGAACTAAAATTTGGTTATTGCCTTACTTAAAAGTGTCATCTGTTGATAATTTATTTAATTTATTCAGGAACTATGTACAAATCATAATTGACTTCAATTTATCTATTAAATGCTTTAAATTTCCAATGCTTCTGAGTGACTCATATCATAGTGTCGTTTTTCTACCTAAATGTATGCTTTTATCTGTAGAGGATATCTATGATGTGTGCATAAATATTTTTAATTGTAAACAGGTTTAAAAGACATGTTTCTCTAGATTTATTTTCTTATAACTAAAAAGAAACTAAACATTATGAGAACAAAATAATGAACAAATCAAGCTAGCTAAGATGCTAATATATATAACATTGATTTTAGTATCCACATCTGTAGAAAAAGTATGGAATAAAATAAAAAATAATAAACAATTAAAATATAAAACAAAAGTGAAACTAACTAATAAAAATAAAGTTATCAAGTACTACCCCCAGGGATGTTAATATCCAAATTTACCAAAAATAAGAGATTAATATAGTTCATGAATATATAATTATGTTGTTATATCAATGCACTGTCTAAGTATATCATTTCTGATATAAAAACTTTTATTTCATGTTTCACATATGAGTAAACATCCATTGATATGTCATTTTCATTTCTGTTGACCGTTCTTGACTGTCTCCTTAGTGGTAGTCGTTTACCATGACTTGAAGCCTTTGAGCTTTATATGTAAAATGAATTCAATTTAAGATATTGCAATTTTCCTTATTCCTTCATGCTTTCTCATAACTCATATTTGTATTAAAATACCTTTTCCAGTGATTTTTGAACGTATTGCTATTTTTATTGTTTGTTTGCAATTTTATGTAATCTAACTCTACATTATCTGATTTATTTGTGTCTTCTTATTGGGCCAGTTTCTTGTTCTTTTTTGGAACTTTCTCTTATTCACATTGTTTCTGTCCAAAGTAGTTCTTAAGTATTCAGCTGATTTAGGAGGTTTCATGCCTTTATGATAGTGTTATTTTCAGTTCTTTGGATATATGGCTGGTCAACATTGTAAAAGTACACTGTTTGATGTTTTGTTTTTTCTCATATAAACTCTTTACTGGAATTCTCTATTATAAGTAAAAAAAGATTTAAAAGAATAGTATTAATATAAACTAAAAAAGATTAAAAGAATAATAAAAAGATGTTCTGAAGAATCATTCTAGCATGCCCAGTGTAACATTGCTATTTCAATTGGTATTTTGCTATTTTTGTATTAGTCAATAGTAAGATAACATAAAAAGAGCAATAAATATATATACACTACTCTAATATCAATCTGTTGACTTAGTTTTGTGTTAAGATTTAATGTGGTGGAGTTTGGCGGAAGCAATAAACGCAACAATCCGATTCAGGTCTACTAGCGCCAAACATCATACAGTATCTGGAGGCTTCCCATTATATTCCGTCTACCACGAGTTTCTTTTACCACTCCTCTTCTCATTCTTACCTAAAGTAGGCAATACACCTATGGTACTCTTAGTATGCAGATGTCCATGGTTGGCGATTATTACTTACCATCTGTTTTTTTTTTTTTATATATTTACGCCTATTCCCAGGGGTTGGCAGAGACCACAGAGCTCCATCCGCTACCATTCATCGCAGCGAAACAGCTCTCCATTAATTGCTTCTCGCCCTCGTGATAATCAGGACGTGACGGGTGGCGAACCACAGCGCCGTCATTTTCAACAAATTAGGTATATTAAATTCGTCTTAGTGAATCCCACGAGCCGCAAGGGACGATGGACGACTGAGTTAATCGGTTGTCTAGGCTAGTTCTTTGCCTACCTCTTTTAGGTGCAGCGTAGGAGTAGATGAGTATTGGAGCGAAGTCTGTCTTGGCTAACGTTGTGTGACAAACATACCATGGCCGGCTGGTAGAAACTAAATGCGTGAAGCCAAAGATCGGGCTAGGTGGCGCTTCTTGAAGGAGGCCAATGTCAAGCAGTGGACTCCCATAGCCTGTTAATGATGGTCGTGAAGACTTCTTTATTACCTTTTCATGCCAGTGCGTGATAACTGGTTCTTTCGTCACCAACCCATTTGCATAACGTGCGATCTATGGACAAAACCTCCTTAAAAGGATTATGACATGAAAGATATATGTTCAAGTGCAAGAAAACGTTTAATCCAAAGTAAGATATACAATTTATCAATACTTGTATCATCCAATAAGGGAGAGTAAGGTCGAAAAACAAGGGTATATGAAAGAGATATTGACTTCATATGAGTCAATGAAATTTCGTAACTACAACGATAGGTATCGAATGACGTTATATAAAAGAATATTTACGGTTTTGTGCTATTTCATTTAATTTTTATATTTTGCTTCACATTTTCGAATAAGATTCAATTCGTCCTTGTCAATATCAGAATTCACTTTGGTTTTATAAGAATACGTACCGAAATACTTAATAGTATTTACGAATCGGACTACAACATACGTTTTTAACCAACAAAACCTTTGTGTAAACTTAAACTTATGATAAAAAGGGCCTTTGTCCTAAGAACTATTCTAAAAGTCAATTAACTTTATCAGTAGTGCGTAGAAAATAGAAAGAAAAAATAATACTTGTATTCATGAAATTTTAAAAAAACTTGGAAATGTCCGCCATTTCTTAAAGATGAATATTTTTATACTTTTGTCAATAACTTTTATTAATTACTTTTAATTTAATTACTATATTTTTTTGAAAATACATTTATAACATATAACACCCATGTCATTGTAAAATAATATGTTTCTCTTATATAATGATAATTATTATTTTTTACGTTGTGTACCTAAGTCACTATATTATGGTGAATTATATCCCTGTAATAAGTAATACTTTTATTGTGATTATACAAATAATGTGTCCTGTTAGCATTTCTTTCAAATAAAATTCATAAATAAATAAAATTCGTAAAAAATTCTGTAAAATAATTATTAAAATGTTTCCTCTATCATATGACACGCTTGTTTATTATCGTCCTATCCCTCAAAAATACTATTTAACGATTATCTATATCAATTTTTTATTATATTATTAAATTTCAACGTTTTTTGCAAGTCATTACTTTGCAGGTACGGTAGGCCCCGTGACAATGTCATATATATTATGTATGAAGTTTTTACTGTGAAAAATTGATTTCCCGTAAATATGAACTAACGTTACGTGTAAAGTAAATCCACCCTTTCATTAAAAATACAAATTTTCAGAGGTCAATGTAAAAGTTCCACAATGGCAGTCATAATATTACGAGATATAAAGCTCGGTAGGAGGCAGGTTTGCATAAATCGGCCTTGGTGTAATTTGCGAGTAAATTAAATTCTATCGCTGAGCAGACGCCTAAGCTAGTGCGTCATCAGGCGTCTACGTAACAGTCGACATTGCGTCTTATAATAAGATAACCAATTAGTTCATAAAATTTGACCCAAATAACCTTTAATATTAGTTCGATCGCTAGCGAAATATTGTGATGGAATATCTCAGGGAGCAGTAGAAATTGACGAGCAAGTATGGATAACTTAAGTTTACAGAACGATAGTGTCTTCATAGCAGTGAAATGTTAAGGCATCAATATAGCCTTAACATTTCATTGCTGCATATTGGTCTTCCACAAAATTGATTGCGTTGTTTAAATACACAAATTTGGCCGGCACATTGAGTATCGCAGAATACTTTTTGTTACTTACTCCGTTAAACACTGCTATCCCTTTTGGTATTTTGTTCAATAGTTTCCTAGTTCGAAAGACTTTTTCTATGTTAGGAAACACACACTAGATAACTATCCTAAAATCGAGGCTGGACATTAATTGTCGCTGCCTAATGATGGTAGCGTTACTGCGTCAGTAACACTACCATCATTAGGCAGTTGCCAATTCACCTACCCAACAAACCTTCCCAGCTCGGAAAGGCTTGTCGTATGTATGCTCCATTTTGAATACCTGACCTAGCTGTCTTTATATTCCACGGTGCAGTGAAATGTATTTTTTATACTAACTTACTCGTCGCGCATTGTTTCTATCTCAGAACCAAGAAATTTTTATATGTGTAATGTACTCAACAATTTCTCTAGGTTTCATGGCGATCGAATGAATTGCATAATTATGCATAAAGGACATACAGACATACACATTTTATATATAGATAGAATAAAAAGGTAATCGAACAAGCGTATCGTTTGATAGAAAGAAATTAATATCGCCCACAGGAACTGAAGAAGCGTCCCCAGCTTTTGATTATTGCCAATTTTTTAAATGAATGTTTTCATCCATAGATTTTGTCAGAAATTGAAAATATCATAAGTTTGCCGCAGATTTTTATCTCCAGCTATGAGACCTATTCGTCCGAGGAAGTACCACATTCTCACAGGAAACAGACTCCGTAGTAACTTTTCTACTGAGCCTTCGTCCGGCAAGTGATGAAAACCAGAGGTCTTACTATCTTACTCGCTAAGACCCATCAGTTCCACTCGTTAATTTTACTTTCATCTCCCTATAGATGTACTCACCATCTTTCTTACAGTCAAGACTATGCATCAGCATCACTATTGCAATTATCAAAGGGCGGCAGTAGTTATTTAGCCTGCTTGTTGACCAATATCTCTCATAAAAAAGTTGTTGATGAGACTTAATGTGATGTGTTTAAAAACATCTTCAAACTGGCTATTTGTACTTATTTAAAAATATTTGTAAATCTTCAATATTTTAAATTTTACATTAGAATTCTCTATATGCGTCCTAAAACGGAACAAAATTATAAAAAAAAAATTATGCTAAATTTTAGCTCTTAATTTTAATATTACCCCCCCCCCCCCCGATAGCCAACGTTTTAAATGTAAATAACATGAGTTGTTCTGTTATTGCTTTGGAATTTTTTTCGTCATGAACTAATGAACGCTCTAATAATAACTAAATAAAAAAAAATAACGCTCTACAACAAAAGGTCTCTTATGTTTTTTCGCTAACTTGAATGGTTCAAAAGTTATTCTAAGTCAAAATCAAAGTTCTAGTCAAATTTATGGTTTTTTCCATTTGTATCATCAATTAATGATTCAAAAATGAATTTCTGTTAATGTTTCTGAAATGTTCTTATCCTAAAATTTAAATTTGAAACAAGAGTTTATCAATATTTTTACCAATTAAAATCAAAACCCTTTAACAACTTATTAAAAGTATTTTGTGTATCTCAAATTGAAGAAATAGTTAAAACATATGGCAGGTCAAGAATAAAAGGAAAATTAGTGTAATTATTATTTAAGGGTCACGGTCACCTTACAAGTTTTCTGAAGAAAAAAAAACCATTGAGATTAAAAATTATAACCCTTCTTTCACTTTTGAATCATTAATTGACGATAAAAATGGAAAAAACCTTAAATTTCATTAGAACTTTGATTTTGACCTCGAATAACTTGAAGTTATTCGAGGTCAAAATCAAAGTATTCGCGTTACGTACGCATTCAAGTTAGCGAAAAATCATAAGAGACCTTTTTTGTAGAACGTTAAATTTGCTACAAGAATTCTCATTTGTCGACTCGACAATCGGTTGATTAGTTCATGAGGAAAAAAATTTCAAGGTTTTATAGATTTGGAACCTATTTAGGACTATCGTGAAAAAAAATTCGAACAAATCCAAAATAAAGACCACCCTACAATCTACGTATGTTATTGATTAAAAATTGGGCGTGTACACAGTAAAAGAATATGAGTCAGCTGTTGTTGCACTAAACCGATAGAAACATGATGTGGCTATCTAATCAGTCGGCGAACAAGGGTCATCTTAATAAATGGATTCTTATGCTATAAACGGACAAGAATCCATTTATTGAAGACTGAAGACCGAAACAGTAATAGGCTACATCTAACAATCGTATTATGTAGTTACGAAGTAAACGCGTTGTGACATACCATTACTGACATCTCTTAAAATGTTGTGTTAAAATTATGTTTACGTACTTTAGAGTCATCATAATCAATATAGCCATAACAGTGGACATTGGTGTTACGCAAAATTGAGAAAAAAAAACGTCTACGCTTAGCAGACGGTCACAGGTTGGTCATACACCAATTGAATATAATTCTAACATAGACGCTGTTAATAATCTGTTGGTATTTGCTCTCATAGTTCCTTTACGACTCTACCGAGATAAAATCGGGTGGCGCACAGCAATAAAATTAGAAAAGGATTTCGTAATAATTTATTATTTTATTTTATTATATGTGGTTAGTGGTTGTTATCTTAGACTACGCACATACAACTCTACTACTAGACTGTTGGTCTTAACTATCTTAGAAATTGTTTTTTAATGTTAACAGTAGTATATTTTCTAAATACTAGGCGATTAATCACGAGTTAATCAGAAATTACACTATATAAATAAAAAAACAGGTGACAGAAATTACTCACTAATATATGAAACCTCTCGAAAGGGTTCAATACTAGATAGACAGTTTATCTATATTAGCAAAATGTTTGCCATGATAAGTCAAACAAGCGATATAGATTAGTGAACATTTGCAGTGACAGTGCGTCAAAATGCAATAGCAAAAATGAATGTTTATGAACACATACAGAAAGAAAGTGTTGTAAAGAGTCATGAGGCGTAAAATGCTCACGTCTTGCTTGATACCTTCGAAGGTTTATTATATAAAATTAATTGATATAAATATATTTAATGCTTAATTTATTTCACTAAGAGGTAAAACTCCAAAAATGATATTAGTTTTTTTTTATGGATTTATTTATTATTGGATATGAAGGCAAACGAGCAAGCATGTCACCTGATGGAAAGCGCCATAGGCAGTGCGGAAGCGTTGCCGACCTTTAAGGAAAGTCCCATAACAATGGGAGTGGGAATCGGAGGAGGAGGGGGAAGACCTGTTGGGCCTCCGGAACTCGGCCGCTCACCATACCAAGCCCGGTAGGTAAGCTACCACTCAGACGCCGGTTTTCTGCGGGAGTGTGGTACTTCCCCGGGCGAGCCCGCCCATTCATGCAATGCAACAGACAAATATTATGCCATTCTTGACAAAGTAGATTGAAATATTCTTGGTAGTTATATAATTGTATAACATACATGACGCATACGTTCAACCCTGTTTTCAGTACGGGTAAGCAGAGACCACAGACCTCCATCTGTTACGATCCTTACACACTTTCTTTGCTCCCTCCACACATCACTTTTTTCATATAAGCTCATTAGTTCATATAAGCTTTTGAATTGGCCTTTCTTGAGAACTTCAGCGATTTCGTCATGGTATGTTCTCTTTGGTCTTCCCCTACCTACCCTTCCATCTACGTGCACAACGTAAATTTCCTTTATCAGTCTTTTTTTATAACTTTTAATTGTACAACTTTATATAATCCACATGAGCGTTGACTATCATACGAGGTTGATTCAGCCACCTGTGAAGCGGTGAGCTTCGGTTACAACCACTTAATAAAAACGTGGTTACTCACCACGTGGCGTTTGACCGCAGGTTTGCAGGGCGCTTGATGTATTAAAGGGGCGGCTAGAACACTTACGATTACTTATTCTAAGAGAAGGGTGTGAGGTAGTGCGTATTTGAATTGAGTACTTATAAAGTGTCCATTTTTTTAAACATTATAAAGACTTGTCCCAAAATCTTCCTTCAATTAAAGTTAGAAAGAAATGATACATTTCTGATTTTACAGATTTCAAACTATCAGATTAAAAACATCTTATAAAAACCTGAAAATTGTATAAATTAATTTCCCAAGCCTTAGAAAGATATTTTTTGGTTAAATAAAATTGCTTTGCATGGGACTTCTCAATCTTGTGTATTTTCAATTGTTTCATTTATTTCTTCTTTAGCGTTGTACCATTGGCTATGGTCGTATTTACCTTATTAAAAAGCAGGCTTATGGTATATGTATTCATAAAATGTCATATAATCCTATCATCATTTTGGTCAAAGAATTAGACCGGCTGCTTGGCAATTACCGACTTATGTAGTAACTACGGACCTCATGAAGCACATATATACATATATAAAAAAATTATCACACAAAAAAATATTCAATATTTGTAAGGTAGTATAGATGACAAAACATGTGCTACGGGTAAGTGCGTCCAGAATAATTTAAAGCCAGAGAGGTTCTATACAATATACTGCAGAGTAGTAACGGAATATTCAATTTTCTGCGAAGAGTGGTATGAAATCGGTATGGATATGATCCTTTTTTAAGTATTCAGTTTTTTTAATTTGGATAATTGCGATATTAATAGGTATTTATTTATATTTTTGTTACTTTTGCATAAAATATTTCTTAAATATCACTTGTTTTACTATTTAGAGTGGCAACCCTAACATTGCTGAGAACATCGGGAAATTCCGCATCCTGTACGAACTTTGATTTTCTTTGCGATTGTTTTCCTGTAACTTCTTCCTGTGTGCTGCAAGCTATTTATAGAATAATAATTTGGGGTGTATGATAAATACAAGCATTTTCCTATTTAAATTATATTTATTAATATATTGTAAAATGGATGTAGCCCTTGTGCACACATATTATCTGTCAATTGATAAATATTGTATAATTCTTTTACTTTGCACTCAATGTTTTAAATATTTTTTACCTTATTTAATTAATTTGATAATTGGTATTTTATTAATTAATTTAGGAAAGGCATAAAAAAACTGGTATTATTCATATAAATTACTACACTTGAGTTTTTTAATTTTGATTTGTTCTTATCTCGTTAATACGCAATGATATTTTCGTTCATGGAACGAAATTATGGGTTTTGATATCGTCCACCAACGAAAATATTTTTTATTTGTGTAAATTGATTTTACGAACAAAGCTGAACCGTTATAGTGGCTAAATCTTAAACTGCGTATTAAGTGTACTAATTTGCTTATAATTAAAAATGAACGTTTCTTTGTATGTTTATCCTCTATACGTTCCGAAACCATTCATCCGATTGTGATGAAACTTGCGAGTTGTACTGCATACGCCTACGATGGTTCCTGATCCAAAACAAAATATTTTTTTTGGCCAGTCTAAAAGCAAACACTTTTTCGTTGCGTAGTTATGTAACGCATGCCGAGTACAGCTAGTGTTTAATAAATTAATGTGGCAAGACTGGCATCTTATGTTATCATTGTCACCACTATTCCTAGTACCACAATATGTGACGTTGTAATTCTAAATAGTTTATCCGAAGAAAAACTATAAATTTGAGCTTTTGCATAACAGTCCCATGTCTGTGTGTGTCCCAGTGATGCCTCATCAAACGTTATTCTGTACCAGTTATAAAACATTTGGTTCATACGTGAATTGAACCGTGACTTAATTCAGAAAGCGAACCACTCCGCTACCGCTGCGCCCGAATGCGCAGTAAGAGTACTAAGGTGATCATATTTATATCTAATTCCTCGTAGTTACTCCGCTTTATCAAGGTTAAAGTTTAAATCAGGTTATCTGATTTGCTTTTTAAGATAAATGGACTGACTGACTATTTTACTCCTTTCTTTCTCCTCCTTCCGTTCATTTGGGTTATTTTGCAAAAGTCCGTTATCCAGATAAAAAAACCATTATCTACTTTGCTAAGACTTGCGAATTTCTTTATAACAAAGGCAATTGTTGGCTATCTAG
The DNA here is from genome assembly GCA_031353405.1 of Baronia brevicornis. NCBI lineage: Eukaryota > Metazoa > Arthropoda > Insecta > Lepidoptera > Papilionidae > Baronia > Baronia brevicornis. The sequence goes on from JASFAT010001949.1 coordinate 49,743, forward strand.
CCCATGTATTATATTTCCCAAGGCTAGGTACGGGTGTCCCCATTTTTGGAGGAAAGGACATGAACCCACAACGCTTGCCCAAGGCGGATTGACGGGGCACTATATAAAAATTTGTATAATTTACCCATAGATTTACATGTAATGTCTATAAGATACACTAATACTATCACTTAATTTAAAAAGAATATATTAATAAATAAATAAGAAATTACTTTTAATATTTGTTTCGTGTGACTTGGCCGTCTCCCATATACATTATAATGATTTATTTGTCTGTGTCTCTAGAGGGCTATTCGTCACTCAGCGGTAAATAGAGGAAGGCGCTCGGACAGATTGAGTACTCACTCACTTTATTTACATTACGTAGTCATGTGTCACTGGTGTCTATCGATTGACTTTATGAAACCTGACCGAGGAAACGTAAGTGATGTTACTTCGCGACTTGTTATGATTTAGTTTTGTTTTGTTTTCTAAGGATTTTGGTGAAGTCATCTAATATCAAGAGAATGAATCGAAAAGACTAGAAGCACCAATCATAATTAAAAAAATACAATAATTTAAAAAAAATATAATATAAACAGATTGAATACCTATTCTATCTGTTTAGAACATAAATAAGGTTCTGATAGGAGCGTTTAAAACGAATAAGGTTTTTATTTACATTATAAAAATATTAAGCATAATTAATTTTGAATGTTTAATTTTCTTTTATAGAATTAACAGATATTTTGATGCTCAGATTACGTACAAAGAACACGTAATAAAATATAAATCTATTTTTTATTTTATTAAATAATAGTAAACATTACAAAAAATAATATGGTAGGGGAAAAAAATCGGAAACATTAGCACAAAGTCACATCTTATTTCATCTATAATTTTTTTTTCATTAACCCACTATTAACTATATTTAAATAACATAAGTTACAAACACACAATAAGACTACACTAAGCGAAATATTATAAGCGAAATAATATATTAACAACATTAAGACGATATTGAATGACAAAGTTTTACTCATTCTTGAAAAAGGAGTACAATTATCGTAATCGTCAATGTTGGCGGGAGAGTTTCACAGTCTTACACCGTAAATGATGACAGAGTATTTATATCGTAAAACAAAATTGATTTACCAACTCGGTTTAGAACAAGATTTACCTACATCGGTTATCTTCTGGAGTGTCTACTATACCTGAGAAAACCTTGTTGAAGCGAAACACGTGTCCTATACGTTGTTGAAAAGTGTTGTGCATTTTATGTTTTATGTTTTAGTTGTATTGGGACGTTTTGTTTGACGAAGCCTTTTTATTAGCACTTACGAATTTTCTAACGCCTGTTTTTAACAGGAATTTAGAACAATACTTATATACTAGTTTGTAAACTTGCAGTAATATTTTTCGGTTTTTTTTTACAAAGTAATTATTCGCTCTCCATAATAATAAAGGATTATTGCAAAGTAACGCCTTACTCCTTTATTCATCTAGAATTTCTTTCGACTGTGTTGCACTAAGGACGCTGGATTCTGTTCTCATTACGGTTGCATTGACCAAAGCGTATAATTATACAGGTAATTCCACATGATTTTTCTTACATTCTTTGGCGCATTCTTAAAAACGTAAACAAGTTACGCAACAATGTTGACAATCAACTTGTAGAGTAAAATATGTAGTAACTTCGTTTCCCGCTTCAATTAATAACAGAAAGCGAACATCGGGTATGTATGGTGCAGGAAGGCGAAGGTGGCTGTGTGGGTGCATAGATCGTAATAGGCGTCACTACATCGCGCACTCACTCTTAGGCGGTGTTCACATTTCTTTAAAAAAATATCGTCTGCATTCATAATTTAGAGCTGACAATTTCCCTTACCTTAAATAAGCGTGTTATGTTCTGCTTAGCTTCGCTTCACATCGCTTTCGAAATCAATTGGCGCAGGTTCAATTAAGGTATTTATTCAAAGTCTGATGCTCCCATTAATCCGCCTTGGGCAAGCGTGGTAGGTTAATGTCCACTCTTCAAACAAATGCGGGAGCACTGTATATTATATATACTGCCTTGAGTGCGTCATATTTAAGCCAGATTAAAATAAAGTATAATAAGCGCTCTACACACAGTTTATTACTTACCACTGGAGTTGACGAGTGCTGGAGTGGAGACCGCGTCTTTACAATAGCAATGTGGGAAGCCTCCCGGCTAAGTGGTGCAACGTGCTGCGCAGGTCACACACTGAATGCGTGAAACCGAAGATGTCCAGCAGTGAACTGCTGCGGGCGGTTAATGATGATGATACAGTTTATCTCAGTGATTATATGTTATGTTAAAAGTTCACACACATAATTGATTGAAGGTACCTTGACTACCTACGATAAATATGAATAACGCCCTTCTAATTGCACCGTACACACAGCTGATTGCAAGTTAAACCTGGTTTTGCCACAGGCTGTGGACCCTGGCCGACCTTTAATCACGACTTTGTTCACACGTTCTTGTCGTACGTGATCCACTTTTCATCACCAGGTATTCTCTTTAAAAACGGTTCGGTTTCATTACATCTCAATAACGAATCGCAAAAGAGTACACGATTCATTAGGTTTATTTTAGTGAGTTCGTGTGCCACCCAAATATTTTGTATAACCTTTTTTGTATACCCATATTTTTTCAAATGGGTTTGTTTTGTGGTCAATTTCCAGTTCTTCAGCTACGTTATAACTACTTATATGTCGATTTTGCTCCACTTTTTCAAAAATGGCGTCCATTTTATCCTTAACAGAGCGACCAGAGCGAGGTGCATCTTTGACATCAAAATTCCCGGAATGAAAACGCTTACACCAACTTTTCGCTGATCTTAAAGACACTGCACTAGGTCCATAAATTTCGCAATTTTTTTTACGACTTACGTTGAATTTTTTCCTTTTTTGTAATAAAATTTTAAAATCTAACGAATTTCTTCTATAGATTCACTCACTTTGACATAAAGAAAAACAAATGAAAATAGCTGGAATCTGAAATTTGTTTCTGTTTTAAAAAAGTAACCTTTTTATTGACACCAAAACCGGTGAGTTCCATAGAGTACAGCCAAAGCAATTTGCAAGTTTATACATACTATAAGCGAAAAGACTTTTCCCCCGACCTATTATATACACATGTGTATATAGATATATAGATTCCTTTTGTTGTGTAGCCGTTCTTTGGAATAATTACTTCACTTTCTACCCTTTATCTTTTAGACATTGTCTCAGACTATTCTGTCGACTTTATCTACGAAGATTCGTAGTCTAAACAAAATTTGGGCGAGTCACAAAAAAACCTTCTTTCCCAATCAAGGATACAGTGATAATAGTGCTTTGCCTTTATTTTCAACATTGCTTTTTTTTGTTGAGCCACCTGCACTGAAGCGAGTCAATTTTAAACAGTACCACCTAGGTTCGTGTATGTTTCTTTAATAGCCCTATTAGCATAGCGAACTATTGCTGTATATTTATCAAACAGTTAACCATAATACCCACTGATAAAATAGTGACGTAAATCGAATATACAGATTGTATAAACCGTAATTAATTTTTAATACAAACGCACCTAAAAAATAATTAACTATAAACCTAACTTGCAATCGATTGATTCGTTACGATTTATCAATCGAAAGTGACTTAAATATTCTAGTTTCTCCATAAAATGAGAAATAAAAACGATTGAAATGGACAAGTGTTCGAAATTTACCGTATTTCATTAATAACAAATAATATAAAAAAACTTAATTCCTACTTTTATATCCTGCTAAATATCATTTAAAATGAAAAGCATTATTTTTTTAAGTTTCTTATTTTCGGAAGAAGCTGGCAACATCTTCAGTCATCTTATTCTACAACTATCAATATAGTTACTATCTATATTCGAAAATTGCTGGCTCATTTTTTGAATTATTACCTGTTCGCCCATTCGAGTTTAATACGAAAATTGCTAAATTTTGTTTACACTTTTCGACCAGTGGCCAGTGAGGAGGTTCTGCGTCAGGTAACGTAGAGATGTGAACTCTATAGACCGTTAAAACAAAAAACAGGTGCTTTCCTTGAATATACCATGTAGAAGATATGAGAGGTTGAGAATATTCGCGGTCAAAAGACAAGTCGGTTTGGAGAAAAATCTCTTGGTTACGTAAATCTCTTATCAGGGAGTGGACAGAGATCACAGTAATGCCGAACTATTTCGGCTCGTTACAGACAATAATAGTTATGCTAAGTTGACTGTTAATATAGTTGGAGAAGTACTGTAGTCGAATGCGTATAGTTGTAATAGATATGTTTTTATTTTAAAGAAATTTGAATCAAGCCAAACGAAATTAGAACTAACAGATTTTTTAATAAGCCACCACATAGCTTGATATAAGGCATTTCCAACTCCTATTTAAATTATTTTAATTCGCTTTAAATTTTGCCCCGATTGTTCTTTTGATAGCATTTTAGGATTTATAGGCATTGCCTCCGATTTTCGTTAAAAAAATATAACAAAAATATTTCCCACGACAACAAAGTAGCAACTTTTTGCAGATGGGAACGTAAACATAACTAAACATATTAAAAACAATTGTTAAATAATAAGGCTGTGACTCATTACGGATATTATTAGTCACAACTGTTTTTTATCCAGTTTTTCGAGTTGTATAATTATTTCATAGAAAAGGCAACATCAAAATAGCATTCAAAAAGACATATTATTGCTTGTTTGCACTATTATTCGATGAACTGTTTCTTTATTGATTTTTCAGCCAAATAAATGAATCCACACCTTTGCAAATGCGTTGCTTACTGGTTCATGTAAATATTTTAGTTGTTGCTTATTACTAAATAAAAAAAAAAACGAACTGTGCACTAAAATATGTTATATATGGGATGTTGACTATATTTGGGAAAGATTATATTAAAGCTTTTAATTATTTAAAATTAAGTGTTTTTAATGAGTTAATTGACCTTTTGTGTTAATGGTTACGGTGTCGATTCCGGCATCGGGATAAATATATGCAAGGACAAGAGAGTGTCGTCAGGGTTAAGAGCGAGCTGCCGTGGCCCCTTTTCCTCCTCTTGTCATACGAAAGTCCCCAATCCCAGATATCGTAGCTAACTTGCAACCGTCTAGCAAACGCTTACGCCAACTCATTCGTCTGTCTGCAATTTTCTCCCTTTTTCGCTGGGCCATTTGAAAGACACCTCTACTACACTAAGAGTTACATGACAGCCTCCATAGCTTCGTACATTTCCTATTATTGTGGTATATATTGTAAAATATAGATTCTGTCTATCCAATAGCTTAGTTATTCAAGATTGGAATTACGGTATGAGGTTATAAGTTTGTATCTTCTATTGGACTATTGTTGTGAACCATTTTCTAGCACAAGCAGTAGTAGCGTTGTTGGAATGATTAACAAAACCTTATAAAATAATATAACCTTAATAAAATATTATTAGAGTACATTGTAATGATTACGTCTCAAACTAACTCATAGCTGATAAAATAGCGTAAAAACAATAATGTTATTTCTTTCTGCAAATGGCATTAAGAATCCTTTGTTATCAGGGTATTTATTTTTCTATGATAAGACGTTATATACCTATAGTGAAAATATTTTTCGATTTAAATACTTCAAGTATATATCAATAATTACGAAATGAAATTGAAATGTATGTATTATATGTTAATAACTGTCTTTTATTTTTATTTTTTGTAAATTTTGTTTTATTGTATTGTCTTTTCTTCCAGACTTATCTTTGCAACACCATCTCCTATTTAGGGAACTCCCACGAGAAAATAGAAGCTTTTTGATATTGTGTAAGGCTTTATACATGTAAGTTACTTTATTTCTAGTGCAAATTTAAGTTTTTGCGTAAATAATGAATTTGATATGTATAGCAAAACAATAGAAATACTTTGATGTGCTTTATTAAAAAAGTACACAAGGATACATTTTAACAACTCATATATACCCGCTATTGGGCACGCGGTTTGCTCATTTTTGGAGGACAGAACACATCACGCTAGTCCAATTACAATCACGTTTAAAATGACTTAAATTTGTCGAGCTAATTCTTGTGGTAATCTGGTGGTTATTAAATATGTATACAGGTAATATAATTGATTTTTTATGTACCGGCTCGCCACCCATGAACATCTGCAGTACTACGGTCACTATATATGCGTCATTTACTTTAGGGTAAGGATTAAAATAATGGAAGGGGAAAGGAATTATGCTTCCAGATCGCTGCGTAACGCGGTAATTTTCGACGCATAAGTAAGCATAACTCTTCTGTAAGGATGTGGTACTTCCCAAGTCGAGCTTGCCTATTCGTATTATCACTACTGCTCTACCCCAATTCAAATATTATATTACTTATATAACCACTATTAATACCTATTTCAATGTAAAATTCTGGTTATATGTTTTTTAATCTCAAACATCATGTATGCCCTTTAGTTCTTACTGTAGATTAAAATAAATCACATTACGGGCGTTGTCACGTGCCTGTCAAATCTATTTAAAAGCTTAAAGTGGTTAATGAGATAAACAACACTGATATTGCATTATCAAATATGGGAACTTTATATCTTGTAATGTTTATTTGTTGTAATTTCATCTTTGATATACGAAGAATCCCCCGAGAACGCATAAGAAAATGTATATTCCCAAACACCTATCTCATTACTTTATAACAGTGTCCTTAGCCCTTTCGGGACAACAAGGTTCACTAATACTTATTTGTGGCGAAACGTATCAGCAAAGTCAATACTTGTTTGGTTTCATTGAAATATTTACTATGAGTTAGATTAGTTTCATTTTTATTAAACAAAGATTGAATGCAATCTTAAGATGAAAAATGAAATGAAGAAAACTTCATTTGTTAAGGTACTTGCAATAAAAAAACATAAAGGTACTTGCAATGAAAAAAAGCAAAATAACAAATAAGAGGAAATATAATGTAGTAAAATAGTAAAAATTAACTTACATTCTAGGATTGTCTGCACTGCAGCTAGAAAAAAAAAACAAAAGGTTTCTGCGCTCAGCATAAGTTGCAGTTTCCCACGATGTTGATTTTACAGTGCATGCCGCTGGGTGAATTTTAATACGTTTTTCTTCAATACTTACTTATACAGATTAAAGAATTACACCTTGTTCCAACTACAGTTTGAGAAACTGCTTCAATTCTATTTTATTTTTTTACAAAAATTATATTTTAATTTAATGTCTTATGCAAAATCTTTTTCACTATAGTATTATCTGTTTATATAATCATTTATATTTTGTTGCAACAGCAAAACGTTGATGACTCGCAACAATAACAAAAAGGTCAATTCGTTGAATTTATGATTGTCATAAAACTTCGCACTCATTTCACTAAAAGTAGTATTTTGTGACCGTTCGGTGATTGATTCATTTTGATTTATACTTTGATTCATTCACCTTTGACGTCGTTGAGTGAGCCAATGCCGCCTAATTCATATTTCCGCTGGGCAAAGAAGGGCGCATCTGACGGAGATTCATCTAATTTATCTCCTAAGCTTATTCCATTAGCGGACCCTCTTGTTGATAACTTGACAGTGTAGGGTGGACGGCACCGTACACGCTAGATCTCCCCGATGTTCTACGTAAATGTGATATTTCTATAACAAATTCCGTGGCAAAATGAACAGTGTCATTTGCCGTTGCGGCGTCTGCACGTGTGCTAGTCCGTTAAGTTTTATAATGCACGTTTTTGTGAACAAGTAAACCCAACTAGTGATTTCAGTGTTAAATATTTTTTAAGAATTTAACAGTGATATAAAAAATAAATGTAATAATAATCGTTAGTTTTTTTAATCTCTATTGTTACTGGCAGTTAAACAACACTGTCATTGATAATATAAGGAAATAGTCATGTAGCCAGCTACAAATAATCTCCATGACTCATTAAATGTAATACGCTGACAGTAGTGATACGTCTTCGTGTTTAAATATATTAATGAAAATATTTTATTTTGACAAAAAAATTGTGTCTATAAATAAACGCGTCAGTAAATGAGTAACAGTGCACGGCAGTAGTGATACAGATTGTTTATCCCCAGTGTCGATAAATTTATTACACAGGGTCGCGTTTTGTTTGGCCTTCCATTTAACTCTGCAGAATGTGAGAGTACCGCCTTTAAGAATAACAAATATTGATTGAAAACTAAACTGGCGTTGTGAATCAGTATGGATACTTAAAATTATAAAGAAGGTAATGTTGTTTTGCTATGCATCCGATATCTGCCACTAGATGTTTATTATTTTACTCGTCAAATATTTCAGCTTATATATTTCATAGTTGATTATCTATGACCTGTTTAATTTGTGTGTATGTACATTCTTAATAGAAAATCGCTTCAAATTATTGAAAAGAAACATTGTATCTGATATAAAGGTTTTTCTAATTTATTATACTAAGAGATAAATTGTAACTTACTTGATAACTAAAAATGATTCAATATCAATATCAGCCCGCGGCAGTCCACTGCTGGACATAGGCCTCACCCAAGGCGCGCCACCTAGCCCGACCTTCGGCTTCACGCATCCAGTCTAAATGATTACTTTGTTGATTTACACGTCCAGTAAAAATGATTACTTTGTTGCTATCCAGTAAAAATGATTACTTTGTTGCTATTTTTAAAGCAATCTTGTTCTGTGATTCATTAAAGTTAAGAGGAATCCTCGTGTTAGTTACACGTTTTGTACGTGCCTGGAAATTGGTCGACAAATGACATTAGACACGTTAGAATAATCGAATAGTGAAAAATTGACAACGCGACCATTATTTTTTTTTTAAAAAAAATGTATGATATTGCACACAAAATAGTGATATTAAACTGTTATAAGTTAATTTTATTTGGAATAATGTCTGTTTGCTGTGTTATAATTTTTATTATCCATCTTTTAACTCAGTGCATCTGATCTGCACAGGTTCTTCTATACTGGAATGTAAACTAGCAATAGTAGGTGTTTGAAATTGATCACATCCAACAATAAACGACAATGGCGTCCATGATAAATACTAAAGTACCATTCCTACTCGTTATTCCTTTAAAAATTCCATCGTCATACCAATACTGTCACTAACTGGAAACATGTGGGATTAGCATGAATCGACAGCTAACCTAAGTCAATTTTTTTGTAATTTATTCTTTAACTTTGTTAAATAGATGATCCTTAATCATCATTTAGCGTTATTTTTTTTTAACCAAACACACGCAAATTCAACGCCTTCATTATTTTTTGATAGAAATTTCAAACCCGAATCTTTCAGGCAAATTCACCTTTTCCTTTTCAATATGGCCCATAATACATATACAAAATATCTAGTTACATTTAAATCTGAAACAAGTACATGCAGGAATCTACGTTATATTTATCGTGTGCGTACCCTTCAAACTCCTTAAAGCAGTGATGTCGAGGGTACGCTATATATCTGGTCACTGAGAATTGATTGACTGACAATCAGACCATTCCTTTTCTGATTATTCGAAAGCTGAATGGACGTACCCATTTGTAAATGAGCTTTCACAGCTATCGCACGCGGGCATCACGTTCATAGAAACATCATTATTAATTATTTTTTTTTACTGTTACTAAATAATAGATACACTTTAATTCCATGATCGTACGAGATGAATGGAGTTGTATCACAAATAAAATTTACAATGAATTGTTTAATGTGTAATATGTGCGGGACGACCTAATTGACTCAGTATTGAAGTTACCGCTTTAACAGTGAATGGTCGCAGATTCGGTTCCTGCATGGATTTAAAAATCATATGTGTATTGCTTTCATTCTGAATCGAGGTGAATATTTGTCTTGAACACATGGTCAGTTATTGTCCACTCCAGTGGACATGAGAAAGCCCTGTGACTTAGTTTAGTGATAAGTAAAATTTCAGTAAGTGTCAAAGATGCGCCATAAACGGTGCATGTGTTTATCGACTTAATTAATACAGCTCAAACATTTTTCGACAATTGTGGCGCACTTACGAAACAATACAGACTGAGACTCGTGCACTATAATAGTTCTGTGTGCAAAAATCGAAACTGCGACCTTTGGCCACGGAGCCACGTAGCCGAAACGTATCGTGAATTCAAATAGTATTTTTATGATCATACGCCCTTAACGATGCATTATTCGTTACAAGATTTTCCTTAGATTGACAGTAGTCTTGTCTTCATAGCCTCACAAATCATTGTCTTTATATCTTTATCTCATTTAAGGTCATTACAATTATCAGATTTGGAGTAGATTTCTTTATAATGTTTAGTATAAATTTTTACAATATTTTTCTATATTAATTAATATTAATATGTTAATTAGGAATTGATATATTTTATTAAAGAATTTAAGCAGTTTTTGATACTCGTACCATCCATTTCAACTAAGCTAATAGCGCTTATGTTAGAAAATATAGTTATCTTCAGCAGTCTAATGGCAAAATCGAACCCATGACCGTAAGCGCTATCTTTGCCAATTGAACTATTGCTGCTTCATCTTAAAAGTTATTAAAAGGCAGTGGATCTATCTAGTGCGAGCTTTCATCGTCATATTTGTGATATGAGAAAAATCCGTATTATTCTAGATTGAACTAGTTAATTGATATATATTACGAAGGAATAGACCAGTATTTATTAACGTGAATCGCCAAGTTCATTTTATATTTCGTTGCTCTTTTATTTTTAATTGGACACACGTTTTCAATTGCAGGTCGAGGCTGGAGACGTATTGCTCAAGGTTAATGGGACTGATGTAAACCGGTTCACCACTAGAGAAGGTAAGGAACCAGCCAATTGGCTTGCATATCAACGCCTATAACTGAATCATCCCAGTTGTAACAGTAGCTCGATATTGAAACTAACTAAACCGTTTATTTGTCAATCGTTACTTACATATATTTTATTTATGTACACAAAAAATAAAAAATAAGTACATAAATAAGTACAAAGGCACTACAGATTTCAAGATTTCTTCCGTGTAATATAAACGTGAAAATACAAATATTTTTAATTTTGTTTTACGTACTAGACATAACAAAAAAATATTTTTAAAAACAACGTTCATTTAGAATCTGCAAATAAATTAATAAACAATGAGAATATTTATTTAGTTCCAGTTTATGAGATATTTCCATAATATATAGCAAAAAAAATGTAAAGGAAACTGCATATCCAATATTTTCGGTAAGAGGCAATAGTCATGGATCGCGGTTTCGATTTTAAATACATTATATATTTTTGTATGACCTAATAAATATATTATACGTATGGCCTAGGTTTTTCTTCCGAGTCTGTATATGCCGCCAATTTACCTTAGACAAGCGTGTAGTAGTCAAGTCAATTGTCCAGAAATGGGGAGGCCCGTTTCAGCAGTGGGAGCCATGTGGGGTTGCCCAAAAACTGCGCTGTAGCAGCGTGACAAGCTATTTTTCATACTTTGTTATAAGGCAAAAGTAATGAATGTCACACTAGACGGGCACTCCAACACTAGAACGCAAACAGATTATTACTGCTCAAAGACTTACGATATATTCTACTACCGATCTTGACTTTGACTTTATTGAGTGAATTTGTTTAGCTATAAAATTGTATTATTATCGTGACTTTTTTATCATCAATGACTTCCACGTCCACATTAGCTTAACGCACAAACAAAATCGGAAATTTCTAAAAATCAATTTATTAATGCCGCTATTCTCATAGAAAAAAATCGTTTAGGTGCTTGACGCCAAGACGGTGTCGCGTGTGTGAAACTTTAAAGTGATAGTTGGCCTCTACAAGACCGTGGTGATCCGTGCATCTGCTATGATTCGAAGTGCGCTCACTATAACTCAATGATCGCGTTACGCTTCACACGCAAAAACCTAGTTTATACACACGTATTCTCCATGGCTTGCGTTTGTTCTTGATCTTTGACGATTAATTCCGCAGCTGTGCTAAAAGACAATTGTCATACAAGATATACAATGGGGATTATTTTGCGCTTATTATGAATTAAGAATTTGCACTTTTACTAATCTATCTAGTAGTATTACGTGTAAATTTACTAAGTGTTAAAAACAAGAAACAGTCAAAGCTTCGAAGCTAAACTTTGTTTCAGTATCGCCAACTTTCCAACTGATTAGGTTCTGAAAAGATCTCACGATGAACAAAATTAGAATAACTTCTACATTTTTCTTTTCTTCTAGTAATGAATGATGCTCTGATTTGATAACAGAATGTATAATTACTACATCACACCTGTCATCAATTTCAACTGTTTCAACACTCTTCTTATTACATTATATTACAATATGACTTCAGGTTTACACTTTATAACTATTGTTTCATATAAAGTTAACCAAAATAAATGAACTCCCCTGTTATAAAAGCTAAAGTTTTGTGACGTCTTTTAAGGCTATTTGCAATTAAAGCTAAAAAGCATTTACATAAAACTTACTCACTGTGGTTAAGTTATATGCATTGACACAGAAAGCACTTGTCCTAATTCTGTTTAATCCAATCAAATTTAATTTCGATATACATAATATATATAAAGGAGAATTTGAATACAGTGCCCGAATATCAATATCTGTTTCTTAAGATTATTTTAGTTTTGAATGGGATTTGACTCTTGATTCAGAAGTAAAGTTCACTGAACAACTGTGCGAAGCTGTATTCCATAGAATTGAATCAAATCTTTTTTTTATGGGAAAGGAAGGCAAACGAGCAAGCTTGTCGCATGAAAATCAATTAACGCCGCCCATGGATATCTGTAACACCGTAGGCGTTATAGGAGCGTTGCTGACCTTTCAGAAATGTGTAGATTTTTAAAGATATAGTAATACCGCTGAAGGTAGTTGGTTCCACAGAGTGGTGGTGCGTGGTAAGAAGTTTCGTGACAGACGCACTATTCGAGATATCAAGCGCGCACTCAAACCTCAGTTTATTTATTGTTATATTAGAGCGTATCTATCGTCCATTATAAACACGCTCATAAAATTTTAACAAAAGCCACTATCGCCGTTCTAACATTTCTCATTTCTGGTGGACCCACTGTTGTGTTCTTAACGTGCTATTTGTTTCTTAACTTGTTCTTAACGTAAAATCGTGCGTGTATTAATTTTTCAAACGTTTTTACAGACAGTTTTAGTAATGGTCACTTTCAGAAGGTACTTGAAGTGTCAATTGCGCTTAATAATACTTATACTGAAGTTTGTTAGTACGTATCGCAGATGCTCTCGGAACTCTAATATAATGAAAAAATGGTACGACTTGTTTAGAATTCAAACTTTCGACCGTGTTACTTTCGACGTTTTATAAGCATGTATTACATGGGTCACAAAATAATATATAATTATATGTCAGCCAAGCACGCAATTATCGTGTTCGTGGTGGTAACCCTTAGTGGCTTTGAACTTAGTTATCAGATTTATTTCTGAATCATTCAATACAGTTTTAATGTGATTTATTAAATTATTAATCATAACAGTTACATATTTTAAATGTTATTAACCGTATTAAGCCTATATTAAGCCTTATGTGCATTTAACCTTAGATTAAAAATTTGAATATGACAATGTTTTGTTTCAGTTTTAAAATGCTTACGTCTCTCATCCGATCCCGTTACTTTAAGACTAAAAAAGGGTGAGTTACACTCGACACTAAATTTAATGTACCTACTTATCAGTGCATTACTCGAATGAACTATGAAATTCGAAGGAAAGCCGTGGTTGTCTGTACATTCGCATATTCCCAAGCGGTTTGTTTCAGTTTGTGGAGTGAGCTGAAAATAAAATACGCCTGGTTATTTTATAGGTTGTACAAGAAACTTGGGGATTACTTGTGTGCTTTGCACCTTTCAATAATATTATTGGGTGAGATGTGAATGTCATGGAGTACGGATTGGTCACATTTGTTGGAGCATCGACGATCGTTAGAGCAGGCAATCTGATAAGGATAGCTTTGGAGAAGATCTATGGCCAACAGTAGACTACCGTTCGTTGATGATAGTTCTTACTGTCATCGTATTAACCGTCGTTGTAAACATTCTGAATGCGGGCGGACAATATATTGTTCCTATATCCTATATTACTTTCCAGTTTACCCGCTCACCTTCAAAGTTCTGTAGGCAGATTGACAATCGATTTATTTAAATTATTAATTATACAGCCCAATCGACCTGAAAATAACGTCAAGACAATCCTTTTGTCAATTCATTTAGTATCTTAAAGATGAGTATTACAATAACTTACAATTAGGTGAACCGCCTACATGATTCGGTTATATAGGATTATATATAAATATATAACTATAGGGTCAAAATGTTTTCAATGGCATTTTTTTTGATAGGATTTTCGCGATAATAGATATAAGGTGTATGTTGCAGATCCGGAGATCAAAGCAAACGTGAGACGGTACCTGTCAGCCGCTGCCGAGAGACGAACGACTACCACAACAAGGACGAAAAGCGATAAGTGAGTTTACAATTAATTATTTTTAATTCAATTATCTACGTGACATTTGGATGGTGATCTTGATATCCGTATGGCACCTAGACCGACATGTGATAGAATATTACTTCATGAGAAACAGATATATAATGATTTTATCATATCTATTTTCAAAATACGTATCCCATTTGTAAATAATTAAATTTAAATACTAAATATACTATATATAAATTGTATTTATTACGATTTACAATTGTATTACTTACAATTAATTTAATAAAATAATTATATCATTGGTAATAATTATGCTATTTTTATTTCTTTTATATTATATTATAATGTTAATAAATATGTTATTTCTTGTATATAGTTACTTTAGATATTAGTTGTAGACATTTCATTATTATAACCAAAGTCCACATACTTTTAAGTTGTATTCTAATTCAGTTTTAATGTATTAAATGTCAAGAACGCTCCAATTATATTCATTGTGGTGACACAATCTAGTTTTTATTTGCCTCGCAGTTTTCCCCTGTGATTTTTCCGACATTTATTAAAAACCAGTTCTCGTACCTATTTTGCCCAGAAAAACTTAAACAAAAATGTAGTGAATGGGAGGATTTACGATTTGTTTATAATATTATTTGGAAATATATATGCATATTACTCATTTTTGACTTATAGAAATGAGTCTAAAAATAAACCTACGCTAGGATTCCTTGTATCATAAATGCCATTAAAACACACAAATGAGATTTAGCAAAATGCAGATTCGAAACAAATATGTCTTAATAATGCAATTAACGTTCATTCCTCCAGAAATGGAGAGGCCTGTGTAATTTCGTAATAACTTATCCGGATATCAAACCAACTATCCTGTAATGTTGAATAAACCCCCAAGTTAAGAAATAGTAGTTATTGGACCACACCTTCAAAACAATTATAATGCAAGACAGCCCATAGGCAGCGGCTAGTATTTCATATTAGATTGTTGACAATAATTAGTACAAGTATATTTTGCAAGTTTTAGATAAAATATGTTATGTAACTTATTTCATATAGTGTATTTTGCAATGCTTGCATGTGTAATACACTATTATCGTAAGGATTACTTATTATTAATTTTGTTTATGCATTTCCATTGCATTGCATTCTGTTGAAATATATGTTATATTAGTTAGAAGGGAAATAATTATTTTAGTAATACTTAGATATCAAAATAATTTCATGTAACAAAATTTTTCTTTCAGCTAATGCCATAATGTGTGTGGTTGCGAAGAAACGTCTAGTGATGATAGAAGCTTTCTAAGTTATTATCTGCTATATGATTAATAGAACAATAATATATTTTTATTTTACTTTGGACAAATAAATAGGTGTGCTATAAATATAGATATAGTATTTTTTAAGTTGACGGGTTTAAATATAGTCCCACCTTATTTTTGTGGTAATGAGAAGCCGACCCTTTAGACGGCTGATATTTGAGGCTATAAGCGATAGCCGGAACCATATGTGACGGTGGGGTCGCCACACCCTCTGGTGTTGCACGTCACAGCATTGGGGCGAACACATGACGCGTCCAACAGTCGCGGGCTCTAATGCACTCGCTTACAAACTTGTATATAAATAAGTAACAAATTAGTTTTGTACACTGAAGCCATACAAAGCTTTCTGTTAATAATTACGTTATTTCATATGATTTCTAAAACTTTTATAAAAATATATATATTTAAACTTACGAAAAACTTGTTATATTGTGTCAAACGGTAATGTACGGTACATTACTAAATTGCGACTAGAATTTTATCTTTCATTTTTTTATTTACAAAATCCACAATACTTAGATGACATTACAAAAAAAATATTTAAATATCGTCCTACCAATGAAGGATTTACGTTTTATATACGAGTATTATTAAAATTTAATGAAAAGACAAATTGGACATTTACCTTAAAGTAGACGTTGCACTTAACTTTCACGTTTGCATTATTATGTGAATAAATAAAGAATGCAGTGTGTATACGTGTATGTGTGGGTTTTTGAGTGAGTGTATGTGAGATTATATGTATTTGATATAAAATATATAAAATTATTTTCTTTTTCAATTAGTTCTATAGTATATCAAGAGACAATTTTTTAAATTATAATTACGTTGCGTTCGGAGTTTAATAGAATTTTCGGCAAACATGTATTTTACACGAATATTTATTTTTTCTTCATCTAGCAGATCTTAACATCCTCTTAGATTGAAATTTCTAACCGTAGTATTCTCAAATATGGTGTAAAATATAAAAGTGGAAATAAACTTTATACGTTTTCTTAATAATGAATTGCTTAATTGTATCTTTCCTTCTAATTCTATAGCAAATATCATAGTTTTCTTTCTTGCATACAAAATTTTCCTGGCTCTCGTATTGAACTAATTTTATACAATTTGCACTCTTTTTAATGTCGCTTAATTAAGCTAAAAAATATACACATGTAATCATCATTAAAATAACGGTGAAAAACTATAACGAAAAGAGCGATTACTTCTCAAATTAAGAATATCAGTCATTTGTGGTCGGATAGCGCTTGATGAAACTTTTTTTGAAGTTTGATTACTGAATGGAAATACCAATATCCGCTATAGTTTTCTGGAGGGAATAATTTTTTAGCCATTGGTCTCGGTAACTAACGGCTCAAAAAAAACATTTTCACATCACTTTTTTTAATTCTCTTACGCAATGCGTTGAACTCAGTTAATCTATTCAACTCTTAAATAATTTGGGATTAGTACTATGATTTGCAACACTGAATTGTAAATAATGGGGTAAATGACCCGTTCGATTACATTTTTATCAAAATAGATTGACATTTAGTTCAACTTAGATATCAATACGGTAGTATTGGAAACGTAATTAAATATTTTGAGTTATATAAGTTTTGATTTAATACATAATTAGAAAGATACATGTACATATATTATGAGTAAAAACTATAAAATACTGAATTATAATGTAAGAGTAATTTTCACAGTGTTGTTTTGTTTTCTTACAAAGTTATTAAACATTTAAATGTATTGTATTGTTATAAATTAGACTAGAGATAAAGAACGCAGCAATTAACACAATGGCCGCTGCCTACGGAGTCAGGGGTCGTGGGTTCTATAAGCGCATTGGGATAAATATATTATGTATGGCCCACAGATATTTAATTCAAGTCTCATTACCCCGCCAATCCGTATTTGACAGGATGGTGTCCGTGGTGGTACATCCAGAAACGTAGAGGGCGTGCCCAGTTGTGGGATGGTTTAAGAAAGAAACGTTTTATTATTTTACTATAAATTCCTATATTAATTTTCTGTTTAAACAAAAGACATGAAAGGAAAAACGAAAGAGTTATTTCTCATTAAAGTCACCTTGCTTAATAAATTGGTAAACCATTAACGGGCGGGACTCGACTAAAGGACACAAAAATAGACTGATAGAAACAAAAGTAATGTGACAGTTATTACTAGGGGACTCGAAATAGTGCCCGTAATTGTGTTCTTAATTAACAGTACCGGCGGCATTGAAGATATTGAGAGAAGATTAATGAAGGCCTGAAATGTATAGAAACAATGCAATGTTAATGACGTCCGAATAGGCTCAGTGGTGAAGCTACCTTCGAGGAATGGTTGCGGGTACGATTCACGCATCGAGATAAATATATATGGCCTACAAGTATTTATGCCGAATGTAGGGGTGCCTTCGATAAGCGTAACGTGAAAATCTCCTTTTCTACACAAATAGAGAAGCCCGTGTCCAGCTATGGGACATATATGAGCTGTGAAAAAATATATAATGTTTCCGTTATGTTATAGATTTGAAAAATATAAATTATTAATAACAAATTTTGTTTTTTCAATCTAATCGCTAGAGCAATGTAACTTAAATCACACCCACATTAACAACTAAAAAAAATTTATGTACCTAAAAAATTATCTTGTTTGAGCTAACAACACAAATGGTGCGGTTCCGAGGTGTTTACTTTCAGACCTGAGATTCGAAGGTTTGATTCCCATATCGTATATATTGTATAATATTATCGTGCCCCAATATTGAGCATCTTATTTTTGGGTTCACTACTTTGTTGTTGGGCGTTATTTCCAAGGTATACTATATTGATATATTAACAACCTGAAAAAGCCAAATAAATTTACCTTTAACGCATGAGGAAAAAATATTCGCTTTCGTAGTGAAGGGTCGCGGATTCGATTTCCCATCAAATTATTTTATTTCGGATCTGGATGTTTGCCCTTGTCAACAAACTTGACTTCTGTGATCTTAATTTTAAAGTTGGTTTAAAGTAAAAAAAAATACGTTGGTTTAAAGTAAGTTTTGAATAATGAGGGGCGAAGAAAAAGATAATAGAAGGAAAATGATGTGAAGAGTAGAACGAAAATATTCTGTAAAAGGTATTCTGGTTCAAAGTTTTAATGTAAAGTTATATCTTGTTTTGAAGTATAGTTTGAAGTATAGTTTTTAGGTTTTAATTATAAATCCATTATTTATTTATTTCATGCGAGTATTCATGCTTATTGTGTCGTAAACACATTTTTTTATATAAACCAGATGTATAACACCTAAGCCAATTATTGTTCTCTCATAACAATCAATCATTTGTAATAGTCCACTGCTGCACATTGGCTTCGTGACCCTAACGATCGGTGGGCAGATTGGAGATCGCACATTTTAGCTAAGTAAAACTTTTGACTGTCCATATAGATCGCACATTTGTTTAAATTACTTAGACGTTGCGGTCCATGCACTTATATTTGTTCATATATTCGTCTTGTACGAATCCAAAGGAAAGAAATAGGCCTAATGCTATACATACAGCAAATGTAACCACACAGCAAAATTTCAATAATTCTGTATTATTTTCGGTTCAGTAAATTTACATACTGTAACCAGTAATTGACTTGATTCGCATGGCACCTGCCATTTTCACTGAGTAATAAATAATGATAAATCAGTACAATACATACTATCAATTTATTAATGATACAAACACGCCCAAGAAAGTTGGAAGCGAAAGTGTCGCTAATTTAGCTCGTAATATTCATATCGGTCATACAATATCGGGTCATCGGCCCCCACGAAAACAATGCAAACTCAATGTCCGGCCTTCTCATTAGCATAGAATATATTCTAAATCATAATACTACAGATGCTTTCTGTCATGTTCTAGATAAGATAATTGTGAATGGTTACTATTAAAGAAAGTAATTTCACAATCATTAATCTGCATAAACAATTTACAGGATTCAAATTCCCACACTAGGATTCCCCATGTTGTAGGGAGATACATATATGCAGATTTTTTGATATTTGTGTGGATGTATATTAACAACAGTAACAATTGATATTTTACTGTCTGAACCGGAAAATCTTTCCCCTTCGCTAACCCTTACATACTTTAGTATTTACCTCATTCCCTTATTGGGCATGAGATAAAGCTATGCAATCGTTCCTCCGAAGAAGTGAAGCATCGTCTCTACTGTATAAACTGTAATGGATTACCATATTGTATTGCATGTTATATAGTTATGTTTCCTTTCACAGCCCATATATGTTCCACTGCTGGGCACGGACCTTGCATTTCTGGAAGAATAGACGATTTCACAAAACGATGACATCACGAATATCGATATCAATTCATTTCTTACTTCGTTTATATTTTATTTTGGATTTCCAAATAACTATTACATAAAAATGTATATATTATTAAATTTCATTGGAACCAAATTTACCATATGTGGTAAACATTTTGAAGACTTGTTTTATAAAATATTACCTATTTAATTTTGATCAATTTATAATTATGTACTTTGATGCTTAATATTTGTACGGTTAGTTGTTTATATATACCTATTTACACAAGAAAATATTTTGAAGATATAGGTACAAAGTAATTAATCTGTCTTGTGTATATATTTAATGTGTATTTTGTTTAATAAATAAATGAAATTTAACCGTGTCGCTATATGCTATTATTTCTTATCATATACCCTTACAAATATAGTGGTTAACATAAAACCAATAACATCGATAACAGAAACAAGTATAATTTCTAACACGTTTAGTTTTTGGTAACGTTGTGTATTGTTCGTCTTATAGATGTTAAGTCTATGGTTGTAAGAAGCATAGATAACACTACCTATTCCTATCAGTGGGGTCCATCCATAAATTACGTCAAACGTTAAGGTAGGGGTATTTTATGATTAATGTAGTTGTAAAATTGCAAACTATGTGAACATCACACCATTAGACAAGGGGTCACACAAATATGACTTCGTGTGACAAGGTGGGCCAAAAATCATAAAATTCGTGGATGTAAGGTAGCACCAGATATTTAAATAGTATTTATCAGAAGTAATATTTGCAGGTCAAGTTCGCCTCCTTCAAGCAATTCAAATAGCAATTCGAATAGCATCTCGAACAGTAACTCATCTAGTAACTCGTCCAGCAACGGGTCAGGCGTTCATTCCGGTGACAGTTGCGAGGCGCTACTTACAGAAGACAAGGGGAGACGCCCAAAAATCGCACAACCAAAGTTCGAAGCGTACATGATGACGGGAGATCTTATGCTAAATCTGTCGAGAGTCGAACACCCTCACCACAATCACCACGCACCAACGCACCGGACACATTACCACAGGTATTTTATATGGATTAATTTCTCAATATATGCACGGGCAAGTGCTAAGTACTGTAGTGATATATAGATAAATGTATTACTATAATATTAAAACTTAAAAAGAAGTAATATATATATAATATGTCAAGCCGTTTTTGAGTTTTAGCGAGACTAACAAAATAGCTATCTCTTATATATATAATTATAATATTCAATCAAAAAAATAAATTTATGTTATTTATTTTTTTGATTGAATATTATAATTTTATACCTTTGACTTGAAATTAATTAATCAAAATTAAAAAAGTTTAAAAAATTAAGATGTCTTTTACAGCTTTATCGAATTCAGGGCCCAGGGCCCGCGGGTAATTTTTTTTTACATTCCATTATAAATCACATTATAATCTCCGTAGGGGTAGGTGGAGACCACAGATCTTCATTTAATAAGATCTCGGTATACTTTCCTTGCTTCCTCCACACTAATCACTCTCCTCAACCTAGAAAACTACTTTCTCTCATCCTTGTATAAAAACATAAGAAGAAAATTTCAATCACTGCCAAGACTTCAGTGACTGAAAAACTCTTCCCAGATAAATCTCTTTTCACATTGGCCCAAGCATCTGCGATGTATTAATTACCGTACTGCGTACATATATCCATACGTTACGTCGAAATTCTACATTGGTTCCCCGGCGGATTTCTCCTTTCAATCAGATCATTAATTTAAATTTTTTTTCTTTACTTTCAGATATAATTCAACCCCAGCGTCGCCGAGTGAGAACCGTTTGGCCGCTCGTGTGGAACTATCGCAGCGGCACAACTCCTCGCCTGACACTGGGTTGGTAGGCGACCACACCAACAAAATGTAAGATTGTTGCATTCGGATTTCAATTTAATACCGTTCGTTCAATCGATAATTACATTCAGAATGCTGATGGGGTGGCCTCGTTATGGCAGCGCGTTGGGTATGTTCGCTGAGGCGCGTGTAGATTACTTTTATACAATAATGCGCATTTTATACAATAATCTAGATCCCTGGTGCGCAGGGTTCAATCATTGTCAAATTGTACATATGCTGACATATCAGACTTGTCTTAGGTAAGGTAGTAATTAAGATTATTAACATTGGACTAGTGTGTGTGTGTGTGTGTTTACTAACAAAATATGACCTGTTAAGGTTTCAACCTTAACTGATTAAAAACCTTAATGATTTTTTTATTACAATGTACGTATTTTTTAGACATAAAAATACGTCAAACTCTAAGTGTTAAATCATAAAAACTACTTTAATTATCAGGCAGTAAAACCTAACCGTTCATTCTTGGAGATTGAATACTACCTCACAGCTGAGTCGTGTTTCTGTGAACAACACGCTTGACAGGCGGAACGAGGGCCATAGATTGATTTTTATTACTGAAACAGACGATACTGCCTATCCACTAGTATTCATTTGTTCCCAAAGTTCGCCTAGTACAAAAAGTACGCAAGAAATAAATTCTAGTCGTAAATTTGACTTTGACGTAAAGAAAATAGTGTTAGTGCCATGGTAACCCCAAAAAGCCGGCTCGACTACACTACTTTTCCACCTAGATCTATGCAGGGCGTCTGGTAAAGACTGGATGCGTGAAACCGAAGATAGGGGTAGGTGTACCTTTTTGGGGAAGGCTTATATCCAATATACTCTTCGAAGAAAAAGGAAATGGAGTAAGATAATCACCGATTAGTACCCGAGGAACCTGAAAAGAAAACGCGGAAGACAATACAAAAGATGGAATGACGAAATAAAAGAAGTAGTTGGAAAATTGTGGACTAGTAGAACCAGGGATAGAGGTCAATGGAAACTGATGGAAGAGGCTTTTGTCGTTAGACAGATAACAAGGGTAACGATGTATGACATTATTTTAGTATATTATAGACTATGTGTTTATCTGAATAAAGGCTTATATTATTATATCCAACTGTACTGTGTGATGTAACATTAACATTCCTCCTTTCAGGTTTATATCTCAGCCGGCGTCGCCAGCAAGTGGACAAGCAGGCAGCGAAATGGCGACACGTTCCCAACACATTGTCAGAACTTCGCGATCTGAAGATCACCTACAGGTACTCGTCGCTTGTACTATAAGTATACTCTCAATGTGGGAGCCCAGACTATAGAATTAAATAATATATTGTATTTGGAGAGATTCTTTTTACTTGAATAAGCAGTGAACAAGGTCTTCTTGATTAGATATCAAGTTTGCGGGTTTATGATTTGCTCTTATGTACTTGTATTTTACAGAAGGAATCTTCCTTGAGCGCGGTGGCAGTGGAAATGGAAGAGGATGTGACATCATCACTAAACACTTTACTTGATGCTAGACCGGACTCCGCGACACCAGGTCCAAGGTCCGATTCGGATGCGGAACGGGATAGGTTATTTAAAGTTTCTATTGATATATATGATAGTTCGTAAATGAATAAAATGACGACCAATTGGCTAAATGGTTATTTTTTTTAGCATATAAATTCTAGAATCGGTCTTTTAGTCAATGTGAACAAACATCCATGTAAAAATGGACATTTTTATGGGTATAGTAAAATTAAGGAGTATTTTTATGGTACTTTAAAAAAAACAATAAATAACGAGTCTGACCTCACCTTGCAGCAATTACGGCATGTGTAAATGCCGTAATTGCTGCAAGGTCTTGGCATGTTTTACACCAGGCTTTTGATGGTATGTTGTGGAATATGTTTCTACTCAGCCGAGATCACACGTTTGAGCTCCCCGATGTTTCGTGGAGGTGGTTGGACAGACCGTACTCACTTTTTTAGGAGGTCCCAAACGTGCTCAATAGGGTTAAGGTCTCTTCCAGCAGCGCTATAATTTTACTAGTTCTTCTTCTGTTCTTTAATGATGTGGATAATTTTACTTATACTTACGTATGCTTTATGTTCTATTTGGACAGAATCGTGTGGACGTACAACGCGCCAGTTTCGTGCGCGTCCGAACGAACGCAGTGCAACGGGTCGGGCGCTACCTCCAACTCAACTTCCATTTCCGACGGCATCTCGCAACGGTATAAAGTTTTGATGGCTTTTTTACTTAATTTCCAATTCACAGTTTATATGAAGCTTAACAGTTTAGTCGTAATACTTATTACCTTCCGTTTATACTGAAATTACTATTGCCAATCAGACTAGAAATTGCATGCCTAAACGACTAGTTTTTTATCTTTTACGTCAATGTCGTCGTCGGTGATGTCATCGCGTCAACTTAGGCATTCTGTAATACATATGTCGATGAAGAATATATCCGTCATAGCCTCTTAAGAGGTTAAAGTATTACTAATAGAATATTTTTTTGGTACAGATCATCATCACCCGCATCACCAACATCAATGTCTTCGTCAGTGATGTCGTCACGGGCCACACCTACGCACCGCGCCCCCTTACTCATCACCTCGCAACACTCACATCGGCCAATCAATGGTAAAAGCTCCTAGCTTAACTATTGACAACCTGTCCTGTACATTAAGACATTTAAAGTTTGTCATGATGAAGTTAAAATAATTATACATTAAACCCTTCTATCCTTCTACCAGCGTTCAGGAAATTCCGTCAAGTCTTCTCGTCGCCCATACCATAAAGTCTGAAGACAAAAGTCTTCAACTAGTGCGTCCTGCCCGTACTCTCTTACGGTGCCGAGACATGGACACTGACAGTCCGTCTCCTCGCCAAGCTCAAAGTCGCTCAGAGGGCTATGGAGAGAGCTATGCTCGGGGTTTCTCTGGTGGACAGAATTCGAAATGAAGAAATTCACACATGACATTGCTCTTCAAGTTAGCAGACTAAAGTGGCAATGGGCTGGACACGTTTGTCGGAGGACCGACAATCGTTGGAGTAGACGAGTGCTGGAGTGGAGACCGTGACTCGGCAAATGTAGTGTGGGAAGCCCTCCTGCTAGATGGAGCGACGATCTGCGCAAGGCGGCTGGCAGAGACTGGATGCGTGTAGCCGAAGATCGGGCTAGGTGGCGCGCCTTGGGTGAGGCCTATGTCCAGCAGTGGACTGCCGCGGGCTGATATTGATATATTGATATTGAAACCCTTCTATAATAAGGTACTCTTATAACGCGATTTAATTTCCCTCGTATAATGCGGACATTTCCCAAGTAATATATTTGTACTGTAAAATTTATAATTATTTGACAGTTCATAATCAACTTTGTTACATTTGCACATCTTGTTAATTTAAAATTAAATTATTTATATTAAGTATTTGAGTTTTAGGAACATTGATTATACATACAGTGATTCCTCGTATTTTCCTATAACTTGAAACCAATCTACCGCGTTATAGGCGGGTTTACTGTTCTTACTTTTACTTTTTATTCAGAACTGCATATTACTTACTTATTTAGTCCACTGGCTCAACGACCCAAAGTGTATCTTGGCTTTCGATACGAAGACACTGCACTGGCGCCGATCTTGTGCGGTTTCCCGTCAGTTGCTTGCTTGCTTGAAGCTCAGTAAAATTGACATTCACCGCATCACTCACACGATACTCGAGGCAAACGACCAGACGTTGACCAGACGATAATATAACCCTTTTGGCAACGTTAAAAAAACATTAAAAAGCTATGTGTTTTTAAATAACTTACATTTTTTCATAATTTACAAATTTAGATCAAAGAAGAAGAAAGAAGTTTAGATAGAAAAATCGAACTCTGTTGTGATGATGGTGTGCCTGCCTGGTTCTAAATCGCTATTTTTATTGTATTGTATTCGTGTATGATTGTATTTGATTGTACCTGTATTTAATATTATTGGTATTTTAGATGTTATTGACGTGAATAACAGTTTACGTCAAGTAACGTCAGCGCTAGAATTACCTCAAACTTTCGTGGTGTCTAGATGTTAAGAGAACCTGAGTTATTTTGTTTTCTTCTTTCAATGATAATGATGAAAAAATATTGTACTTTTCCAGGTGACATGAGTCTGTCTGAAGCCATATCAAACATATCCAGTCCAGACTATCAGGATCAGGACGATATGTTCGATACTGGCCGGGAGTGTCCCAGGATGGAGCTATCTGATCCTTCTGATTCGGATTCGACCATATTGGTCTCTGAACCGTGTCACAAGCGTGCGAAATCAAATTCGTCGTACTCTAACGACCCAGACAGTGACGTCACACTCAACGGTGAACACAATAAAGACTATAGAATAGTGATACAAGTAAAAGGACCCGATAAACAAAATGTGAACTCTAACGATAGTGTAAATAATAATAACATTAATAATAGTAGTAACTTTACCCAAAATGGAAAAGAAAATGGACACAATTCACCCGAGAGTCATGGTTATCAAGTGAGTAATAGAATTTATGCTTTGTATGAATGTGTTTCAATGTTTTGTTATGACAATAAAAAGCTATATGTCAGCGCCATAAATTTAAATTACAATAACGCCATCTAGTGAACGTAAAGAGAACTATTTGCGGTTGTATAGTGAATTTCGTACGTTTCTCACCGACCAATCAGAGAAGCCGACCAGCTAGAAGCTAGTACCAATCAGCGATCAGTTATCCTCTCCACCTCTCTCTGTCACTCAGAACACGTGTGGGGCACTCTCTCAGAATTTTTCGGTTGTTTACTAGCTGCGCGCATGTCTCAATTGTGCGATGTGAAGAATGTCTAACTCACAATCATAAACCTTTTTATTAGTACGTCATATAATAGATTTATATTTTGTAAATATATTTATATTTTGTAATTCAGTTCAGTAAGATTAATTGAGTCGGATAACACTATTTCCGAAATATGATATACAGGTATATTACTGTATAAAGAGAGTGATATAGTAATATTATGAATATACATATTTCTATCACTATATCTGCTGTTATTAGAAATATCTATCTATTTTAAATGGTTTTTCAGGAACTTGGTAACGGATCAGATGGTGGGTCAGACGAAGGTTCAGATGGAGACTCTCTGCACTCATTCCACTACAGTCCAAAGGCTGTGGATATTCCCTCAGCCGAGCGGCTCGCTAAGCGCCTGTATCATCTTGATGGCTTCAAGAAATCTGATGTATCCAGGCATCTTAGTAAAAAGTATGTTTTAGTTGATTACCTGTGTTTGAAGATCTATACTAGGTTTGATAGACTATAAGACACTTTTTTTTGCAGCCCATATATGTATGTCCTACTACTGTGCACGAGGTTCCCCATTTCTGAAGGAACAGACATTAATCCACCACGCTTGTCCAATGCGGATTGGTAGACAGACTTAGAATAAATATATGTAGGCCATACGTAATATATATTTATCCTTATGCGGGGATCGAATCTGCGACCATTGACATTTTAGGCAACAGCCCCGCCACTAAGCCAATTGGTGGCCATAAAAATATAATTTAGAATAATCTCATATGAATAAATGCTTTTTTTATAGCAGTGCAGGCAGACGAGCATACAAGTTTCCTGATGGTAAGCGATCACCGCCGCCCATAAACGTCCGCACTGCCGCTGACGTCGCAGATGCATTGCCCGCCTTTAACAAACACATACGCTATTTTCTTGGGCACCATGTCACAATGGAACACCACAGGTGGTAAATTGTTCCACATTTCCACAGTTCGTGCTGGAAAATTGCGATTAAATTGCACCGTGA
Organism: Baronia brevicornis; assembly: GCA_031353405.1. Taxonomy (NCBI): domain Eukaryota; kingdom Metazoa; phylum Arthropoda; class Insecta; order Lepidoptera; family Papilionidae; genus Baronia; species Baronia brevicornis. The sequence continues at coordinate 77,529 of JASFAT010001949.1, forward strand.
TAAGGCGGCCAGCCATAAGAATGGAACCTAATTTTGTGGCGCGTAGTGCGATGGCAGGCTGGGAAGAGATTAAACAACTCCTCAGACCAGTCATTACAAGTATAAATATATCCATACAAGCGTGTATGAAAGTATTGTATCATCTTTCTTAAAAAAAATTACAGCCGTGCTTTAAGCAAAAATTTCTTATTTCAAAGAATCTTTTTGGTTTCAGCAACGAGTTCTCCCGCGCGGTGGCCGAAGAGTATGTCAGGCATTTCGATTTCAGCGGTGGCACGCTGGACGAGGCGTTGCGGACGTTCCTCGCTCGGTTCGCTCTCAGCGGCGAGACACAGGAGAGGGAGCGGGTGCTCGTGCACTTCTCGCGGCGCTACCTCGAGTGCAATCCGGGCTCTTTTAATTCACAAGGCATGTGTAAATACACACTATATGTTATAGTAATCTTCAGTGAAATATCAAACTTTCACAGTACAGGCTGTTCGGTTATGGAGTTAGTTGCCGCTGGAGATGAGACAAGCGAAGTCTCTCCCAATTTTCAAGAAGCTTGTCAAAAATTACTATCTTTATAAATATCATTTTATTTATTCGTTTATTATTTACGGTTTACTCATAGATAAATATGAGTAAACCGTAAATAATTTTTATTTTTTAATAATTTTTTTTTTCTATCATCCCGAAATTATCTTTTTAACACTGTGTACACAACCGTATGTCACCTGGAAATCAACCGATGGTCATTTGGAACAAATCGCTATTAACGATTAGACTGCTATTTGTACATAAATATTACAGTCAATAACTGTATAACTGTGTTTTCGGTGTACAATTAAGAATATATCTATCTATCCAAAATATTTATCTAACATGTAAGGAAAAACATTCCAATAACTTCATAGGTGAATTCCCAAAGCTTTTATCGTCATCACAGGCTATAGTAGTGTGCTACTGGATGTATGTTAAATACTTTTCGTATTGATACTAAATATCATATATAATTTAATAAAAACTAAAATAGATCTGTATGATGTGGATGGAAAGGTTGGTAGGGGAACACCAAGGAAAACATACCTTGATAAAATTGTTAATTTCGACAACCGGTGAGCTTTTGTATGAAGAGAGCGATGAATATGGATGAAGCAAAGAAAGATTGCCGAGATCGTAGCTGATGGAGATCTGTGGACTATGCCTACCCTTACGGGATACAGGCGTCTGATTTTCTTGCTAATTTTATTTTTTGCAAATCTGTGGTAATGCGAGATTTATATCTAATTTATTAAGAAGCTTAATCCAATTATTATTAAAAAATTTTCAACTTTTACTACCGTACATCAGAGTCGGCTTAAGCACTTCCCGATGAACCGCCAGTCAGGCCGTTTTAGACACACTCTGACCTTTCATAAAGGATGAACTCTTAACCTGATTACCAGCTTTCATTTAGTTTGAGTATTTATATGTATGCAGATGCGGTACACACTCTTACGTGCGCCATTATGCTTCTCAACACGGACCTGCATGGGTGTGGCGGCGCGTTCAGGCGCATGACTTGCGCCGAGTTCATCGACAACCTCGCTGAGCTCAATGACGGCGACAATTTCCCGCGCGACACACTGAAGCACCTGTACCACGCCGTACGCGCGCAACCCCTACAGTGGGCTCTGTGAGTACACTACACCACTACACCCGGTGACACGCCTGCTTTTTACCTTTCTATCTCATAAAACAAAAAAAAATCAACAGCCTTGTCGCCATATTAGAATTAACATCATTAATTATTAGGTGTACAAATAAGTTTCCGCAGTTTTTTATAAAAAATTAGGAATTTATTGTAAAGGAAAAGTACATTACGTTTTATTCAAAGTATTTTCCATCATTTGCCACTACTTTTCCCCATCTTTCTGGCAACATTCGGATACCCCGTCGAAAAAACTCTTCATCTTTTGACGCTATCCACAAATCTACCCAATTTTTGGTGTCTTCATATGATGTGAAGCGCTGCTCAGACAGACCATGTGCCATCGACCGGAACAGGTGATAATCAGAAGGGGCTAAGTCTGGTGAATACGGCGGGTGGGGTAAAACTTCCCAGTTGAGTGTTTCCAAGTATGTTTTTACCGGCGCCGCAACATGTGGACGAGCATTATCGTGTAAAAGAATAATTTTGTCGTGTCTGGAGTAGTAATGGGCGCGTTTTTCCTTAAGTGCCCGACTCAATCTCATCAATTGTGTTCGGTAGAGAGCTCCAGTAATGGTTTCGCTTGGTTTCAGCAATTCATAATACACGACACCAAGCTGATCCCACCAAATACACAGCATGAGTTTTTTTCCATGAATATTCGGCTTAGCTGTCGATGTTGATGGTTCGCCGGGCTTAACCCATGACTTTCTCTTCTTTGGATTATCGTAGTGAATCCATTTTTCGTCACCAGTGACTATACGATGCAAAAAACTCTTTTTTTATTCCTGGCAAGCAGCATTTCACTCATGCATAATCGGCGTTCAACGTCTCTCGGCTTTAGTTCATATGGAACCCAATTTCCTTGTTTTTGAATCATTCCTAACGATTTTAAACGATGTGAAATTGCTTGTTGAGTCACTTGTAGAGTAAGTGCAAGTTCTTTTTGCGTTTGGGACGAATCTTCCTCCAATAGTACTTCTAATTCCATGTCTTCGTACACTTTCGGCCTTCCACTGCGTTCTTTGTCTTTAACGTCAAACTCACCGTTCTTAAACTTTTGAAACCATTCCTGACAACTTTTCTCACTTAAAGCAGCTTCACCATATGCTTCTAGAAGCAATCGATGCGCCTCAGCTGCAGATTTTTTCACATTAAAGAAGTAAATCAAAAGTTCCCGCAAATGATACTTATTCGGAATAAAACTTGACATTTTTGCACGAAAAAAATTACGTGATGCTGATACGGAATCACTAGTACTTTAAGGTTATGGTGTTGCCAGATGACTAAACTTGGGATATTACGTTTTACATCTGACAATTTCTCCATAACCTTCTGGTGGGGCCATCTTTTGACAAACCGCGGAAACTTATTTGTACACCTAATAATTATTTTATGCAATAGACAAAACTTAATTTTATATATATTTGAAATGTTGTAAAATTCATAAAAGTATGTAATTTGAATACTGAGCTGTATTTTAAGAATTGTTTTACAGTAATTTCATTTATTCTCTAAAATATGTATGTATAGGTGCTATGTTGAAGCAAATCTATTTTTAGATTCTTTTTTCCCCTTCTCGATTTTGTGTAAAAAAGCCGAAATTCAATAGGAGCGAAAGTCATTCTAATTCGAACCACTATCGATGCCGAAACAGTAAGTATGTAGACTTATGCTATTACACTTCTCCGCTACATCATCAACAACAGCCTGAGGCAGTCCACTACTTGACATAGACCTTCCCAAAGAAGAGCCACCTAACCTGATCTTCGGCTTCACGCATCCAGTTTTTCCCCTACACCATTACGACAGTCAAATTCCCACGCATGTAACATTGTAAGGAGATAGGAACCAAACACATCGTTATTTTTCTGCTTTTGTTTGCTTGTCGCGGATCTTAGCCAAGTAAAAATTCTGAATGTCCACATAATAATAGTTTGCCGAAAAGTTACATCAAACTCTATTTATCAAATAAAAAGTATATTATTTAGTAAAATTGGAATTATTACTATTTTTTATAAATAGTCAAATGAAAAACGCATTCACAAAAATATAAATAACTATTTCCAGTGATACAGATGCAAATCCATCCACGGGAGGCGGCGAAACACGTCCCACAGCAGTAGGGAGCAACCCGTTCCTCGATGTGCCCGATCAGAGTCGAGCCGTGGAGTATAAGAAGGGATACGTTATGCGCAAGTGTTGTGTGGATGCTAACGGAAAGAAAAGTAAATACACATTTATACCCCTGTTTTTATACAACCATAGTATTCATAATAATCGGGCTGAAACCCATGCTATAAGTCAAACTTCTCGCTAATTTAACTGCTCCCACTGTTTTATCGCTGCGAAAACTATTGAATTTTTGAAGTTTCCTTGAAAGAATGTACGAGAAAGTTTCAGAAACAATGATAAAAATACTAAAGTAAATGTTTTGGATGTTAGGGTTGATTATTATGCATCATTGGTTAAAATGATTATACCAACAAGTGATCTTTAAAAATAATAGCATCTAAATATCCATACAATAACGGACTGTATTACACGTTGTATATATTAATACACCACAGTAAATATTTCTAAATAAAGTCCGTCAATCTGGACATTAGCTTGTTGAAGTATACACCCTCCATATGTTGTGCTAATAATAAATGAAGCGCAAGTCCAACTATTATTGAAATCAAATTTACTTACAACAAGGGTTTGTTTTCTTCGTTTTGAACGATAAATATTTATCTGTCGACACTTTTATAAATAATTTGATGTACAAAATTATAATAATACATATCTTATAATTGATTGTAAACAACAAGACATGTTATTTGCAATCAAATAATACATGTATAATTATTATTTTATTAATCGACACAAAAAAGCGAAAACATAGTTAAACAAATTAAAACTTACCATCAGAGCCAAAAAAAACCTTAAGATAACTGTAAAATATCTGATCACTCAAAAACAGTCAGTTTTAACAGTACAACTCTTTGTGTCACAACAACTTTCTGTGTTGCTACTGTGCGACTCAGACCATTCACGCACACACGCAGTATCCTCTTCTGATCTGAATATGCATTAAAAAAAATTTACATCTGTGTAATTTACAGCTTTTTTTCTTTTTTTGAGTCGATATAAATAATAGGTAATCAATACAAATGGTTATAAAAATGTTATAATCGTTTAATACAAAATATTTAATATGATTATAAATTTATTAATTCCGTCCCTCCTCTATCACAGCACCCTTCGGCCGACGAGGCTGGAAAATGTTCTACTGCACTCTACGGGATTTGGTTCTTTATCTACACAAAGACGAACATGGTTTCAGGAGAAGTCAGATGTCAGACAATTTGCATAATGCGATTAGGTAACACCAAAGAAATATCTCATTTTATATTATTTTGATGAAAAATACTGTTAAATTTCTTCTTTTTCGCAGAATTCACCATGCGTTGGCAACAAAAGCAACAGACTACACAAAAAAGCAACATGTGTTTAGATTGCAGACAGCAGATCAGGCAGAATATTTATTCCAGACAAGGTTACTTGTTTATATTTGTTGATATTTAGTTATTTATTGTTCCCTAAAATTCTTCTTATTAACCCTTTCGGTACGGGTGCCGAATGTATATGGCGTCCATCAGATGACCTATGTGTTGAAAATATATTTCGCACATACGCATAAAACACCTTAGACTTTTCGATTTTTCAACAATCTTCTTCTACATTCGTATCTGCCTTGATTAATTGATATTTTTCGCGTTTCGTTTTCGGCGGGGCACCTCGTACAGCGGGAGTGTCGCGGCGGAAAGAGCGCTCGTACCGAAAGGGTTATCTTACCGAAAGCTTATCCGACTAGCGAAAATCAGCAGTCAATATAAAATAACCATCTCTGTCTTTAGCGAGAGCAGAACAATTCAGCAGCCTTGCTATTGTACTCGCTGGTGTTGCGTAACTAATTGAATAAGCTCTGGCGATAGAACAGTAGCAGTATAACCTACACTCTTGGGTGGACAACCGATCGGCAGACACTGCAGTGAATTTTTGAATTCGAGCAACAACTGTGTTAAACTTTTCGAGTAATAATCTACAGTATAAATACATAAAAGAAGCACCATGTATATATTTTAGCTTAGCTATGTGACTTTTGAAAAAAAATTTGTCCATATATGTACATAATGCATAATAATATAATATAATTAAAGAATATATATTTTTTTAAACTAAACAATATATTACTATTGAGGCAATTGCTGTCTGTACAAAGTCACAACTATTCAAAATCTCTGTTGACCAAGAATAACGGAAACGACATGAATGAAAGTAGTTTAATGAATAATTAGTAAAATTAAATTTTATTTCCGTAGCGATTCAAAAGAGCTGTGCTCATGGGTGGAGACGATAAACTTCGTGTGTGCAGCGTATTCAGCACCACCGTTGGCGGGGGCGGTGGGATCACAACGAAAATTCCAAAGACCGCTACTGCCGTGCACGCACAGTAAGCTCTCTATGGTCAGTAAGTTTTTGCTTTATTTCTTAACAGCCATATGTAGGGAATCTTTAAATCACCTTTTATTCACTTATTTAACAATTGTTTATCGTAACAACACGAATTCGGCTATATAAGTCATGAAAAAACAACATAATGTCCACTTTTAGTCTTCTTTCCAATCTTTGATTCACATTTATCATTCGGATAGCCGTACAAATAACATTTAACTATGGGATAGTTTACAATTCTTCATATGATTCGACGTCGACAGTGGTTGGAATTAAAAGGTTTGACCCAACTGAATTTCGGCCTTTATACACAAAATCGAGAAGGCAAACAAAGACAATAAACAATGAAAAAAGAATCTAAAATTTGTTCAGCTTTTTTCTTTAAAAAAGATTTGTCGCTATAACAATACCTTTTTACAAATCTTTATCAATTATTATATTAATAAAATTTTATCAATTATTAAAATACAGTTCAATATTCAAATAGCATATTTATATGAATTTTAGAGAATTCTAAATTATTTATTTACACAAATTGCAATTATTTTATATAAACCAACATTATCTTTATAATCTGCCATCAGGTGGCACCACCATATATATAATATTAGTTTTCTCTATTGCACTAAATAATGGTATTATTTCTTATACGGTATATATACATATGTCTCCTAAAATAAATATCAAAGAAGTTATATTGTTTTTTCAGCGCGAACAACTAGCGGACCATGAGGAGCGCGCAGCACGCCTGGAGGAGGAGCTGGCGGCGCTGCGGAGCGCGCGGGACTCGACGCACACACACACTCACCACGCACACACGCGCGACAAGGACCACTACCTCGTGCACGAGGTATATACGTCGCACACGTGCTCATTAAACGTTGTCATTCGAAAGGACGAACAAAGGACACGCACTTCTTTACCCTAGGAGCAGGGTTTTTTTTATAGCAGAGCAGGCATACGAACATGCGGGTCACCTGGTGGTAAGCTATCACCGCCGCCCATAATATACGTCTGCAAACGAGACGTCGCAGATGTGTTGTCTGCCTTTAACGAACACACGCTCTTCTCTTAAATGTCATAATCACTTGGCAACACCCGGGTGGCAAACAGTTCGTGGCACAAAGCTGAAAGTAAATCGCACGGTCGATGACGGCCAGCCATCCCGGTGATGGGGATGGAACCTATTTTACACAGGGTACCTGTACCCTGATCCCTATTGTCTCGAGGCTGATCCCTATTGCCTGGATTTTAAGCTACCTTACAGCAAGTATCCACCAAACTGAAAGTCTGTGAAGAGAAGAGGGTTCTGATATACTTAATATATAGCGTATTGTTTTTATCATCATTAATCAGTATCATAAATCACCGACCATGATTTTAATAAGAGCGACACATTTTTCTCCATTAGAAATTTCCCTTCCAAATGTTGTCTATGAACATTTTAGTCCTCCTAATAGTACTGCAGACGCGTTGCCTATCTTTGACTAAGAATATTAATACTGGAAGGGGTAGGTGGTAGATGGTGTAACGGGCTGATTTCCGCAACTCGACGTCATCATGCGCCTATTTTGCGTGTATGCTAGGAAGTGGAAAAGGGAATAATAGAAGGGGCGAAGGAAATCAAGAAGGAAAAAGATTAATGGGTGCACGCCGGTTGAGTAACAAGCGACTGTGAGCGGCCTGTTCTATTGATCTATCGATTTATCCGTTTCATTTATATTTGGTTATATTAAGAGGCACAAAAGAGACAGAATGCTATTCTGTCTTCGTTGCACAGCATACCTATCTATCTTTATGCCTCTGACGGCCGTGAATTGAAAAGAATAGCGTAGCTATTAAGCCGACGTACCCCCACTGCTGTTGTTGCAAGCCTTCAGGGGTACAATGAAGTGACTAAACGATATATTAATTTTGCAGATAAAGAGGTACCGAACGTACGCCTACGTAATGCGCGCCCGTGCGGGTGGATCGGGCGCGGACGAAGCCGCTCCCGCGCTACCCGATCGCCCCGCCGAGAGACATAACGCACCGCACAACGCGCCGCCGCCATGACGCGCCATGGCGGTGTTCGCCGCCTGTGTCTTGTGACTTACCCGCCGCCTATGATGCTCTCGGATTGTGCAAATCCCTAACTCTCACTCTCTGTAGTTGCTCCCTCATGTCTGAGGATCGTGGTCATCAATGTGTCCGCATCTGGCGTGTATTATTTGTTTTCACCGGCATTTATCCATCGCTTCGTTCATTATGCGGTGGAACTTGGTGGTTTACGGTTCTTTTAGTTGGTTCGTCTACCGGGTTCGTAATCGGCCTCTCGTATTACCAAACAATGTGTTTTTCCAAATTTTCATCACCTTTCCACACAATATGGTCGAAATAAGAGAGGATGCGCGGGCGAATCATCGATCCTATCTCTCTCTCTCTCTGGCTTATATAATCAACATTTCAACTCCATAAAGGAAAATAGGGAATATCAATGCTTTGATAAGGCGCATTTTGGTGTTCAAAGTTATGCCCCTTTTCCTTCATATGAAATTAAGTCTGGCCATAGTATCTTAATCCTGGAGCCCAACTGCTATCGTTGCAGATTTGAGATCCCAGATATATAAAGTGGTACAAATCCCTAACAAGATTCCTCTTTAAAGGTTTAACTTCCCAAAGTGCTGATTTTGAAAAGTCACGCACAAGCTCGTGTATAATGGGAAAGTTCTCATTTGTAGTAGCGCAAAACGGGTTATTATCAATGTGTCCGATCTACCTCGATTTGGTAACTTCATAGGAATTAAGTTATCCTAAAACAAAAAAAAACGTTATGGCATGCAAAATAATTACCATAAAAGAATGAACATTATGCACCAAAAGAACAGTGTACTTGCAGTGATGGCTGGTGAAGGTCGACAGTACCATCCATAGAAAGTGACTTTTATTAACTTAAAAAACCCACTCGGCCAGTAAGCCACTCCTTGAATTTTCGATGGTGTCTAACGTGTTGCAGATTTCTAAGGGCGGCGTTAATTGCTTTCTATCAAGCGAAACGTTTGTTCGTTTGCCTCCCTATCTCATAAAAAAATATCCGTATTTGCCTTAGTCATAATTAGTTGACCGTAAATGAAGACTAAGGTCTGACCGCTGCTCAACTAAGATTGAATGCTTAAGTAGCCATAGAGATGGTCATGGTATAATCTTAATATTAAATTCCTTGGGGATTAGAAAATTATTTTATGTGTTAACCATTTTTATGACTATCAATGAAGTGCAAGGATAATTGGATTGTCAATTGGAAGTAAATTTTTATTCACGTTAATGCCAAGGTTGCCAGGTTATGTGTGCCCACCGAACTCTGAACGAATGTATCAGTATGAATACCTATCAATATAACAAAAGACAGTTTATAGTGGTAGACCCATGGTAGCACTTAATGGACTGGCTCGATTGGGGAAGTACCGCACTCTCACAGAGTATTGGCGTTAAGCGGTAGCATTTTTTACTGTTACTGAGTTTCGTACGAAAAAAATCAGGCCGGAGGCCTAAGGCTTATCAATTGTTTTGGCGCTTCCGGATTATCTAACAAAGAAATACAAATATCCCAATCACCAATCGCTGTATCTATACTATATCTGCCATTTTATGTACCAGTCGCTAAATAAAATGACGGATCCAAAGATTACCACGAATCACTAATACTGATATAGGTATTGAACTGTCACAAGTATACTAGATATGTAAACATTTAAAATAAATACCTGTGTGCCGGCAGTTTTTGAGCTTGGCAGCAAAACATTAGGGACAAAGCACACTTATCGCGGCAAGTGACTTACTTTTTTGCAAAACCAAAATACAATTGAAATTTAGGTTTATTTATCCGCATTGATATGGACAGCAGTCCATTGTGAAATTAAATTAGAAAATATTCAGCCTTACAACTGCCGCATATTGTGCACGACTGTGTGCATTAAGTATAAAACTTACATAAGCAATATCCGCAGTGTACTTACTATATTTGAATAATTCAAAGAATTTCGTCTTGTCTAAATTAATTTAATAAATCATAATGCTTTAGCATGTTTTAAAAATGATGTACGCGAATAATCAGATACTTTCGGGAAGTCGTATAGAAAACTTAATTAAGAATATTTCCCCACCGTACAATTCTAATAAATATAAATACGTAATTAAGAAAACGAGAAGTATAAACAGTTTCACTAAAATAATTGACGAATGTTAATGATGCTTTATTTTTTCGACAATTTGATTAGCAAATAAAAAATATATATGATAATATGAGTAGAGGTTATTTAAAGTATAATCTATTTTTTAGAATTTGTTTAACATTTTATCAAATACATATGTAATTGCTTTTTGAGGTACAATTATTTACTATTGTATACATCTTAAATTTTGATTACGTTTTAAAAAAAATTAAATTAACTAAAAACACATAACTTTTTCTTTTTTGCATTTCAAGAAACATTGAAATCATAAAATCATAGAATATTGGAAACTTCTGTGTAAGTGACAGAAATACGATAAAGTTAAAACTAGCTATTGAATTATTAAAAGGATTAATTGTAAATAGATTTATAGATAAAAATTCGATATGTTATATTTACGGTTTTATAAATAGAACATATAGATATAGGTAGATAGAATACACTTAATTGCACACCAAAATCAAAATTTAAATCAAATAAAAAAGAATACTGAAATCAATTACGGTACAATGAGCGGTCTAAGTAGGCGCTAAAAGCGATTTCTTCCTGAACGTATATATAAACTTAAGATGTATAACTGTTTATAATTCTCTTTTCTACTTCGATATTACTCAAAAATATGTACATGGTACAATTGCTAACATCAAATAAGTTTTAGATGGTAAAGTGAAATCTATAATTAAATTTAAAAGGTCTAATGTATTAAACTTTATAATAATATTATAATTATAGAGTAAGTTGAATTACTCATATAAATATGGCGGACGGTCTAATGGAAAGGAACTAATAGTGCATGCTGCCCCAGATATCTATTTCCCGCCAGTTCGACTTCGCCAAAAAGACTGAATAAGATACTCAAATGACATTCCATTGGCAATATTGACAAAAATATTGTTAGGAGCAGCATTAGAAACGCGGCGGGTGTTTTCATTACTTAGGATACACATCATTAAAAAGAAAAATATATCTATCATCTAGTCCTGTCTTCCTGGCAAAAATCATGTTGATTTCTTTTTATATTTATGGTCAAAGCCACTATTATTTTTAATACGATGGCAAGTACATTAAATGCGCAAGAAAAGTTCAAAGTGTAAATATAAATTACAGAACTTTCAGCTTTGTTCTTATTCTTATATTATTACTGAGTTATATGTTATCGTACAAAATTTATATTTACAATTTCTTTTAATTAATCTAATATCAATGGCTTATTTTGTATCCAATCAATTATTTCGGTCAAACTGACATTATTTACTTAGAAGAACCACATTACCTGTATAAAATAAGAATATATTGTGTTATTGTTTCGTGCCGCTAGTCGAGCTGATGGTTATATGCTTTAAACTTTCTTTATGTCTAGTATTGGCTTCATTGTGTATTATAATGAAATTATTTATATCATTCCACATTAATTAAAGATGCTGTCATATTTGTTTCCGTAAATGGCATCAGGAGACATACAAAAAATTTGTACGTTTTGATGTGTCGCTTCTCATAATTATGTTCTATATATAATTTGCCAACGGCTGGATTTATACAATTGTTGTACATAGATAATATAGTATTGCGACTGATAAGTGATTTATTTATTTTGTTTGTAATCAACCAGTGTCAAAACTTAGGCGTCAGTATTGTCGTACATTAAATAGATGTGGGTCTCATAAATGAATTTGGCTCGAGCTTCAAACTGGGAACATTGAAGAGCGCGCTTTACATCTATTACTTTCTATATAGCTATAGTTAAAAAGGTAGCTAATAGTGCCAGTTAAGTGAAATTACATCCTCTATTGTGATTGTTTATAACTGTCTGTGGAAAGCGTAAACTGCACTATCATGGTATATTTGTTATTATTACTATCTGTCTTCGTAGCACGATCTTTACCATACACTTTCTTATAATAAATAATAATATTACTATACAAAACCCAATAATAAGAATTGAAAAAAACCATTTGATTTTTATAATAAATAATATATTACCTATATAAAGATTAATCTACGTGAAATATGTTCGTAATATGTAACTATACCATTTTGTATTAAATTTTTCAATATATGAAATTAAATTTTAAAGGATAATTAAGATAACTGCAGTAATAATGTAGGTAGCATAGTTTGATAAATCTATTTATAATTAACTGTTACTGGGTATGAATCAATGCTACTTATCATAACATGGTGTAGATGGAAAGATCATGCTATAATAATCAGATTAATGTAATAAATACGATGAATTTTCGAAAATGTCAAGAGCGAATCACATCAGTTTTTCCCTGTTTAATATAGTATATGTGTATATATATATATATATATATATATATATATATATATATATATATATATATATATATATATATATATATATATATATATCCTTACCATTTGTTTCTATTGTGTATTATATATCCGAACTTGATCAATCAAAATGAAGTGACTTTAAAATAATGTGTTTCTGAGGTCATTTTCTCTATTACTTGTAAATAAGTTATTTTTTACAGTTTATTTACACATTATAATTATTTTTTTACTACTTTCTGAAGTGTATAATAGTTCGATTAGTTTTGTTTTTAATAAAATGTTTGTGCTCTGTGTTTTGAAAATTATTATGATCCACTATAATCATGACTAATAAGGAACTAAAGTGCCTATATTAATGCTGTCAATGCACTGTAAATTGAATTCGATTTAAACAAATAAACATAATGACATACATTTATTTACAATTCTTTCACAATCAAAATATATTTTAAAAAAAAACACAAAAGATACCTATGTATGTCCAACAGAGCATTGTAAGTTTGCTGATATCACTGCAAAAATCATCATACCATCGTATATGGAATCCATACTTTATTTGTGACTAAGCGATCTCCAATCAGGAATCATAAAAATAGACAAGAAATGGTCTTTTTCAAGAATTGCTGATTCTCTTATATACTTTAATCAGTCTATTGCAATTTCAGTATAATAGTTAGAAGGGCTACAGAGGTTTGGTTCACACTACACTAAATGACTAAAAGAAAACTAACAATGTTTTGGTATTACGAGAATTCTTGTTAACCATTCTAAACTTATAGTGCTTGTGCTAGGAAAACATAGTACACATCAATAGTCCAATAGTAGTATCGAACCCATGATCGTAGATCATAAGTGCAATACTGCAATCTTCATTGCAGTAACCTTATAACGGCATAGTTTCCTAACTTGCTCCACACTCATTACTCTTCTCATGCAAGCCCACCGGTTAAGGGTACTCTTGACCTAGCCTTTCTTAAAAACTTTTGCAATTTGGTCAAGGTATGTTTTCCCTTGTCTTCCCCTAGAGACCCTTCCATCGACATTTGCAACGTAAATTTCTCTTGCCAGTCGTTGTTCGTCTATACTCTCTATGAGCTCAAACCATCTAAGCAACTCTTTCTCAACTTTGTCACGACACCTTTTACTCTACATCACTCTCTTAGATCTTCATTTCTTATTCTATCATTCAAGTTACACCACACTCTTCTTAATGCTCACATTTCCATGGCATTTAGTCTGCTTTCATGACTCTTCTGCTATAGTGTCCTCCCTTTCGTCTTACTAACATTCATCTTCATTCCATCGCTTTCTAAAGCTCCATGTAATATATTCATCATCTACAACTCTCTTTCCGATAAAGTAGTAACACCTAGTCCAGGGACACCTAGGCATTTGATTAATAATCCATTCATTCTTAAGCTACACTAACTCTCCTGCAGGTCTGTCAATACTCTTTAATGGTATTCTACTAAATATGGACACTAAGTTTGCTCCACAAGCTCAGCCTCATCTGATGGATTAAATTCGAAAAATAAAAATCACCAAAGAACCATTTCTTCTGACATAGTTTTTCTAGTAAGCAAACTGAATTGGCAATAAGCTAGTAACAATTGTTGGAGAACCACTGGTGTAGATATAATATAAAGATAAAGCTACATTTTTCACAATGACGCAAAAAAGATGTGACATCGAAAATCACATGTATTTTGGAAGTCTATACCCAATAGTGTATTGCCTCAGGCTGCAGATGTTGATTATTGGATGATACAATTTACATCATGCGGAACTGTTTTTGTTATGATATGTTATTTATGAAAAATTCAAATTTAATAGTAATAATTTATTTTTAATATCTGTAACCAAAAGAATAATTAGTGTTCTTTTGTAAGGGTCTCTGTAATGGATGTGCAAGTAACTTAGCTATATAATCATGGATTTTTGTTGCATTTCTAGACACTTCATACACATATGAGTATCCATTATCTAAGTCCTGGAGTGCATCATAAATTTCTTCACATTTATTGAGTGCACAGTCTTCTTCATGTGCAAGCAAAATATCTATGTAGAAATACATTTGCTTCTTTAAGAAATTTAAATATGGATCATCTTGTGGAATCTGAGGGATACAATTGGATCGACCATATAAAACTAACATTCTCACAATATATGGTGGAGGATGAACACAGTCCTCAGCCTTATATTCAGGAATATGTATGTCCTGTTCTTGTAAAATTTGAAATACTTTATAAAAATCGAAAGTTTCTGATGTACTCTGTTCTGAATTTAAGTAGTCAATAACATTTATAACTTCCCTTATATTATTAGTACAATTTTGGATCCAACATGCTTCCTTATCTTTCAACAGTAGTAATGCAAATTCTGTCTTCTTGTTAATTGCATGTTTTGAATATAGAAAAAAGTCTAGAATTCTTTTCAACATATTAACTGGAGTAAATGTGGTACCATCACCCAAACGAAAGAATGAATTATGATTATCATAGCAAATATCTAAACATATTATAATTTTTTCTGGGACATTCACATTTGGCAAATTAGGTTTCTGTAAGTTTGCTATTGCTTGTTCTCGTATTGCAACGAAATCTTCAGAAATGTTGTGGTCACGCGAGTTGCTGTAAATAATGATAATAGTTAAAAATATATAAAAACAATTAGATCTACATAAAGGAAAACAATTTTACCTTTTTTCGTTATCTGCCTCATTAGAGTTACATGTTGACAGGACGTCTGAGGAGTCCATTATTATAGTTTAGTCTTATTAGAATTGACCAAAATAGGATTTTTCATTTATTAAATTTAATATTTATTCAGATAACAGATTTCTGTTTACGTCGCTTTATTTTCTACTATACCAGCAAATAATCTAATCGGTACGTCAGTTTGCACAGATATATCAAAATATCTAAGCTTAATTAAAATATGTTACAAACCGTATAAAAGAGCTTAGAATATACCAATAGTCTACTGAGAATAGGCGAATGGAAAATGTAGAGATTACTAGCCTTACGGTTAATAATTGTAGAACATACATTCTTATTTTTCATAAAGCATAAAGGCCTAAACAAGTGAAACAGCGAGGCCGCGCGGCCCTGTCGCGACTCCGCTGCATATTGTATGAAGCGGTTGCGGGATGGTACAAACTCACATGCGCAGCCGGCGGCCGAATCGTTGTTTATATAATTGGATTCATATGATCTTATGCAATCTCGCTGTAGAGCGGTCGCACTGATTCGCCTCGCGGAAACATGTGATTAAACCCTAAATCGTATTTTAGCACTTTTAACCTTTTAATATCAGCTGACCCCATAAACTAAAAAAATAACCTTTTAATACTAATCATAGACAAATTGCAAGTAATCACAATGGATCTAACCTAAAATGAACCGTTGTCCTGTCAGTTGATAAAGTCGTAAACACTGCAAAAATTATTACATTTAATTAAAGCCTTATAGTAGGGAAAGTGAAATTTCTTTAAACTGCACCATGGATTATCACTTTGAACAGGCTAGTGAGATAGAAGCATTAGATTCTATATATTATGGTGAAATGAAAAGTAAATCCAAACACTGATTTCCAAATTGTTTTACAGTTCTAATATGTTTAACACCAATTAATTTAATGATATAGTTTTAGAGACAGAACCCTATCACAAATTTTGTATTCCAATTATGTCCGAGGGTTATGAAGGCGATGGAGAAGGATTAGCCTGCCAGTTAACATTTACATACACAGCTAAGTATCCAGATGAAGTACCTGTCGTGGAAATAGAAAACGAAGAAAATTTTGACGAAGTGGATAAAAACAAATTATTAGAACATTTAATTGATCAGGTAATTTAATTTTCCTTAATACTTTATATATTGTTAGTTATAAGGAAGTTATGTTACATTTACTCATGTAAGTTTTTTAACTGTTGAAACCTGCAAGAGTGATTGAGAGATTTAGGTGCTAATTGATTGAAATTTTTTGCAAAAAAATAATGCATCTGATTTATCTTATCCTAAATATCTTGTATGCACTGTAGGAGTCTGGTAAAATGACATATCACATATTATTCAACAGGGAACTCAAAATTTAGGCATGGTGATGGTATTCACATTAGTTTCTGCAGGACAAGAATGGCTGAATGACAAATGGGATAGCATTAAAAAAGAGAGAGAAGAAAAAGTATTAGCGAAAATAAAAGCTGATGAGGAAGCTGAATTGGTAACTTGAATGTTAAATGTTTATCAACATTAAAATTTAAGTATTTAATCACACCTATTAGTAAGATCAAATTTGTACTTGGTTGCTTTGTAAATTTATAGAGTTAAAATTGGACGTGAGATGAGAAAAAAATATTTTACATAAAAATTTTCAAAACTACCAAAAAATATGTTATAATTTAAAATTTCATTATTGCATATTTGAAGCTGAAGAACTTTATTGACAAGGTGTCAATAAAATTAATAATAAATTAGTAAATTAATTTATTTTGAAAGTGGAGAAGGGAAACTCGGCACTCAAAATTATCATGGTAGTTTATATCAAAAAATTTGCATATCAGGAGTGTTTGTACTTTTAATTATATGGCATTTTCAGAAACGCTTTGAAGGTACCAGAGTCACAGTAGAATCATTCTTGGCCTGGAGAAAACAATTTGAAATAGATATGGGTATCCCCGCTAAAAGGGAAAGAGAAGGAAAAGATAAAAACAAATTAACTGGTAAAGAGCTGTTCTTAAGAGATCAGACACTCAATGAATCCGATCTTAAATTTCTGGATGATGGTGAGTACATTTAAACTAAGAGATATAGATTGCTTTAGGTTTTGTAATGCATGGGTTGTTTGTTGGTTTTGTTTGATGGCCTAGAGCAGGGATTCCAAAAGTGGTGGACATCAATCCTTTGGGATTGAAACCAACTGCAAAGTTTTTAAATCGGTAAGTATTTTGTATCAATAGGAAAAAAATAGAATAAGGATTTTTAGTGTAATTTGGCTATGGGGGTCTGAGTTATCAGTTCATTTTGCAAAAGCAGTATCTTGCCAAAAATGGTTTGGGAATCCTTGGGCTAGAGAATTGTGTGTTTAATTGAGAAAAACAGTATTTCACACCTGCTCATCATTTGTTAACTTTATAAGATGAAATATAATACTAATCACATATAATGTGTACGTACATAAACAACAATATCATCTTTATCCTTTTGATTATGTAAAATATTACCACCGCTGCAAAGTTTTTACTGAATTTGTTACAGGCAGTTCCAATATAATTCCAAAATAATTTTCATTATCAATAAAGCTATAACAGATCACAGTTGGACATTAGCCTTCCTAAAAATAACAAGCATAGCCTAAGTGGTTAGGGGTCAGACTCAAAATTGTCATGTTGGATCATATTATAGGTTCCAATTAACCATTTTTGTTAATATAAGCACTAGCTTACCGAGCTGTAATGTCACCAGGGTTGTCAGTCTTTACAAATAAGATATTCATACCAATAAATGTGTATAAGTAGTTTGTTTTGTCTATAATTTTTATTTACTTATATTATTAACATAATATCTATTCAATTAAGTTTTAGTTATTTTACATTATGCATAATTCACTTCATTTACTGAAATGACTATAATTATCATTTTTTTGTATCTGAGACATTTATGCGTAATTGATTTGATTCGAAGATGTTAATGCTGGTAGCCTATTGGCTTTAACAGCTTTATCAAATTCAGAACTCCCAGCCCGCGGGCAAGTTATGCGTAATTCTTAATTACTTTTTCTTAAGAGCCACGAATTTGGCAACAACGCCTATTTTGATTGTCGTCAACCGAGGGTGCCATGAAAATAGTTCAAATTTGTCTTGATATCTTTCGTTTTTGACGATTTTGTCTATGGTTGTTTTTTGAATGAATCGATTTTCTTTATAGTTCTTATTGGATGTATTAATATTCGGATTATCAATTATTTGTTGTGGTCATATTATGTAAAATACAAATATTGCATATACTATTTCAGGCGACGCTGTCAAAGTGGATGAGTCCTTGTTCCAAGATCTAGATGACCTTGATATCTCGGATGACGAGGACGAAGATTACGTACCAGGACAGAGCGGCAGTGAGAGTGATTAGCGAAACGTGACGCGCTCTGCTAGCGGGCGCCAGTGATTAAGACTGAGTTACGATAAAAAAAAGCTTGAAAATCTAAGTTAATTATAAATAGAGGTCCCGTCACGGTTTATTAATGCTCGGCGAAAGTGGAGAGGTGCTTTGCATAAGTGTACATTCGCGCATAGAATTATTAACACATTGAAGATGGTATGCGCTGAAAAGTGTCTAGCATCAGTTCCCGCACATTTTTTATTATTATCACTACTACTATCATTTTTTTCATGGCCTTATGTTGTCTTTACTTGAAATTACACAATATTGCATCAGATTCCAAAAAACGTGAATTTCGGTCATCCGTCGCCAACAGTTGAAAAATAAAAGACGGGAATTCCCGTCTCCCGTCTGAAGTGTTGTTCTAGAGAAGAGGTGATTGAAAAATAAAAAAGAAACAAGTTTATTTAGGATATCTGTAGTGATAAATAAACATAACAAATAAAAAATAGACCTAATTTCATTCAAGGTCAGCGCTATTAAACCGTGATGGTGCTTGTACCAAAGCTTAGATCCAAGCTACAAAATCGTATCGCAATACTGTTGTTCAAGCTTCTCATAAAAGTTGTCGTTTGTAATAAAACACATTGTTTTTTATTTGGAGAATAGTTTTTATTTACACCTTTCACTAATTGTAAATATTTACAACTAACAAATTCTAAAAAAGCAATTCTGTTGCCAAGGAACAAAACGTAACTATCATTGGCAAACAAAACGAATATATATTTGATGCACAGCACATTTAATGAATATAAGCTACGCAGCCAAAATCAAAAAGTTAAAAATAATATCACAAAATATAATCACGAGGAGTCTTTAAATTAACAAGTTAAAAATTAATTCTAATTAAATATTACCTAACGACATCTATAATTAACCAGAGATATGTATCAATTCAATTAAGTGCAGATATATATTAAGTTAGGTTTTAGTAGCTAACAGAAAACATAAATAACGTCAGTGATAGTAGCTATCTAGCTGTTATTACAAGTGGCGTCTCATTACTTTTAATCTTAATGAACTTAGTAGGAATCAGCTTGTCGCATTACTTTTTTAGATAATGATCGTGTTCAAGTTCAAACCAGTGACCGTTGACCTATACAGTGGCGTAGCGAGGAGGGGGGGGAGAGCTAATTATAAAGCGGCGTCAAATGGCCCGCAAAACATAAAATTGCTGTACAATGTTTATAAATTTAAAAACGACTTATTAATTTGCGATATTTATTTATTAATTTGCGAGTATATTTTACCAATAATATTATATGGTTTCATCATGCCCCTGGCGCGAGTTAAGCTCGCTACGCCACTGGACCTATAATAAGATATCCGACATAATAATATCTCTGCACTTTGAATATAAAATACGTAATTTGCGTATTATTTAATCATAACCATCTAATATTGTAAGAGTACTTATTAGAATTTATTTTACAAATAATTATGAATTTATTTTAAAACACTCGATACGTAATAAACGACAACGATTTTAAAGTACACAACACAACAACAATTAGAGGTATATTATGATTGCCTCAATAGAACAAAGTTTCAGATTACAGGGTTTTTTTTTCGAATAACTATGCGTAGAAAAATAACTGATATACTGTTGTACAATAAACAATGTATTAAAACTACCACATCATTAAATAATTGTCATACTTGGAAACAAGTAGTAATGTCTATGACGAATGAATTTTTTTTTATATTGATAAACAAGCAAGTCACCTGATAGTAAGCAACTAGCGCCGCCCATGTACATCCGCAATACTATGCAAGAGCAATGCAGATGCGTTGCGTGCGTAAATAAAATTGTTTAGTTTGTACATAAATTTCGCATTCATCAATATAATTTATTCAATATAAAAATTATATATTATAAATTTATTGAATATAAAAAACAATGTAAAAAAATATTTAAAATGAATTTGAATGTTATTTTAAATTTAATAATAAAAATTGTCATACAGGAAGAAAGCATTATAAAGAAAATGTTAAGGGGTTAGTTTTTAGCAAACTAGAAAATTCGCGAAAGAATTCATTGAAATAATTATAAAGCAATTAATTAGAAGAGAAGACGGAGTTTGGATTTTTCTCAAATTTCATGGAGGTTCACCTATATTTTAGTTGAAATATTTTTCAATATAAATACGTAGACTTACTTCTTACAAATACTTATTCAAACTAATTCGAGTGCAGTAACAAATAAAAAGACAGATTACAATTTAAAGTTATCATAATAAAAACAATAAACGTTTTGTATACAAAGACCAATTAACGTTTATATACATACGAGGTTAAATAAATTTAGAGTATAAAGAGATATTTCTATACAGATTAACACATAGGAGCAGTCTGCAGTGATCTTTTACGTGAAAAATCTTGTAACAATGAAGGCCACTATTTGTTTAATGAATAACAACATTTAGACAATTTAATTATAATGTAGAAGCATATGCGAACACATTTCGCTTAGAGGACGCATACTTTCAACCAGTCATGGATATACCAGTCATGCATATTTTTATTTACCAAAATTTACGTAATCTTGTAAATTTTGGTAAATAAAAATATGCCAAAGTAATGCAAATGACCATTTACATTTTCAGTTTGCGCATTGTAAACTTTTGTTTTTAATTCATTATTGAACAAAAAATTATCAATATATACATATATATTAAATAAAATTTCAGATCTGCCTGTAATATTTTATATTTGAGAAATAATTGTACTTTCCTGAGATATGGGCACGATCCTAGAAATTATAATATATTATTACAAAGTCCATTTTTCCATTATAATGCATAAAGTCCATAGGAAATATAATGCATAAAGTCAATAGAAAACTGAAAGAAATATTAGTTTCATACGCATATCTTACAAATATTCTTCCCGACAATCGCTGGAGTAGGCGATTACGGGAGTGGAGACCGTGACTTTGATTGATTCTTTCGTGATATTGATTGATTCTTCCCGAAGCGGGAATAGAATAAAATAGAAAGAATCTTCAGTTGCGCAAATTGACCTAATATATTTAGAATTAAAAAATTGAACAAAAATTACAAATAAAAAGATGTTTAAAATTGTAGTTATTACGTATTATTTTTGTTAGAGACATATTGTACATACGTTAATTTTGGTATGGCTTGTAAGTTTTTTCATGTATACACCTAACAGAAGTAGTGAATTAGACATACATATATACCTATATATAGATATACATACCTGCAAAACAATTGTACATAGAGTGATAAGCTACATATAATTATTCTTGCGTTGTTAAGGTAAATAATCTAAAAACTTTTTCTTGCAAAATATGCTCTAAGAATAATGGCTTCCTTAAAATTTAACACATTTAGCTATAACTATTACTGACAATCGTGAAAAATATTCAACATTTTTACTTAGATTTTGTCAAATGTATGTTAATGAGATTTCAAAGACACATTTTATTACTGATGGCCCCAATGACCCGATCTAATTATTTCGTCTGTCTAGAATTGAGACCCGTTGATTTGAATATTTAATAAAGCTACCTATCTAATCTCGTGTAAAAATATCTGGATTGGTGTCAGTCGTTCGTCGACTGAAAGCTTTCTTCAGCTATTATTACATGTACGAGGTATCTGGTTATAAAACCCGTGGCGCAATGATTATCTGTGACACTAAATTAGTAGTATATTATTTTCCTATGTAATTCATTAAAAGTGCACAATCTAAAACGTCAACAGAAGCAATAACTTTGAAACTTATATATTTCACTTTTAACAAAATGTACCCCTGCTGGTCCAGCCGCGTACATCGAAAAGCTGCTTTAGTACCCGCAAGAGAAGACAAAGAAAAGAAGAAATATTGCTTCAATAGTTCTTAGAACTAGAGTAGGATTTCAAAGTTATTTCGCATTAAAAAGTACTGGGATACGTCACGTAGCATGATTTGGCTACTTGGTATAAGCGGCCTGATCAGTTTTGAACTGGCGGTATGTCAGTTATAAATGAGGAGGAATAAGATTTATGGAAACTTAAACAAAATAACAATTCATTTGTAGTACAAACAGAACCAAGAACGAAAGGAGTTTTTATTTAAGACGTTGTGTGACATTAGCAAGTGCGACTGCGAAAGCTTGCAACGCCGAGAAAGGATATTGGAAATCTAACGTATATGCGTTGCCATCGATTCGTCCAAACTGCATAACCTGTGTGAAAAAAATACAAGTTAATTTTTTCTAAAGATAAAAGAAAATAATAATTACTTTAGTTTTCCTTTAGGAAGAATGGGCCAGCTCGACCGGGGAAGTACTGCATCCTCACAGAATATTGGCATCAATTGGTAACATTTTACTAAGTTACCGCGTGTCGTACGGCGACTGCAGGGAACCAGAGGCCAAATCTCTTACCCTTTCTTTCCGTTCCATTAAATCCTGCTTCCCTTCCCATTATTCAAATCCTTACTTTAGATCCACAGCCCGATTTCACCATCGCACTAAGCATCACGAAAATAGGTTCCATTCCTATTACCTGGATAGCTGGCCGTTTAGTAACGTGCGATTTAGTGGCAGTTTTCTGCCACAAATTGTGCAAACGTGGAAGGATTTACCACTTGCGGTGGTCCCACGTGAATATAACATAGGGGCATTCAACAAAATAGCATATGTGTCTATTAAAGGCCGTAAACGCATATGCCACGCCTCGGCGTTGTGGATGACTATGGGCGGCGGTGATCATTTACCACCTGGTGACCAGCATGCTCGTTTGCCTGCTCTGAAATAAAAAAAGGAAGAATAAGGGATGACCAGTTTATACGACTGTGAATGCAACAAGTCTGTGATAATTTTGAAATGACACGAATATCAACAAATCAGCAAGATGTTGGTGTATTTGTTTTTTTTATTCTTTATACATTTCTTTTTGGTTTGTATGATTTAGTAAAGTTTTTAAATTTTTATTTTTGTATATATATATTAAGTATGGCAAGTAAATAATATATGTAATTCATAAATGTTTCATAGAAGGGAACTGTCTGGCAGGCAGTGAAACAAAATTGTGAACTCGTCAATGATCAATAAATATATTATTATTGTTATTATTGCAGAGGTCGCCAGCCTGATTAGACCCGAGATCTACTGTTTACTAAATACACTCCATTTACGAATTACATAATCATCACTTCTTCACAAACGTAACATAGAATCTTATTTCACTTAATATTACGCATAGTTCAATTATGTATTTTTTTGTTTGCCACGATCGATTGCATAAATAGCCGCCATCAATCGGTTGACCACCCTAGTGTATAAAATTGATGATTAGTCATAATTTACGCGGCCCGCCGGGTTTTTGCGGTTGGTCCATCTGGTGTTACTTTATTTTAAACTATTTTGAATTTCACGCCTATAAGAAAAATGGACGACCGATTGGCTCAGTGGCGGGGCCCTCCGCCCGCGGAGTCAATGGTCGCGGGTTCGATTTCCGCATCAGAATAAATATTTATATGGATTTATAAATGTTTATTCTGAGTCTGGTAACCCCCCCAGTCCGCATTTCCTTTCCTGCCCATCCTTTCTTCTCTATCCTTTCCCTTCTTCTCCGCCAATCCACGGTCTGCCGTACCAATGGATGCGTGGCTAGGGGCGAGCCTAGTCGCAAGCGTGCCGATCGTCCCGGGGTCGGGCTCCCCCGGGACTATGGTGCCTTACCTCAGCATGCAGGGCTCTGCTGGGGCTGACCTCCATCCTCCCTAGCGGCTCGTGGGATTCACTAAGACGAATTTAATATACCTAATTTGTCAAAAATGACGGCGACGTGGTTCGCCACCCGTCACGTCCTGATTCTCACGAGGGCGAAAAGCGACCATTGACGAGCCCATTCGCTGCGATGAATGGCAGCGGATGGAGCTCTGTGGTCTCTGCCAACCCCTGCGGGGGATAGGCGTGAATATATAAAAAAAAAAGAAAAATGGAAAGCGCGCTGAGTAATTAGATTCTACATAACACATGCAGTATGCAGTGTTATCATTGATAGGGTAATTTGCCGTAATACACGGCAATTTATAAATTTATCTTTTAATTTGCAGCAGACATCATTTAAGTATTTTCGTAAATACGACAAATCAAGTGTTTCGATTAGTGATGGTATTGCATTGGGCATTTTTATTTCCGTATCGAGCGAGTGAGACGGCGGGAAAATCTCCTTTCCTTGGCTTCCATAGTTCCATTTACGTGTCGTTTTGTTTGCTGGTCGTAACTTGTTTTGAATATATTTACGTGATACAACTGTGTCGAAACCTATATTGTTTGTGACCCCTATGAAAAAAGGTGAATACCACTGGACTAAGTCATACCTGTTTCCCGTGATATTCAATCTGAAAATTCTTGGCGGATTCCTGAGTGACGCGGCCCCCAAAGTCCAATTGGTAAACTTGGCTATTTTCGTTCCACATGGGAGCCTTGTTGTGCATCACCAGTTGTCGCTTCGCATGTGGGCTGGGGGTACGCGAATCCCCGCCATTGGACATAGACGTTGTGATATTACCGCCGGCACGTTTGAGCTGTGAAATTTTTATATGAATATAATAAAACAAGCTTACTCATATCCTTAATACCGGCAAAGCATTTGTGTTGTACATAGTGTTGAAGATGTCTATGAGCGTTGATTGCTTTCCATCAATATGCTTGCTCATTTGCCTCCCTATTCCGTAAAAACATTTAATTAGCCAATCAAAGTGTAGCGTTGTTTGTGAACAAGTGACGTACACTTAACGTTTTGGAGCGAAATTTAAAATCCGTGAATTTTCAATAATCAGTTGTTTAAAAAAATATTTTAAATAATTTTAGCTATATAAGATACTTATATTTTCCAACACTTTTCCAAAAATAGTCAACATCCTATCTCGTTTTTTGACACGCTTGCTCGTTTGCCCCTATTCCATAAAAATATATATTATTCTCACATTATTTTGATGTGGTTGTAGACACAACTTAAACAAAATTTTGTAAGTTTTTAAAAGAATTGGCCAAAATTTTGATATTTTTTCAGTTATTTATTTGGGAGAAACTATCATACTTTAGCAGAAAACTGGATGTGTGTAGTCAAAGATCGGGCTAAGTGGCAAGTCTTGAGGAGGCCTTTGTTCAACAGTGGACTGCTGCAGGCTGTTCATGATGACGATTATTAAGAAAATAACTCTAGCAACTTTTTTGTTTGCTTTTTTCTATTAAAATATTAGTTTACCTTATTTCTGAGTTGGGCTTTTTGGAAACTTTCGAGGTCTCTGTAGTTCTTGCTGTTTACTTCGCTATACCCGCCACCGTTAGAATATTCGTCGTCTGAACTCTCCGAGGGCTTCTTGTTCCTTCTGCGATTTAGCAACGGTGAGTTCAGCAGTTGCCTGTAAAATAGAAAGCACCTTTTAAGAGCTCATTCTTTGAAGATATCTGCACCTGCTACATCATTATAAAACCTTAGAAATTAAAGTATTACTTAGAAAATCCGCGTTTCGTCCAGTGAGTGAGGTTGAATTCCGGAGGCCTAAATCCTCTCCTCCCTCCCCCCTCCCATAACGACACTTTCCTT
Source organism: Baronia brevicornis (assembly GCA_031353405.1). Lineage (NCBI taxonomy): Eukaryota > Metazoa > Arthropoda > Insecta > Lepidoptera > Papilionidae > Baronia > Baronia brevicornis. The sequence goes on from JASFAT010001949.1 coordinate 103,936, forward strand.
AAAGGCTAACAACGCTTCTGCACTGTCTATGACATTGCGGATGTCTATGGGCGGCGTTGATTGCTTGCCATCAGGTGACACGCATGCTTATTTGCCTTCTTATCCCATAGAAAAAACCTGGACACGCGTGGTAGGTTAACGTCCATTTCTCCATAAATGGAGGGGCCTGTGCTCAGTAGTGGGACATATATGGGCTGTAGAAAAAAAATCTGTGGCATAGCTGTACTGACCTTATAGGCGAAGCGGAGGAGTAACGGTGTCTTCTAGTAGATTCGCGCGGAGATGGCGATGCTGGACTTGCAGGCGAGGGTGGCTGCGAGCGGACGGGACGCGCGGGGCGGGGAGACGCCGGCGCCGAGCTACACTCACGTGCTCCCGACCCTGGATTCGGGCCGCGACGACCGCGTGCAGCCAGCAAGCGCAGTGCCAACTGCTCCAGTGAACCTGAAATTACGAACGTCATCTCATGTAGGAAACATTTTTTTAATAATAATTTATTTTAACCTTTAATCTGTTACGTATCAAAATGTCAATTTCTAGATATTTGTGGAGCCCATTACAGGACTTTCCACAGATATGGGAAATATGTACATTAATGTACCATATCCCACAGATATGTACCATAGACGTGCTAGATTACATGCGAGTGGGAGAATGATTTCATTCTTAAATAATTTGTCATGTGTGCGAAGGAGTGAGATATACAATATATAAACGGTAAAATATGCCCGAAAACAAAGTATCGTATGCCTGAAATATGATTAAATCTAAAAATTAGTTTTATCTAACAAAATTGTGTTTATTAGATTAAATGTGGCCCGCACCAATATCCTCATAAGATTTGTAGCCCTTACGTAAGAAAAGGTTGCTGACCAGTGATTTAGAAAATAAAATTTGTTAATAATCAAATCAGCGTCACCTAAACTTTTGCTGTCACCCAAATACAAGTGACGCGGCCTAGGGTTTAAATTTGCCGTCACTCGATTATGGGTGACGCGGCAGTCAACCTTTCACACAAATTTTTCTTGTGAGCATAATCGCTTATTTACAGGCGAAGATATTTTTTCGTTATTTTTAATGTTATCTTGTCACAATACATAAACTTTTCTCATTTTACTATTGACAATAATATTTGGTATTGTTTATTCGAAATAAGCAAAATAAATAACTAATAACCTGACAAAATAAATAACTCTAATGTATTGTTTAATTTAGATTTTTGATATAATATACATCAAAACAATTTTTCTATATAATGTAAGTATGACATATGAGATTAGGTAATTTAGTCTAAAAATTTCATAATGAAGCTCTATGCTACTAATATATTTTTATAAAGCAAAACATAATATTTAGTACCTGTTTGTACAAATATTTTTTATGTATACAGAATGCATCAAAACATACAAAAAGGGGTAGTAGCATAGTACACACCAAGAAACCGATAAAGAAGAAATCAAATAGATAGTTGTTTGTATGTTTTATACACAAAGAACATTCTATTGTTTTATTCAACATCGACTTCATTAACCTCAAACTTTAGATAGTGTTTATAAACCAAGCCAAGCTGTATACTGGTTTTTACATATTTAAAAAATTTTGGTAGTCAAGCGTGAGGTGGGTGTTTAGCCACTACGCAAAGAAGTTAAAGGTGAGTTATCTGTGTCCTACTCAGGCTATTGGCATGCTAAGAATGTTACTGCAAGATATTATTACTTTATAGTTCCTTGAATTTTAATTTATTTGAATAGACTCTTGCAAATCTACGAATTGAGCAACTTTGTGGACGTTAAACTGTTTTATATCTAACTCGTTGGACAATCAATATATAGCCTTAAGCTTTTAAAAATCATGCGTTACTAGCCAACGCTGTGATAAAAGTGAACTAGCTAAAACGAGTCTCTTACTCGTGGGATCCTCACCGGTGGAAGTATTTATTAATGGGCGGCGAGTGTAAAAGCATCTACTTAATGTACTAACTATAATACTTGCTGTAGTCGGAGTCGCTGTCAGTGGTTGTGGGAACGGGGGCCGGCGGAGGGGCCGGCGTGGCTCGGGAGCTACACGCCACGCACACGTACGAAGCCGCTTCGACTTCGCGTTTATCGTACGGAGACACCAACCTGCACGATGTACACACCGGGTAGTCGCGGCGTACTCGCCGACCTATTCTACTACCTTCCTCAGTACTCGTTCCACTATTATCCTCCCCTGTACTATTGCATCTACTACTGGAATTAGCCGAAACAGCGTCACACTTAGTATTTATATCTAACCGCGATTGTCGTTTACATTTCTCTACCGTTATCGACAACTCGCCCGAATCTAGACTCTTTGATTTTCCGCATTTCTTTAAATTAGGCGTTTTCGTTTCTGCTTGTTTTGTATCGTTTGTTCGGAAATGACGTTTTACTCTTCTGTGACGTTTGTTATTGACTAAAACTAAACGTCGAGGCTGCTCACCACGCAGCGCAGTTAAGCTATGCGCACGCAATACTTGAGGATCGACCATATCTAAATATCCTACGCTACAGCTCCGAGTCATTGTATCGTACACGGGCACGCTTGCACACACAGGGCTAATAGGCACGACTGTAGTTGTCCTTTGAACCCTCACTTCCCTTGGTCTTTCTATTAAACTACTTATAACCGTATCTGTGGAAGTTTCTTCGTCTATAAATTTTAGATCTTCACCCTTTTGAAGATTTTTCAAGGTATCACCACGTCTCGTAATAGCATCAGGATGCACTTCGTGCTCATAATTTTTACTACATAAGGATTTTAATATTCTAGTATTCACTTCATAGGATGCAGTCTCACCCCTGCTACATATGTTTTTACGCAGTTTAGATAGACAATTATCAGTAACGTGATTATCGCACTTCTTAATTGTGACCTGTCTACTTGGTTCTATATTTAAATTCAAACTGAAAGTTTGCTGTTCAATATTGGAGATATTTGCTTTTAATGAAACATTATCGCCACGGACACTATAATCCGTTCTGCCTCCACAGAAATCCCCACGCCCCCCGCAAGTAACAGTTTGAGGAGAAGGTCTCTCGAATATAATATCCGTGGGTGCAACTGCGTTTTTTGGTGATTGCAGGGTAGGCACAGAGCTTTCGCATCTCAGTGGAGAAATTGCGTGACGGCTTGGGACGCCAGCTGGATTATTAACCCTTCTTTCAGTCGTTTGGGCTGTATGCCTTACAGGTGTCGAATAAACGCTTTCTGATATGTTATTCAGGGAATCATTTGTATCTATATAAGGAAACTCGTCGTAAGATTCTGCCGTGGCTAAAGACGGACTTGTATTATTGTTATTACTTGTATAAACCTCGGACTGTGATATTATATTATTTGTATTGTTTATCCGTTCATTGAGAGTTAGCTTTCTTCTGTTATTATTATTCGTATGCAATGGAGTGTTCATCTCGTTTGGTTGGAAAACTTCTTCTTCGTCTTCCGAAAAGATATTTGGGTTGAAATTAGGATCGGGACCAACGGGATAATCATCTCTTAGCTCTGTTATCATAAGAGTCATTTGCCTGGGCTGAAGGTGTAACAGTGAGGTTTTGTACGTTACTTGTCCTAAATTAGCGGGAACGTTCTTAGCCAGTCCGTGCATTTTGAACTTCGTACCCCAAATATTCGATGTTACCTCAACTAGACGAACATCCTGCAAAATATACTTATTGAATTATATAGAAGTATGCGCAGTAAAAACATTAACTTAAGAAATATTTTTAATCATATAATACCTCGGGCAATGAATCTATGTACGCTAGTTCGTCAGGAGGCTCTTCTTTATCACTGGAATTTTTGGCTTTACGCCTTTCACGAGCTCGCCTGCGCCTTTGAAGTCTTGGCGATCCAGAACATCCTGACGTGAAAGTTCATAATCAACATTTCATATGAATAAAAATTATCCTTTAATGAGGTGCTTAATTTGAAGAACATTAAAGTATACCAATAATATATTGGTATTCTTTATTTACTAAATATTATATTATATATTACTAAATATTATATAAAAACATTATAAAACAAAACAAAGTTGGTGTAAGAAAATGTCTCATGGCTAATATTAAGGCTAGAAAATTATCTAACATGTACATATTGTATGTGCATAATTTTAAATAAGTCACGATGTAGATTTTGTTTAAAAAATATATAAAGTATAGAAAACATTAAATTATAATTATGTATGCCACATACTATATACTTTTGACGCACTTGTGTGCAAGTACGTATTTTTTATAGCCAAATAAGAAAATGAGCATGCGGTTCAACTGCTGATGACAGATCACCGACGCTCATAGACATGCAATTTATAATGCTGATAGATGTAGCGTTTAGAGATAATAAGTAAATATTTGTGTTGAATGATGAATGATGGATGAAAGACGACTGACAAAAGAAATTTAAGTAGATCAGGGAAAGTGTACCTTGACCAAATTGCCGAAGTTTTTAGGAAGGCCAGGTCACGAGTACCCTTAACCAGCCTTAGCCAGCAGCTTGCATGAAGAGAGTGATGAGTGTGGAGGAAGCAAGGAAAGTGTGCCGAGATCGTAGCAGATAGAGATCTGTGGTCTCTACCTACCCCTACGGGAAACAGGCGTGACGATATGTATGTATGTATTTGTGTGGGGCCAGCATACCGTCTTCACGTTCACTATCAGAGGAACAAGAGTCATTGTGTGGCGGTAGATATCTGTCGGAGCGTCGTGGTGGTGGAGGTGTGGAGAATGCCCGCGGTGTGGTGAAGGAGCCGCTGCCAATGATGCCGCTCCCGATGCTTCCGCCCGACGAACTGCCGGCACCGCTGCTACTGCTACTGCTGCTTTCTCGAACCATTCCGCTACTCTTAACGTTTTCTGAAAAAGCATTTCAAGTCTTTTTATGGTAGAGATAGTTACACAAACAAATCGTAGAGCGGCTTTGGGTTGACAGGAACCGACTGCCTCTGAGTTATTTTTTTTTTCTTTTTTTTATGGGATAGGACGGCAAACGTGCTGCCTGATGGAAAGTAATCAACGCCGCCCAACTAGCAACCCAATAGACAACCGCGACACCGCAGGAGTCGCGGAAGCGTTGCTGGCCTTTTAGGTATGTGTAGGCTTGTTTTTTGAAGGTGCCAATGTCGTATCGGTTCGTAAAGACCGCCGAAGGTAGCTGATTATATTAGTTCTTCAGAAACTCTGCCAGTTGGAAGCAACATACCGTGGGTAGTCTGCAAGTACCTCGACTGCCTGCGCACCCAGACTGGTCGCTGCAGAGATGGCATGGCAAAGTGGGGCTTCTCGACCGCAAAATCCTTGCGCAACTGTGGGAGAGGCACATAAACATTGGCACACTTGACATCCTGCTGTCTGTGTCCTGTCACCTGCTCAGCAGATGATCTTATGATGGCAATAAATGATGCGGTGTCAGTGGCCAAGTTCTTGGCTGGTAGCGTTTGATGCCTGCTGACTCGATGAAGAAGAAGAAGTACTAACAAACGACTCCTCTGATGGTAAACAATTACCTCTGTCCATGGGCAGTAATACCTAAGGTACTGGAGAGAGATGGTAGAAGTAAGAAAGGGATGGAGGGAAAGGTAGAGTTTGGAAGGGGGAGTTGGGCCCCCGTTCCCTAAACTTATCGAATAAAACGCGATGACATAGAAAAATGCGACGACACAAGGACGATATTCTGACGGTGTGATACTTCCTGAATCCAACCTGCCCGTCCGATACAGAGAACATAGTCAAACACGATACGTCATGCTAATTTTTCAACTGTACAAAAATACCAACCAACATACTGCTCCATTGCTATATGACGTATTATTCTAAAAGGTAAACTTTTAGTATACCAATTGAAATAATACGTCTAATAGTCTACGGTAAAATAGGCATACTTTCCCATAATTTCTGTAACTGTAATACTAGTAGTGAAATCACTTTTAAAATACATATATAATAATAACAGAAACGGCAATTGATTCGATTGATTTCACATGGATTTTATAAAACTTAACCGATACACGTTTTTTAATTGAATCGTTTTCGTGTTTTAAACATTATAAAATTTAATTGAGGAAAATGTATTTATGTAATAAATATATACCTTCCGCTTGAGGATCAAATATGACGAACTCTGGTCGTATCTTACTGGTTCTTCGACCCTTAAGTAAGGGCACTAGTCCGCCTAGGTGCTCAAGGTATAGAGTGTAAGCGCCTGCCTCTTCATCATCATGTCGCAGCATGGTGCAGTGGAGGCGACCTCCAGCTGTAGGTGGACGGGAAACGAACCGTCGAAGCTCATTTGTTTCGGGGACGTTGCACTGAAAGTATACCTTATTATCTTACCGGCTCAAGTTTTCTTCGAATTTATTAACTTATTTCTTGTAAGTAAGTACTGTGAATGAATATAGCCTTTTATTCAAATCCACTTGTATATTTGATTACAAACTAAACTTAATATGTAGTATTAAATAAACTTAAACTAGTCTAATCTAATGTTTGTTGTTTATTCATTTTTTGTAGATCTGTTTAGTAGTCGACAAAGGCCTCTTTTAACCTTTTCCACTGAAATATAATATTTCATGAGCCACCCTGTTCCATTTGTCTGATGCGGTATCCCATCTTTTCTACGGTCTACTCCTCATTTGTTTCCTCTGTCTGGAATAGACAATAGAATAGACAAGGAGGAAACAAATGAGGGAGTGTAATTTGATTAATTTACTTGATTTGTCATCCTCATATCATGTGTCCTGCCCCTTTCCATTTGAGATAAGTATCTATTGTACGTGTTATAAAAAAACAGTTTAAATTTAATTATTACATAAAGTATAAAATTTTTATAAAATATTTATTTACATATTAAAAAACATTTAATTGATTCATTTTTAAACAAAATTACTGAATTTTTGTTAGTAGGTACAGGAAGTAGTGAAAAAAAAAGAGAAGCGTCAAAGGACGCTTGGTAGATGTGAAACACTGACTACGGCTCGGCCCCTACCGTATGCTCACGGCCACGTGTAAGTGACCCTGTATAGAGTCGAGTGTATGGGAGCGCAGCCTAAAACGAGACGAGGTGTCTGTCTACGATAAGGGCGTCACCCCAAACCCTGCGATAAGATGTTTCACAACAAAAAAAACAAACTTAAAAAAAAGACCATTAAAGTACAACTATAATAATGTGAACAAATCAGTGTGTTTTGTCTGATGTTTTTATGCTAAAACATTGACACTGTTCGTCTATTCCATAAGCTCAGAGTCACTTGGAGAGCAATGGAAAGAATTACGCCAAAGTTTCTCCGATAGCTTAAAATTCTTAATAAAGAAATCTGGCGGACTTAGCACAGTATAAGGGCAATGGACTCGTCATGTTTGACTAATCGTTCATACGGTATCATACGTAGTGTATGTCACCCCCTGCGCAATGAACTCATCGCGTTTGACTGAAAACCTCCAATCGTTGGTATAAATGTGTGCTGGAATGGAGACCGCGTCTTCACAAACGTAGTAAGGTCACCCCCCGCGCAAGTCTCGTATCGTAGCAGTCGCAGTCTCGTTGGATCGAGAACCGCTAATCGTTGGTATAAATGTGTGCACGTTTTAGGAAACGTGGTGTGGGGGTCACCCCCCGCCAGATGAAGCAAGGATCAATGCAGAATAGCTGGCAGAAATTGGACCTATAGTCTAAAAAAAATTATCTAATGATGCAGCAACGGAGTAGGTACTAGGAATGCAGAAGTTATGTTAAGTTACCCGAATAGTATGCGCAAAAAGGCTGGCTAGAGCTGGTTGAAGGCGGGGCGGTAGCGGCAATCTTGCAGCGAGACGTGGCTCACGTAACGCTTGAGCAGCTCGAACGCGCGCCAATAACTGCAGCGGTGCCACCACCCGCCAAACACGAGCTGTGCACACGGCACCACCGACTCCAACGAACAACCTCCGCGCTGCGTGACCCCACGTCAGGGCTGTCACACGAGCCTGCCACGAGAATTTCAACTCTTCATAGTCTTACTAATAGCTAAATTATATAACTTACTAGCTGATGTACTGGGAAGGGAAGACCCTTCCCATTATTTTCATAGATACTGCAGCCGCTTTGGCTGCTTAAGGTAAGTAGCCAAAGCACCTGCAGTATCTATGTAGTATAAGAAACTTGGAAAATTTACATTGGTGACCTTCGGATTTCATTAAAGTGAAGACAAGTACTAGATCGAAAGGTACTAAACTATAAAATCTTTGTATAAGACTAGTACGAAGTATGATCCATAAAATGATAACGTTGGAGTCCTGGGTGAAATCTCAAATATCACCAACGGCACAGTTATAAAACTTTACTACATTGAGAGCAAACATTATAATATGGTTAGGTGCATAAAAGTATTATACTGTTACTATCTTAATAAAAAAAATTACATCAGTACCATTAATGATAAGTAATAGTAAAAGAATACTAAAACGTACCACGCTTATACCCCCTCACTAAAATTCCTTTTCGTGGGTATTATTGGGTGGGTAAATATAAATGACAAAAAAGAAATTCAAATACTTCTCCGGGCTAACTGGTTTATTCATGGTACAGACAAAAATTTTAAACATTTTAATTTTTTTTAGAGTCTACTGTTACCACATCTAAAAATGCCTTAAAAATCCTTCCTACTTTCAAGACGTCTATGCCTAACAGTTTCTTTCTCTACGCTTATGATGAAGAATACCTATTAATAACTTTTTTAATATTTTAAAAGGATATTATAAATGGTCATAGACGTAGAAGTTTTTTCCTAAACACTTATTTTTTTTCTTCCTTGATGTTAATTAGGTATAAATATTATTCCAGTATTAAGTAAAATATAATAACAACAAGTGTCTTGAAATATACTACTCAGATTATCACGTTATATATTGATAAAATGGTGGCCACTCTACCAAAACTTTCTATGGATTTTTGCAGTGAACAAGTCACAATGTAGGCATTTATTTAATTTCAATACGATAACGAAAAGTCAAAAATTTTTTCGCTATGGTAGCGTTAAGTAATTAAAGTTAAAATATTAACCTGAGTGTAAGGGATGGGTACTGTGTAAATGAGCGCTCCGGTATCCGAATAGAACTTCACCATGTTCTTGTATGGCGGCGCGTCGATGGATTCGTGGGGTTCTGCAAACGAGAGTAGGTTTTAATACTATGCAAACGAGAGAACCTTAAAAATCTTGCCAAAATTTTGCTTTGTTACTTTATATATACAAATATGATGTTATCCTAGCCATTTCGCATGCAACGACTTCTTTTTTGCACATCCTAAAAGTGCCCCATTATAAATCTCATTAGGTTTATAATGGGGCAGTGAATATCTTGAATATTTCCACTTAACTACATATATTCGATAGATTTATTATTTTTTATGACAGAAGAATTAAAGAAGAATTCGGATACGATGTCTTTAAGAAATATTAGATATTTCAAACAATTAATTTTCGTTTTTAAAACAACATTCAATTTTCGACCGAAATTTGAAACCCTTTGCTCAGTTGCTTTAATCACCGACCCAAACGATTGTCGCACAAATATGATATATATAATGTTAATAACTTAAATCTTAATCATGTCCTGGTGGCTTTGAACCCTTCCCAAAATGAGATACTTAAGCGTAATAACAGTTTCAATTTTGGACCAAATTATTAAAATACCCCACCGCCATAAATGCCTAAAAATGTGTCTTCTTTTATGAAGTCGTCACGTGTTTCATCGTATGTTGACTAACCGTCACTTAAATTACGACGCGTCCAAAACGACTATTAATAATAATGTAGATTTAAATATAAATTATACTACATAAATGTATTCCTAAACTACATCTCAGTAGAGAGTACATTTGGCTACACCATAACACAGATGTCGTTTTACTGAAGCCAAAATAAGCGTACAGTCGCAAAACATAAAAGTCTCATACAATGCGCGCACGAATATAACGAACAAAGTAGGAGCGAACCATTGTACTGGCAACACATTCACTTTCAAAGCATTCAACCTTCCCCGAATTTACGAGTCCGTGAACCGTGCTCGTAAATTCTTCATACGTATTCATAGACAATCACATTGTATTGAGGAAACAACAAACATTTTTATGCGGACAGTCCTATTTTACAATACTCTCTTATATACTTTCACATTACATTTTTATACATATTTTAAATTATTTTTATATAAAAGGCAGTAGTAGGTTTTGGTTAGGAAAGTTTATGACAAAGATAGGAAATATATTTATGTAATGTGTGAGTTGTAAGTCCTTAACTGTCATAAGTTTGGAAGGAATCTGTACGGTTGTTTTTCCATAGAGTCTACTATACCTGACGACACCTCGTGTTGAGGCGCGCAAATTTGCTTGTTCGAAAAATAATAACACTAATATAATTTGAAACCTTAAAACAAATGGATATCATAAAGTGGTGATATTAATATATCACTACTTTATTATACAACATATCTATGAAGTTTTAAAAAGTAAATTTAAGGCTAACAATACAAATAGAGCTTATGTAGATATTATAGAATATTACATGATGCTAACGTCTATTGTATGGTTACCAGTATGTAATTAAGTTCATACCTATTTTTTATGTGCTAACTTGGAATAAAACTTAAATATATCTATAACAAAAATTGAACCTACCTGCATTTAAAGTCCCAGCTACAGCTAAAAGTTCACGCGAATTCGCCCACTCCATAGCAAGTGTGTTACCCCTCAGGCCGGTGACTATGCGGACTGGTGTGACGTCATCATGTCCATGCAGAAGGACTATTTCTCCATTGCCCAGTGCTACCGCCAGAACGTGCCCGTTATTAAGTTCCACACCTTCTTCGCCTTCCTCCATTTTAAATTTCTCACACGACCACGCCATCGATGTTATACCCCCTTCAGCAACAAGTTGAACCTGGTGACAAAAATTGAAACAATCGCAAACACTTCTGCAATGCCCATGACACTGCGGATTTGTATGGGCAGCGTTGATTGCTTTCCATCAGTTGTCACGCCTGCTTGATTGCCTTCCTGTTCCATAAAAAAAAACAAGCATTAGTTGTTTTACCGGAGGAAATGATCTATTTTTTGTTATAGGATTCCCATCCCAAAAAACAATAATGTTCGTAATAAAAAGCCACTATCTGAAGTCATTTTATCTAATAACACCAGGAAGAGATTTAAGTAACTAGATAGCTAAAGAGCCCTCGTCGAGTAGTGGTTTGAGTACAAGTGATGAAGTAAGACGTCGAGAGTGTCGTTTTAAGAAAATGGATAAAAAGTAAAAACTTACTTAAGCACGAAAAACGATAATTTCTTAATATAATAAAACTTATTTACATACTGTATATTTATTGTTTATAATAAATGTCAGGAGCCAGTGCTCGTAATAATAGTCTGCAACTAGAATGGAGATTGCGTTTTGGGCAAGCAATTGTACGGTGCGGTCCTTTCTCCAAATGGAGCGACGATCTGCGCACGGCAGAAAATTTTATGTGTGTAACCGAAGTCCCACTAAGTGGCGCGCCTTGGGGAAGGCCTAAGTCTAACAGTAGATTGTTGTATGACAATCGAGACGATTACATTCCATGCACAAACACGGCTTTCTTCCAGTTTTATTTTTTTTTTATTGATTTATTATTTAATATATAATTTTTTCTTTTTACATTATACGGCGTACATAAACTTAAATTAAGTTCTTCCGTATGCCGTCGTGATGATGTGTACACCCAGTATGTATAGTATAGTAGGTGCGTGTGCTTATAATAATATAAAGTTGTAAAAAATGTACTAAAACACTCAAAGACATTTGGGTGTCAATATTTATTTTTTAAGAAATTCTTCCATTTTGTGTATTATAATAGGGATTAACGGAGTTTTAAGCAAGTATTGTTTGTGGAGTAATTAGATTACCTTCTTCGATGCCTATTAACTAATTATCTTATTTGTAGCTTCAATAATTAACTTCGTTACTTGATGCTTCAATAATTAATTAGCTTTGGAGCGGGATAACATTATCTTTAGCCGAACATGAAACAGATAATTAATACGTTGTTACCATAGACTTAGAAATTATGTACTTACATGTACCTAAGTTACAATGATTTAGTGTAACGAGAGACGTCAAAATTTAAAATTTTTATTAATGAAATATTATTAATAATGTTAATATAAATAATACGATAAAGTAAGGAGACAGAACACGTATTTACGTTTACGTTCTAATTATTACGATGCTACTCTAAATTAGGTATGATTTTACAGGGATGATGTTTCTTAGGGATAGGCAAGGTAAAAAAGCGTGTCGCCTGATGGAAAGTAATCAACGCCGCCCATAGACATTTGCAACAACAAAGCTATGCAAAAGCGTAGCCGGCCTTTTAGATAACCAAATGAGATATTTTTTTAGTTATTGTTTTTTTTCTTTTCTGACAACAAAGATTTGCTTTCAAAATGCAAAATAAATTGTTAAGTGATATATTTAGTATGAAAGGCACTAATTCTTTTAAATTCCATTATATCACGAAAGAACTTAGATATAAAATAGATGTAGAATGAGCGATGCAGAGACTATCAAATATTTAGCAGTGGACTCTTACGTCTGTATAAAATGATTGTTTTAAACTATTCATTTTAACACGAAAGGCTTACATATCAAAATATGCTTGATCTATTGATATATGATTTTTTCAATTAGTTTCATAATGTAACTCTAATTTTAAAATCGTAATGGATCAAGTGGTGTCACATCTTAAATGCAGTGCAGTGTAATCCTGTTTTTTTTTATTTCAATATAGTAAATTATTAATAGGTATATTAACTATAAATTTCTCTCTCTGAGTCCTAAGTCCTCCTGGTGGGCAGACACGATGTTTCTCCATCTCGACCTGTCGGAGGCCATACGCTTATACTGGAATACAGGCAGAGTATTAACTGTTAATACTCTGCCTGTATTCCAGTTCACAAGTATGGTGTGCAGAAAACTTAACAAAACGTAAACATCTAAATTAAGAACTGTAGTGATACAGTATCACTAATGCATTGATACCTTTTATATTATATTATTTTTTTTACATTAGTAATATTCAAATTTCAAATGAAAAGGATATAAATGGTTATAAAACAAAATGCATTAGTGCGATGGACGTTTTTTGGATAGACATGTCACCCGTCCAGCACAAAACATTGAAATTATATTATATACATTGAGATATAAAATATAAAATGAAAAATGTTAATAAAGTATGAATTAGATATTATATAAATGTACAATGAAACGCAAGAATAAATTAATACCATTTTGAAGAATTCTTATTTAAAGACGCCTAAAGATCCCGGGTGTCGCCGTAAGCAAGTACGGCAGTCAGGCTACAGTACCTAACATTATAAAGTGTTTGAATATACCATTGATGTGAATACTAATATATTAAAGAATTTCTTATACATCGTTTAAACTTCAATACCTTAATTGTTTTGACATAACTTTTTAATCATACCATACTTACCTGAATATGTCGAGGTTTTGGTAATTTTGAGATAGTTCTTTTTATAATCTACACATCCATAGAATCGCATTATAATATTATTTTTGTATACCTACTTAAACTGAGAAAGACCTTTATACAACCGAAGTTTATGATGAACCGAAGATGATTAAGCTGAAAATATTACTTTTAATAGCTGTATGAACGACATTTACCTGTGAGACCATGGCTCCGTGCACATCCATGACAACGAGCTGTGCGGATGCGGTGCCGAGGTACACCTGGCCGTCGTCGGGCGTCCAGCATCCGCTGGTGATGCGGGCGTCTAGCGACAGCATCGAAGACCAGTATCGCTGCCCCGCCACTGATCCAACCAGTACAAACCCATCCTGTGAAGATAAAACATTGAATCTCATTCGATTTAGTTATGATGATATTTTTGGGAATGTATCCGTAATCATCACAGTTGGACCGGTTAAAGAAATAAGTTTAGACCGAATTTGACCTTTAATTACCTTATTTACCGTCACTTCAGCTCTAGTCAAATATTTATTTTTAAAGAATAAATAAAGCGCCCCCCCCCATTCGAAAACCATATAATATTATATGTAAAATATACTCGTAAATTAATAAATCATTTTAAAATAACAAGGGTAAGTTACGTTGTGTTTAAGAAATAAATAAATAAATTTAATATTTATTATAACAATTCAAGAAAGGAGATAATTTCTTCGATAATTGTCTACAACACAGCGAAGATGCCATAAGGAAGTGCTGACAGACACAGGTCGAGTAAGCCCTGCCAGTAGAAAAGACGTGCCATTTCTATTATTAATATATTATTACAGTTTGATTTAGACTATTAGTGTTCCTTTATTTTTTATTTTTTATTATGCGGACATTTTGGCGCCCCTTTGTGAATAGCGACCGGAGCTTGATGCCCCCCCTTGCCCCCCCCCCTCGCTGCGCCACTGAGTACCTGTACGAATATTTTGATATTACTAGATTAATTGTTACGCTAGTGCTAGGAATAGAAAAAAAAAATAGTTTACATCAATGTTTATGGAAGTATCGAACCTTATATCGTAAGGGCAGTCCTTACTAACTGAGCTATTGTTGCATGCTACTTCAAATATAGTGTATTAGGCAAGTTAATCATTCCAATATAAATTCAAATAAAACGTGTTACTTTAATACTTTAAAGTATAAAAGTAAAGTTATATACGCAAAGAAAAAGATAATTTCACACTACACATTTCTATGACGTACATTTCAATACTCGAAACATAACAAACAAAGATTTAAGCACGAAAACCGAGACCCATACATCTATAAAAAAAGGTACAATAAAAACATAGAAAAATATGTTCTAAATCTAACAATAAGGATACAAATAATTTTTTTTATTTTAATGATAGAAAATGTAATAATACATATGAGCCCAGTTAACCTTATAGGTTTTTGCTGGGCCCAGATTCCTCTTACGTTAACTATAATAATAAATATTAATAAATTATTGAAGCAGCAATACCCAGTTGTTGTTACATATTGTGTTGCGGATGTCTATGGGCGGCGTTAATTGCTTTCCAGCAGACGACACGCTAGCTCGTTTGCATCCCTATCCCATAAAAAAAGGAATTGGGATTATATTCCGATGTCGTCAGTTGGTATCTTCCGTTTCCTTAATTAAATCTAATTGGTACGGTTCACAAGTATTCTAGTAACGCTAAAATCATATCTAGTCTTCTTTGAAACAAAATAATAAAATTAACGAACACCATTTAACTACTATACTTGCACATATAATAAGAATAAATTTAGTTAAGTGGCGTTAATTCGGGGAACATATTCAAACGCTTTTACTGTTAAGGCAATGAACCCATCACTTAATTAGAACCACTGTGAAAGTTCTACTGATTGATACACTATACATCAAAAGCTCGTTCATTCCATTCACTCACTAGATCTACGTACAATACAATAAAACGAGTTATAACTTTTACGACGTGGTGCAGATTGGTTCTATAAAGGACTGAGATTGCCGCGGGCTATCAATCAGTTACTCGCGATAATAAATCTCAAAGCTTTCCCGAGAGGTTCCACCGTTTCTATATCAATAACCGTCATCTCCAACTGAGTTAACCCTCAGACCGCTGACAGATTCAATGCCTCTAGAAATATTTGGCATAAATGAAAATTGTGTGGGTGACGCGAACGATCCATAAAATGTTTTTCATTTCTGTATACCTACTTAGGTTCAAGAACGAACAAAAGTAAAGCACTTAAATCTTGTTTCTTTTTTAAAGATATTGCAGTAAGTGAGACTTAAAACTGGCTATCATATTTGTTTTTTTAATAGAAAATTTATCAGAAATATGTTCAGAGAAGAAAGTAAGGAGTTTTCAAATTAAACTACATTCAGAACTTCTTGAATAAAATAACATTCATAGGTTCTTAAGTTTTTGATACAAAAAATATATACATTCTTTTTTGGTGAAAAAACCAGATGGGATGTTTACAAGGAGGACTTTTTAAATTTTGAAAACAATGCATAAGTACCTAATATAGCTAAAATTATTTAATTTTTTTTTTAATCCAACTGATCCATAAATATTTAGGAATTTTGAATTCCGTTATTCTTCACTTACTTCACTTGTTCACAAACTACGTGACAATTTGTTTGACTAATAAATGCTTTGTATGAGAAGGGGAGGCAAACAAGCAAGCGTATCACCTGATGGAAAGCAATTAACGCCGCACACAGGCATATGTAGCACCATAGGCATCACAAATACATTGCCGACCTTTAAGATATGAGTAGGCTTGTTTTTGATGGTTTCAATGTCATATCAATTCGAAAATACGGCCGCTAGCAGCTGAAATACAACACCACTCGTGTTGTGTTAAATAAATTTTCATTAAATAAAAAACTAAATTTCTTCAAAATAAAAAATAATATAGCGTTTTATTAGGATTTCTATCTTGGAAACTACTGTATCACAACAAAATTATATTTTTATTTAAATAAAGCCCTAATACAATCGTTATCACGGTTATCGATTCAACTAAGAATATCATTCATCAAATAAAAATAATTAATGTAACGTTTAGTACACGTAATTATCATTTAAATGTGAAAATCCTTCAACATTTTAATCACACCTGACTTTGAAATAACATCCATTTTCCTTAATTGTCTGAGCGCAAATTGCACGGAATTCAACATCATTGGGGAGGTGAAAGGAATGCAGGGAAGGTTTTACGTCAACATACACCTGCATAAGAGCCCATTGACTCGTACACTAAATATCAACAATAAGGGGAGAAACTCAAAGCCGAGACCAGACGAGAAGTCCTACATTAAGTATAGTTTCCTAACTCTTGTCTAATCTTACTGAACACGTAGGAACATGTAGGTACATGTTATATTTCAAAAATAATTAGTTTATCTAAAAGTCTTTTTTAAACAAATGTTCTTTAAGCAAAATAGTCTTTTGACTGCCAGACATATTTAGAGCGTCTTACCCTGGGTGCCAAGGTTTTATTATGAAGAATACATGAAAGTTTACAAAATATAATTATATTAAGTTACTGATATAATATTGTAATAGCATTTACAGTAATTTTTATTGAAAAAAACACTACGAGATAACTCGTAGCTGCCGTCACTAAATAAAATTCCTATGCTGGTTGCCACTACGAGATATCTCGTAGTTGGCAGTTTTGATACACGCGCTTAATACGAGATATCTCGTAGCTGGCAGTCAATGGGTTAAATAAATGTCCTTTAAACATATGCGTCATGTAAAACTTACTGCAATATTGTACACGTCAAACATCTAACGTATTAGTATGTAGTATTTTTCGTATTAATTTAATTGTTTATTAAATGTATAATATTCATTTACATTTATATATATTTAATATTTTATTTTATATAACATCTAGGATAACATCATTTATTGAATATATTTAAAAATAACGACGGTTATTGAAGTTTGAATCTTGAAATAATAATTACTTACGTAAATATGTAAATAAGGGGCCAACGAGAGTTTCCAAACGCAAACATGACGTAAAATATTTACTAGTAAACAACCACGTGACTTAAAACCGTTCGAAAGGACGAACGACTAGAAACGTGCCTCTACAATTTGCTAAAAGGCTTCCCTGTGAACCCAACCGGCTAAGTTATTTGACACCCTTGACAACGTGCTTTTAAAATATGCTTCCGTTACTTTGTAGGCGTATGATAATGTCTGCTCCCACCTCAGTAGTAACATGGTTGTGACATTATTTATTCAGAAGAAAGGGCAAAATACTTTCAAGTGGTACTTGTACCTAAATATATGTAATTCGATATCAATTATATAATAGTCCTAGTTATTTTCGACTTTTTTACACATAGCAATGTTGATAATATACTTGAATAAAAAATATGTATATATTAACTTTTTAGTTGAATTATATATAACAGGTTATTTTTGAAAATATATAGTTAAAAAGTATCATAACAAAAAAGCCACCCTAAGACAAACGATTACAAAACAATATAAATTATAATTGATTATAAATTATAATAATTATATAAATTATAATAATAATTATATAATTATATAATTATATTTACAGCCCATATCCCACGATATATATGTGCTTTGTACGGGCACTTATCATTTCGGGTGGAATGGATGTAAGTCCACCACGTTTGTCCAATGCGTATTTGCGGTTCACTCAGACTCAAAATAAATACGTGTATACTGTATATACGTTCCAAAGCAGGCATTGAACCCCTGACCATTGACTCCCAAAACGGTAACATCGCAGCTGAACCCATTAGGTCGTCACCTCTAGAATTTCATCATCACCAGGGTGAGGCGTATGTCCAATTGGACTACCGTGCGTAGTCCAATTGGACATAGGCCTCACCCAAAGCGCGCCACCCGAACCAATAGGACCGGGTTTTCTGCCTTTGTCAGCCGCACTGCGCGGATCGTCGCTCCATCTAGCTGAGTAGGCGTGACAGACAAGGTTTGTCGATATATGATCTTCACTGCAACACTCATCTACATCAACGGTTATCGATTATCTGACAAAAGTGTCCTAGCCATTACCTTCAGATTGCTAACTCTAGAACTTAATATACTATGTGTTATACACATTGATCCTTATTTAGCTCGTATAAACATACATATGTTAAACTTTAACGTACCTGGTAACATATGAGTGCCATTCTGCCATCGTGCGACCACGAGAAGTGCGTGACAGGTGTGCTCCTGTCGTTAATGAGCTCTATACTCCACCGTCCTTCATACTTGATCCACACGAATATCACGCCGGAGCTGTCGCACGACGCCAGTTTTTGGTATGGCTCGTTCCATTTCACCAGAATCACCTATAAAGGATTCATCACTTTATCCACGCGATTAAAAACTTACACCGTACACTTACTTATAGTGCACGCTCCAAGGAGCGTAAAGTCTACGTTAAGATAAAGAATTCTCTAAGCCCTAGAGAATTTTTTATCTTTTTCATAATAGATTCACAAGTAATTCTTTTGACCGTCAATATTAAAACTAATAAACTGCCTCCGCTTCGGAAAAATGTGGCGATATGAGACAAAAGAAACATCTCAAGAAAATGCTTTTATATTACTTATTGAATACTAGCTGACCCGGCAAACTTCGTACTGCCTTAAAATCAATAGATAAAAAAAATGAACGATAATTGCAGAATGTTTCAACATTAGTAAAAAAGTGGTCAAAACTTAAGAGGAACAAAAAGAAATCAGTAAAAAAATGAAAAAATAACTTCACTTTTGAATTTAATTTTATTTCTGAACGACTTTTAAATTTAATTGATTTCTGAACAACGGGACGAACATTAAATATTTGACAGGTAGGGATAGTTTCTAAGGGAAACTAAGTTGTTGGTTTTACTATATTCCTTTTATTACATTTACTCACCTTTTAAACCTTCCCTGGTCTTCCAAAAATAATTCCAAAACAAAATTAGCCAAATCGGTTCAGCCGTTACTACTAACGAACAGCAATTGATTTATATATATATATATATATATATATATATATATATATATATATATATATATATATATATATATATATATATATATATATATATATATATATATATATATATATATATATATATAGGGATTATTACAAATGTAGTCTCAGGCTGATTTATCATTTTGGTAATCTACAGTTGAAAATTACGCTTAACTGCATTATGCTAATCTACTGCATAGTATGTTACATGGTACATTTGTATTCTGAAACGTAGGGCGAGACGGACGCCCTCCGGATAGATGGTGCAACGATTTGCGCAGGGCGGCTGGCAGAAACTGGATTTGAGAAGCTGAAGTTCAGGCTAGTTAGCAAGTCTTAAAGGACGCCTATGTCTAGCAATGGCTTACCGTAGGCTAATAATACCATTCATAGAAACGTATCAAACTTTGTTGTTGCACAGACTACAGTTGTTTGTTATGTATTATTGAAATAAATGACTTATTTTGTACGGTTTCATTTAATGTGATCATTCTCTAAATCATTAAATAATTTTAATATTTTTGTCATTTTCATATTTTTTGAGTAGTTTATAAATGAAATAAATACATATGTGTATGCAACATATGATAAATCAATAATAATACAAATATATTGCGGGATACAGTTCCATAAGCATACTTTTGTCTCGGTAATGTTATATTTTATTAAAAATTGTTTATTATAACGAATTACATTGCTTTCATCTTCTGTTAGTTCAATTAAGGAATCTTTTGAATTCGTTATACAAGAACGAAATGTGAATCTAAGTAATATCTAAATGTTTAATATCAAATCAGTTTAAAGGGCACGACACGGCTTTGAGCGTATAATTTACATATTTCAAAGTAATTCTATTTTGCGTTTTCTTTACATTTGAATAAAAGTATATTTGCTAGATATTTCAAAGGCAAGTCTAGTTTATTAATAAAAGAAATATGCTTCGTCGCAATTATTCAAAGAGCGTACGTATGATATTTATATCTAACAAAGTTACTACTCGTATTGTAATAAAAGATTTGTGTATTTTACAAATAGGTATTCACAGTTCAAAATTTATTACAATAATACAATTGCTTAAAAAAATTCCTTTAAGCATATTAGTATAACTTAAATTGTTATTTATGAACTAAAATTAAGTATATTTAAGTACTAAAACTGAGAATAAAATTTTTAGATAAGTATGTAATTATAGTAAATAAAAAAAACAGGTAAATTGAATCGTTGTTTGATAAAACCTAGTTTTCAAAAATCTTACAGTTTCTCTCTCTGAAATTTTATATTTTATATCTTCTAAAGAAAGATATTCACTACGTTCTAAAGTAGAACTACAAAACTGTACTAAAACTTTCCTTTTCAAATTCATTTTTTATATAATAAAGGAATGCTTAATTTCTTGTAATAAGTAATTTTCTGATAAGATGATGAGTTGTTTAAATATATATATATATATATATATATATATATATATATATATATATATATATATATATATATATATATATATATATATATATATATATTTTGTTTTTTAGCAACATAAAATTATTTTTTTAAATTTACCCTAAATAAAAATGTTATTTATGTATATTATGTATATAGTAAATTGTGTTACTGAATTTTTTTAGTTATGCTTTAATATTACTTAAATGTATTATTTGTTAAATGTATTTTTCTTAACCATTGAAACTAAGCTAGTGCTAGGAAAATATGGTTCACCATGGAACCTTAGATCGCGCGATCTTTATCAATTTAATTATGGCTGCATGAATTGAAACAATGATCTCAAACGTATATATTAATGTGGTCATGCTTCCGGAACTCCAAATAAACACTTAAATCGTAAGTAGAATAGAATAGAATGATTTTTTTGAAAGTAAGTTAATTTTAAAAATATTTATATAATTCCGAATTATTGATTTTTGAAAAAAGGGCAAATCCACATTATGACAGTATGTTGCAAGTTCGTAAAATCAATATACCTACTGCGATCATTACTAACAAGTAAACTTACATCAGATCTGTGGCCACGCAGGTTGTAGTTAGTCCTCAGTGGTAACTCGTGCGGGCGACGTGCATGCGATGATGTGAATGTCACCCCCACCACTCCACGAACATTGCCCGTCGCCAGCCATCCCTCTTGATAATAATTGTTGCGATTCAACTTCCAACCCTCCTCCTGTAACAAAAGCGAAATTTTCACCGTGAACTTTCTTGACTGTAAATAAAGTAAGAGTACGAATTCTGTTCAAATTACATATTTACGTTTGAGAAAAAAATTACTTATTTACTCTCTACAGCCCATATATGTGCCACTGCTGAGCACGGGCCTCTCCATTTCTTGAGGAACGGGCATTTTAACACACCACGCTTATTCAATGCGGATTGGAGAAACCAGACTCGGAATAAATATCTGTAGACCATACCCATATTTATTCCAATTCGGGGATCGAACCTGCGACCATTAATTTCGTGAACGGTAGATACCATTTAAAAAAAGCATACAGTTACCATCCAAAAAGAATTATATAAAACGTATATAAAATATATATAATTTTACGGTATATCTTTTATTTTACGCAGCTTCTTCCGCTATGCATGTATAAGAAGTAGGCAGATACTTCTCATTGCATACAAATTACGAAGTAAGAATATTTAGCGTCTGATTATCCAGCACGGACGGTAATATAACAGGGGAGGTATTCATGATTGACAATAGAATGGATTTTGTTTGTATCTATACAATTTCTGACTATATTACCCGTATTATCCGTGCTAACAAATGCAATCCTCAAATGTTACCGTTGCGTAATTTCAATAACATATTACCTTATTAATTCTCAGAAAATCAAAGATTGAAATTAAAAGCCAAAGGCATAAAATTTATCTTTATTATATTATTATTTATTAATAAAAATATTGATGTGTGGTTCCCGAAACAGAGTAGGGTTACCCATTTCTTTCCGTGGGTGTCGTACGAGACAACTGTGGGAGAAAATACGCAGATACGAGATGCGTCTACCTAAATAAAAACCAATTAATTTGCGATCCCTAATCCTCCAGACAATCTGCAAAATCGTCCGCAAACTTCCCAAGTGGAAATGGATCGACTACACTCTTTTGCGGGAGCCCAATCACCGGCATCCCTAGGCAAGCCCTAAATTGAAACCTTCAAGGCAAAAGGAAGCGTGGTCGCCCCAAGCAAATATGGCGACGTACGGTGCTAACAGAAGCAGGTAGCATCGGAGTGATCTGGTCCGAAATAAAGCGCGTAGCTCAAGACAGAAATGGCAGAGCACTATGGATGCCCGTCATTCCTGCAGCCAAGCGTGAAATATAGCTATACCCTCAGTTTTAATGGGGACCAATGTGCAGCAGTAGACTGATATGACTGTATTGGTAATACTTAAAAATATTTATTGAATTCTAAAGGAATAAAACTTGTATAATATAATTACATAAATAGAAATGTTAAATTGATAATTTTCTATTAATAAAAGTATGTTAGCAAACGGGATGGGATTTTATTTCAAATATTCAAAGATAAAGATTAAAAGCAGAGATATCGAGAAGAAACCTAGGTAAGTACTTATATCAAATCGAACTAGGAAAATCTAATGGATAGGGAAAGTAAAGGTTAATTTATAGAGATCAAGTAACAAGCTAGCACAGAAGAATAATTTCTAATATATGATAAAAATATACGAAAAGAGCATGCATCTTTTCATATATTCTCACCGTAGTGAAGCGGAAACGAAGAAGCCATACATAGATCGTATTTGATGTCAAGAGACTTGATTCGATCCTCTTTGTTAACATTTCACTTGAAATGTAGCGAACAATATTTTTATCATCATATCAAATTCAAACGTTAAATCCCGCCCGTCCGAAATGATATACATCAGACTTTTAAAATATTAGTACATGGGTTGACACGGGTCCGCAAAGGACAGGGGTCAAATGTATTTGTGTGAAAACAACTTATTTCACTCAGCTGAAACAGTTGTCTCTCGTGTACTTTCATTGTACGCGAATAAACAATAAACCCTGACAGTTTTAGGAAAGGGAATAACATTATTTTATACATTGATAAAGAAAATATATAAGTGGTAAAGTAATATAACATTTCCTATATCAATGTATATTAAAAGTTGTTATGATAATACTTGTTATATTATATATTCTGTTTAACTACAGATATAAAAAACTTTACTCGACATTTCTTGAATTGTATTTAAAATAACTGGCTGGCTCTGAAACAGCTTTCTTCATGTCACAACACTAGGTTTAAAATGTATCCGATAAATCGTTTTTCACATATACTATCTACTATCAACTATGTCATCAGTAAGACCTTATTTGTCTAGTATACTTAATATTAATTTGGTAATAATTGTGAGGTACCTACTTGAAACGTAAGTAAATACATACCTACCTAAAAGCAAAATGGGGTTGTTCATTGAACTTTTTTTCATATGAATTTAGGGAAAACAAAATTAAACTATTATATTTATGAGAAATAGATTAATAATGTTGCCTATCCATTGCTGTTACTTAGATTATATGTAGATGGATGACCGGACGCAGTGCACACACTCAGAAGAGTTTTGTTAACAAGACGACCGGAGATAGAGGTGTTATTGGCAATCAGTCAGATATTACCGATGTGTCCCCGACTTTCCATTAATCCTTTCATCAACGCCCAATTAAGATTCCTGCTACAAATTGTACGTTGCAATTCCAGCAGAAAATGAGGAAAACATTCAGTATTAATAGGAGTTGTAAAAGCAAGTTTTAGTGATTGAAAAAATGTATTGAAAAATATTTCAAATACATCAACTCTGGGAGTGATTTTAACATTCACAGAGTTTGTGGCAGAAAATGGAAATAATGATAGGAGGCTTCTGTCGAAATCGGTATGTCTCCCACGGCCCTGCCTAGTTAAATGTACTGTGACTCCATATAGTGGCAGATTTACCAGCAGGCTGAGTAGGCTGGAGCTTAGGGCGGCAGATTTTAGGGTTGGCGATGCAAGCAATGTCAAAAAAATTTAATTAATATGATTGTGAACTATATAGGTTACCCAATTGTAGCGGTGGTTAGGAGTGGTAAAATATAAGTAGCCTATTGGCGGCTACAAATTCTGTTAGCTTACTGTTAAAAATTATATATATATATATATATATATATATATATATATATATATATATATATATATATATATATATATATATATATATAAATTTAGATATGTTTTTTTATTTGCATCTACTTGCTTAGGGTTTTATTTTATAACATCACATTACACAATATCATATGTCCTGAGACAAGACAACAATATCAAAATAAATCCCTACCTGTATAAAAAAAACAAGAAATATTACCTGTATAAAAATATTAGTATATAAATATTACAATCAATAATTGTATAACTTCGTTTTTGGTGTACAATAAAAAATATTTCTATCTGCCTGTGACTGTACTATAAATTATTTACTTAGTAAATATTTCATTACTTCTTAAACTAATTGGTACAGTGGCAACTTGGAAGAAACATAATTTTAATTTTATCTACTCCTCGCCAACTGTTTATTTTATTACCTACCTGTATTTTATATGAATTACCTTGTAACAATTTCAGAGAATAACTGACGGATAATAAGAAATAATGGATATCCCTAAAGTACAAAGAACTAATAACAAACTTTATCAAAACTTTCTTTATCGCTGAGCTGATAAAATAATAAAGATGTTTTGATGGAAAATTTATTCAGTAATTTATTTTTCACTAAAACAACTTGAACATTGTTTTAAAGCAGTAATCAACGATCAAATAACTCTGCGTTATTTTGACATTTAATTTAAAAGGTGAACTAGTGTGTTATTATGAAAGATCTTCCTGAAAGATGCTATCCAGATTTCAGGAAGATGATATCCGCTAAAGCCACTATAGTGGCGCGTCGTTCAGATAGACGATATCCGCGAAAGCCACTATAGTGGCGCGTCGTTCAGATAGACGATATCCGCGAAAGCCACTATAGTGGCCCGTCGTACAGATAGACGATATCCGTGAAAGCCACTATAGTAGCGTATCGTTCAGATAGACGATATCCGTGAAAACCACTATATTGGCGCGTCGTTCAGATAGATGATATCCGCGAAAGCCATATAGTGGCGCATCATTCAGATAGACGATATCCGCGAAAGACACTATAGTGGCGCATCGTGCCTATGAGGTTAAGCATCAAAATAAAGAACCCAATTGTGAATGAGCCCAGCTGCGAAACAAACCGTAAACACACAATTTTTTTAACTTACCGCCTAAATAACAGCTGATAAACACGAAGGCGCTGTGCGTTATGATCCCCAAACAAGCGGCCCCTAAAGCTATTAGTAATTATAAAGACTTCATTGTCAGCGTTCGACGCTCGATGGAATTAACGAAATGAATTCCGTGCCGGATAATAGCATAATTAAGGGCGGTAAAGCCTCGTGTTATGAGAGTCGTAATTTGCATAAGATCTGTGGTATGTAAACGCATTTAGCGAGGGGGAAAAGCACAAACCCCCTCATAATCTTTGACTTCATTACCACGATTCTTACTTTGTTCACATCGCTCTTTAGAAGTGTATTCTTTTTTTTATTTTCTTTCTTTTTACACTGTTTTTTACAGCCCATATTTGTACCACTGTTGAGCACCAGCTCTCCCTATTTTTAGAGAAATGAAGATTAGCCTACCACGCTTGCCCAAGACACATTTACGGAACACCCAAAACTTGGATAATTAATGTGGTCAATTATTATTTGAACGTGAATGGTAGAGCTCATTCGGGGTACTACTCTCGAAAGGAGGATCGGTATCTGAGTTTAAAGTTGGCTGCTAATAATATAATAAAATTCCGCGTAACCTCCTGCTTATGTACGTACTTAATTATTTATTAAAATGTGTTCTTTAATGATCTCTTGTGGTTTCGGAACATATGTACTTCAGTTTTTCATGGACTGCTGTGGATAACTCAAGAGATATTTTATAAATTAAAAATTTACATGGACGTTTAACACAAGTTTATAACATTTTTATCTGAGTGTTTATTGGGTGTTTAGTCCTAAATGTAATAAGTTAAAGAGAAAAAGATATCGACACAAAAAAGCGAAAACGTAGTAAACCGCAAAATGAAAACTTACAACCACAGCCAAGAAAACGTTTAAGATTTTTACAAAAAATTGTATTTGATCACTCCAAAAAAGTAAATCTCAACGCTGTACAAAAATTTCTATTGGCCGGAGAGCTGTAAGACTCAGGCCATTCGACGCAGTATTTCTTTTGATCTGAATATGTAATATTTTTTGACATCTGTATAATTTACAGTGCTTTTTGCATCGATATGTACATATTAAACGAAATAAAAGTAACTGAAATCTTACATGAATCTCTATGTGGACATGAGACGTACGTATATTATTCGCACCGACTTTTTCAAAGCCATTGCTTCCCCAATTAAGCTACCGCGTCTAGTAGACGCTGACGCGCTCTTCCTTTACATAATTGCTTAACTCCTAGTCTTTGCCACACTTGTACAAGATGGGCAAGATAATAGAGACTCGGAACGAATACAGAAGTACAAATACTTACAGAAAAATAAATATATAATAATAGTATATATTTATTATATACTGAACAGATAGTAGTTCGCAGAAGTGTATAAATCACAAAAGGTCTACATTTTTATAATTTATTTTTTTTTTCATTCATTTTTATAAAACTACAATATAGAGCTCATTTTTATAATTTCAAAGATATGTATTAGACCTATTGGATATGGATCAGATATAATACGAATATAAAACATGATAAACGTACATAATAAACTACGAATATAAAGAAACAAAAAATATCTTTACGTAATATGACTTAAATTAATATTGCGCTATTTCTACCTTTCAATATTTCCTATTCTCTTCTTTTACCGCAAACTTTTTGAGGAGTAATCATATAACGACTTTCTGATACTACGGTTGTTGTATAGCCTTAGGTTATGTTTAAAGAAACAAAAGATTCAAATGTACTACCTATATACCTATATACCTTCCAACCCACCTTCCAATTGTCAAAGTGTCTTTATACATCTATATATCTAACTTCCAACCCACCTTCCAATTATGCTTATTTTTTAATTATAATTATCTTCTAAAACTCAAAGACTGTATCCAGCATTGAATTACAACAATCTTCGAATAATAATGTTATCTATAAACGTATGCACACTCACTACCTTTTATCGAAATTAATTAGATCCAAATAAAACTTGTAAACCAGTTGTTTATAAATTGGATGCTATGGAATACACATACCACCACCGAGGACATCAAATTTTGTAATCTCTTAGTATTTAAAAATCATTTCCATATCTACTATAAACAGATCAATCTTTAATTATACTCCTATTGGAAATAATTTAGCGGTATTTTGGCACCGATATATAAATTGGATCATTCGAAAAACAAGTCTACTCATATATTAAAGGCCGTCGACGCATCTATAATGCCTATGGTGTTGAGGATGTCTTTGGAAGGCGTTGGTTGCTTTCCATCAGATGAAACGCTTGCTCATTTGCTAAACCTGTTGCATAAAAAAAGGTAAATTGTTGTATAAGTTAAAATCATAGTTTTGTACAAATGTCTCTCTGAATCCTAAGTCCCCCTGGTGGGACATAGGGCAGACACGATGTTTCTCCATCTCAACCTGTCGGAGGCCATACGCTTCACTTCGCACCAGGATAGCCCATCTTCTACACTTCGACCGTCACAGTATGCCGCCAAGTTTGTTTTGGGCGCCCACATTTTCTTGTTTTGTACTTTCTGTATTGTACAAATGTAATACCTATTAATCTCAAAGTCATATTTATATTATTTATCCCTATAGAACTTGCAAAAACATTAAAAAGTTATATATATGTATATATATATATATATATATATATATATATATATATATATATATATATATATATATATATATATATATATATATATACTTTGATACGCAGGGCAGCCCAATACAAAGGTAGAAAATAAACAAACCTTATTTGTAAATAATATAACACGTAGTTTGTTGTAGATTAAAAATGTAAGATTATTTGTTCATTTAATTCTATATACATTCTATTCGTTTTACAAAGCCGAACACGAATTTGGTTTATATGTTCTTTTTGAACAAACTGTAGATAAAAGAAGTAAAAAAAAAATTAAAGTTATTCAATTGTTTAATTTAAATAATTTTAAATTAAATTTATTTTAAAAAAATTCAAGCAAAGATTTTCAAGCAGTTATTATAAGATTAGTAAAAAAAATATTCACTTTTTTTAGGAGCTTTTGCTTTACAATAATTCTGTACTCGTCATCTCCATAGTATCCGAAATTAAATATCTTTTAAATCTAATTATCTTACGTATTTATAATTATTTGTTAGTATTATAAAAAAAAATTACATTACACAAACATCGCAGCGTCAGAATTGAGCTGTGATATAATTTTTATAATACGCCCACATCTCTTTTATTTATTTTAGTATATTAAAAATTGTCTGCTTTGAATTTCAGTACTTATATTTGTGGCGCAGGTCAAGGTCAGCTTTTCGTTTTGCTTGCGCCATATTTGCACGAATAGAAATATAAGTAAGGCGTTAATATATAAATGGGAAACGAAAACAATTAATGTACATTCAATGTTAATCATAAAAAAAAAAACAGCTTATAGCTGTCCACTGCCTGCCATCTTAAGTAGAGAGGACTTGCACAGGACTGAGGACCATGAGAGAACGCAAAGCTAGTTTACTCGTGAATTATATTTTATTGGTGTGAGTTTTACAAAAATTATTTGTAACTGGCCTATTTCTTCTAAGCATTTTGAGAATATTTACATAGTTACTAATTGATCGTTACAGCATCTTTAATCTATCAGCAGGATGTATCTTATACAAGCAAGATTGAGAGATGTTATTGCGCCAATTACATCCTTATATATTTGTAGTGTAGGTAAATTATTTGCTAATTTTTTTGTTCTTGCGTGTATATCACTAATTTACCTACCCGTTGTTGTGCAAATTTGGCACAAAAAATACAAGGTCTAGTTTTCCGCTTGGAAATGGCCAAAGGAAATTATAAGTAATAAAGTCTTGCAAGCAAATTTGGTAGCGGTCAAAAATATTTTGGTTATATCCTACTGTAAAATAAAATTCCGCATCCTAAATATAATGACAATTGCAAAAAAAAAAACAATTACAATTGCAAAAAACCTGGATTTGTAATCAAAAGTTTAAAATTTATAGCTTAACAAGCGTTATTCGCTTATTAAGTTATAATTTTTAAACTTTAGCGTAAATGCTTATTTTAGGCGATTTTATCAATTTTTATTTACTAGAAACATATATTTTCCTATAAATGTTTGCTAAAATTTAATTTCTACTATAAAGAAACATTTTAAAGATTCTTATCGAATTTTTTCCTTTCAACTACGCCGTGAGGTGTAAAAAATTACAGCTGCGGCATAGTAGCTTTCATTTCGTTGAAAAGGGGAAAAAGAGACGCGCCTTAAAACCTATATAAAGTTTGCAGGAAGGTATACATTAACTTGGGCCTTATGTATACATATAGGATTTTCTGTTAATCCTTTGATATGAGGGACTAAAAGGTAAGTCATTATACGGCAATAAGTTCTATAAAAATCGGATTTATTCTAAAAAAGTTCTAGTAATATTCTAGTATGAGTATTTTATTTAAAAAAAAATAATTAAACCTTTCAGCATTTCATTCTTATTTTGATTCTAGTATAATATTACGTAAAATATTTACTGCTTTAAATATGTCTAAAATTTTAAATGTATATTTTAAAAGTTTTCATTACTTTATTAGAATAATATGTATTCTAATTTTGAGATAATGACTTTGAAATAAATGCGCTTTCATAAGATGTTCAAAATTGTTGAATGTCCTAAGCACAATAGCAGACCAACAATAATTTTGTAAACATTGGTTAAAACTTTTATTACGAGTTAATATTATTTTAAAACACAAGTATAATTCTTTAATTTTTCCATGTTATTTTTAATAATGTTTTGTAAATTTAAATCGCCGTATACAATTTTCGTCAGTATTATCGTTGACAGCTTCTTGAATTCAACTGCTGGACATAGACATCTGCCGTAGGCATGTTTCATCTTATACCCTGTACAAGTTAGCTTCTTTTTGACAGATGTAAATTTTTCTGATCGACATAACTTTGCAATTACGAACATATTATTTTCTTAATTTAATGATTTTAAAAATTGTAAAAATATTAAAAAATTACATATAACAAAAAAATCCCTAACGATTCAAGCGTTATCCGAAAATTTTAAGACTTTTTATTGCTTCAAAGTAAAATTGAAATAGGAACACTGAAAATAATAGACGCTTGTACAATGTTACATCGGTCGGACGGATGGGACACGAATAACAGGCAGTATACAATATAGACCGATGTAACATTGTATAAGCGTCTATTATTTTCAGCGTTTCTATTTAAATTTTACTTTGAAGTAATAAAAAGTCTAAAAATTTTTGGATAACGCATGAAACGTCGACTTTTATAACACCTACTTTCTTATACTCCTGAACTATGTAAATTTAAATGTGTTTCCTCATTTTATCATTACCAATAACAACCATAAGTTAAGTAACTAATTTTAACAAATCAAAATCAAAAATTGTAAGTTTTTAAAAACAACATGGCGTCAATGTATCTTATTGTCATTAAAATTTAATTTTATAACATTTCTAATACGGATACATAGTATACATTAGCAACTATTTATGATGTGAAAGTTGCTGAATACGAATCTTTTGAAAGTGCCGAGCTATACAGTACACCTTTGATGAAAAAGCCGACTTTTCCGAGGTCGGCTTCTTAGAAAGCTCCTTAAGAATTTTATGGCATCTTTATACTTTTATTACAAGATTAAAGAATTTTTTCTTAACACACTAGTATATGATTTAAAAAACGAATTTCATAGTAACAAACCATAAAAATGTGTTATTAATAATTAATTAATATTACTATTAATATTGTGATTTTTATTTATTTTTTTCACTATTTACAAATTTCGTACGATATGTTGTAATATAAATAAATATTTCGTGCGAACATACTATTAGTGTACCTATAATAAATAAATAAAAATAAAACAAATGAATGAAAATTAAAATATTTTCATATTAAATAGCAATTCGTGCGTTTTCCACGTTTTTCAAAGTCTGTTTTCTTCTCATAAAAGAGATTATAGGTGTATTCTATTTTACTGTTTTTTGTTACGGGATAGGGAGGCAAATGAGAAAACAGATCACCTGAAGGAAACCAATCAACGCAGCCCATAGACTTACGCAACCCCATATGCATTACAGATACAATACCGACCTTTTTCAATTGGGAACTATGTTACGGACAGTTTATCTGCACCTGCATCTGCTCGTGCCCTGAATCCGGGAAAGTATCACTGTAATAAGAAGGTTGATTTTCTCATCAATAGTTCCACGGCTGGTATCTATGGGAGATGGCGCTTTCTAATAACAGCGACGCACTTGCTATTTTATCTTATTCCATAAGTAGAATAAATTACTACATGCATAATAATACAAGATTAGGGGCTAGAAAATGTAATTTTACGGTAATACGTAACTTTTTTTAACAGCCCATATATGTCCCTCTGCTGAGCACGGGCCTCTCCATTTCTGGAACGGACGTTAACCCACCACTCTTGACCAATGCGGATCGACGGGGTTAACAGACTCGGAATTAATATTTGTAATCCATACATATATGGACAGTCAAAAGTTTTACTTAGCTAAGATCCGCGACAAGCAAAACAATAACAGAAAATTAATAATGTGTGTTTTTTTTTCCGTTGGGTTAAGTGGATTCATTTGGCGCTTAAAGCAAAAACTTACCGAGAATCGGCCATCAATTCTCCACCCACCAACCACTATACACAACACCAAACACACATTATCACTTTTCCATCTTGTAAACAAGACACACATTATTAATTTTCTGTTATTGTTTTGCTTGTCGCGGATCTTAGCTATGTAAAACTTTTGACTGTCCATATAGTGATGGATTTCCGCAAAGTAACGCCTGACTCCATTAATAATCCATACCTATATTTATTCCGATGCGGGGATCGAACCCGGGACCATTGACTCCGTGGGCGACAGGCCACGCCACTATGCCAATTGCTCGTCAATATATAACTTTACGTCACTTAAATTCTTGTTAACCGTTCCAACTAAGATAAGAACTTTTTCTAGAACAATGTGGTTCACGTCAACAATCCAATAGCAGAAGAGCAATCCTTACCAATTTATGCTGAAATTTATTAAAATATGACAGTGATAAATTTAATTTATAACAGAAATTTAGTGTGTTGTTGTATTTTGGCGTAAATTGAAACAGGGTAAACCGCATGCGAACAATTTAATATCATAGTTGAATTCTCGTTTAAACCATTTAGTGGAGTTTGCAACTTGATTATTAACTAAGTTTGCGTAAATTCAATTACCAACCAATTACATGAATTCAATTACCAAGTTATGGTAACAATTATTCACGTTTTCGTCCTTTTTTTAATAACCACCTTATCATAAGGTAGCTTATAATTTAGTCAGGCGATCTTTTCTTCTCTATTCTTATTATTGAGTCTTACTATCTCCACCTATTTT
The DNA here is from genome assembly GCA_031353405.1 of Baronia brevicornis. Classification (NCBI taxonomy): domain Eukaryota; kingdom Metazoa; phylum Arthropoda; class Insecta; order Lepidoptera; family Papilionidae; genus Baronia; species Baronia brevicornis. The sequence continues at coordinate 137,254 of JASFAT010001949.1, forward strand.
AAAAGGGTTTCCCTAACAGATTATGACAGTTTCAGCATAAGAAGTACAGTTAGTTACTTCTCAAGAAAAATATGTGAAATATTTTACGATTACAATTATTTACATTTAACTGTTCATGACACAAAACCTTCATGTTTAAATGTACATAAATTGAAGACTTTTAGTTTTAATTTACATTTAAAAAATGTTGTGTTTGTCCCCCTCTCTTTATCACATCTGAGTCATCTTTCTTGACTTATCGCCCCACTGAAAAGGGTGAATTTAGACGAAAAACTGCCTCCAATATTCAGCGCCCTATATATATATATATATATATATATATATATATATATATATATATATATATATATATATATATATATATATATATATATATATATATATATATATGTGTGTGTGTGTGTGTGTGTGTGTACATATGTATCTATAAGAACTGTTTCTGAAGTTATATTTGGTAGAATAATCTAGTTTTAAAATGAATTCATTCAGTTAAAAATTATTTATTGCCCCGTAGGGGCTAGACAAGAAGAGAAAGCATGATAATAAATAATATACAACTTACCATATAAACTGAAATTCGAAACAAAAGACAATAATATAATTCTGAACCCGCGATCCTCGATGTACGATTTGATGCTTAAATACCTACAAATATAAACCGCGAATGGATGATGAAGGATAAATTCTTGGTAATCACAAAGCTACGAGTATGAAATTTAACAAACCTACATAATATGAAATTTAATGTATTACAGTTCTACCGTATTTCTACCAATGAACAACCACTATTTCGAATGATACACCCGTATAGACCGTATAGCTGCGGTTGAAAGTTTTACGAAGGTTTTAAATACTTGGTAATCAATGTCAATATGACAAAGTTCTGACATGACAATTTTTAAAATGGAATGGACATGACCAAAGCGGATTGGCTTGCACACAAACACTATATATGTGTGTGTGTGTGTGTGTGTGTGTGTGTGTATTAAGGAATAGGAAACAAACGAGCAGGCGTGACACCTGATGGAAAGCAAACAATGTCGCCCATATACATCCGAAGTGCTTTTTAGGCATTGCAGAAGCGTTACCGGCCTTTGAAAAATGTGTAGGCTTGTATTTTGAAGGGACTGAATTGATTTTGTAATATTGGAATATTCGGAAACACCGCTGGAGGTCGGTCTGTAAAAAAAAATGTCTGTGATCCATGCGCATATTTATCTCGTAGAGTGAATTGTCAATTAGATCGTCACACTCATTACAGAAATACTTCTTATGAAAATAACATGGGCACAGATATTATTTTCTTATGAAGATAAAGGCCTATCTTAGGTATGAAAGATTTGCACTCAGAAATTGTTACTAAAACAATTTCCCTCACATTTACTCGATAAATCTAAAATTCCGTTTCTTCAATATGCGTCAGTCTTCAATATGCGTTACACACAGAAGACAAAAAACACAAACATTACAACGGAAATTACGAAGGTCGAAGGAAGAAAATTGGATAGTGGGTCGAGGTCTGTAATGTTTATTTGCCCCTCGAGTGGAGAGGCGAGCTAACGCTAACGTTGGCTCGGCTCTACGTATATAGCCATATACGCAAATGGAAATGATTTACGTATAAAAAACTGGACGTCAATTTATTATTGAAAGCAATATAAAAATCTACGCAAGCTCGTTGAAACAAATAGAGAAATTATAATGCACCCATCTTGACTTCTTTTTTATTATGGCTTATCTACATTATAAAAAAAACTTAGGATAGGACTTGTGTTTATCTGTACGTAAAAATAATTTAGTTTTTTATTTACTAGCTAGTGAATTAAAAGGTAAAGGTGGGATATTATCGTTCATATATTTATTTAATGTAATGAATTGAGAGTTCCATAACGTCACGAGCTGGAGAGTGCCTCAAGTATATCGGGGAACGTAAAGCGAAGTAGAAACCCTAGGGATTTTTGTCGATATTAGGAACTGTATATAACCGTTCTCCAGCCTCGCTCTCCTCGAGATTAAATCATCATCTTCATCATCAGACAGCCATAACGATTCACTGCTGGATACACGTCTCCATCATAATTGCGGGCGGGTGGATTGGAGATCGCAGATTGATTTTATTTCTCAGGTAAACACCACTATTCATCTACTAATACACTCCCTTATTCCGCTTGTACGGCACTCATGGTGTGTAGTTCCCAGCATACAAGGAGGACACCCCATTTCTTGAGTTCACCCCGTTGAATGAGAAATATAACTATAGGATTTCCTCATTAACAAAAAATACTAATCGTAATTGCACTTATAAATTCAGGACAGATTTATTCTTCAAAATGTTTTTAAGAATTATTTCCCCTTCTACGGGAGTACACGAAAGGTTCGTAACTCATCTGGGCTTTAATTAAAAGCAACAGTCTTAACATTTATAGAGATATATTTCTTAATAACGAACACACCTAAAACAATTTAATCGGCGCATATTAATGAAATAAATTTCATTTTATCTATCTCTACAAATAAATCGATGAATTTCAACCACTGAAAATAACAAGGTGTCAATTTAATATCATGATTTTATATTATATATAATATTAAACAATCAATTTGAGTCTAGACATACATACATATTATCACGCTTGGTTCCCATAAGGAATTGACAGAGATCACAGATCTCCATCTGCTACAATCTCGGCATACTTTCCTTACTTCTTCCACACTCATAACTCTCTTCGTACAAGCTCGCCGGTTAAGGGTACTTTTAACCTGGCCTTTCTTAAGAACTTCAGCAATTTGGTCATGGTATGTTCTCCTTGGAGTTCCCCTAGAGACCCTTCCATCCACATCCGCAACGTAATTTTTTTTATCATTCATCTTTCATCCATGTTCTCTGTGTGCCTTATGTCATGTGATTGATTTATAAAACCAGACAGAAGCTGGAGAATCCTGAAAAATACTAAAATCCAAGAGCACGTGTCATGATGACAACATAATTGGTGAAACAAGGCCCATAGACTTTGTTCGCTCTAATAACTAGAGAAAATCGAAGAAGCCAAAAGAATATACTCATAATATGATATAACCGTCCTGTCAACGTCTAATCAGTTGCTCTAAGATAATTAAATTTATAAGTTTATGCTTATTACTATTATATTATGTTTATGTTTAAGATTATCAAATTATTTAGTTCAGGTAAAAGGGTCTCGGTGTAACAAAAACCAATAAGGTTTAGTGGGCTCACACATATTTTGGAAATTCATCGTATTGTCGTGGCCTGAAGTGAAGCGCGTCGCTCAAGACCGATCTCAATGGAGAAGCACTATGGACGCCCTCTATCCCACCTCGGGGACATAGGACCATAAGAAGAATGAGGTTCGTTTATTTCAGGCAAACTAGCAAGAACGCAAAAGACCGTGATCAGCGGTGTGTTCTCGAATCACAGACCAAAACACACTACGGGGCGTTGAACGGAGCAGAGTGAAGTAATAAGTAAACAGTCAATTGCTTTCAGTTTTAAAAATAATAAGTTTTTTAGTTATTGTCAGAGTTTACAAGCTGCCAAATGGTAATTGCGTGGCTTTAACGATCATAATTTACCTCGAATCTCATTAATAGCTTTTGAAAAAATAATTACGTTTCGATGAAATAAATGAAAGCGTCGAAATTAAAAAAGCGGGCGAAAGCCACATAAAGAATAAAGTTATCATAGTTCGCCAATTTTCTAGTGCTCGACAAATGAAGTTATTATGGGTTATTCACGCTAATATATCTTTTTTTTATTCAGTATTAAAATATAATAGATTTTTCCCGCCAACTTACATCAGTGACGTTATGTTTTTGTTTCATTTTCATAATATTATATTATTATCAGTTATACTGTTTAATTTTGGTGGCGTATTAAATAATATAGTTCAAAGATTAATTGAAGTGATATGAAATAAATGCGTATATCACGACTTTTAACTGAAAAAATCCATAGAAGGTTTTGATAGAATAGCCACCATTTTATCAAAACGTAACGTGATAAACTGATTTTAAGAGATTTCATATTATTCTATTTTACTTGACATTGACATAAAATTTATAACAAATTGCCATCAAAATAAAAGGGAAAAATATATCATAGATATAACAGAGGTAAAATACTTAAAAAGGGCTACTCTAATTGACTTAGTGGCGAAATTACCTCTTTCGGAGTCAGGTCGCGAATTCCCTATCAGGCTAAATATGCAAGTATTATAGGCCTTTAGATATTTATTCGAAGTATAGATATCCGGCTCATACGCCTTGGACAAACGTGGCATTTTAATATCCATTCCTCCTGAAATGGGAAGGTCTCGTGCCCGGTAGCGTGATATACATATATAGGGTGTATAAAAAATATCTTAGATATTTTTATACAGCGCATTTATCAAGCTTACATCCTTCATTTAAAATTTATTTTGGTTTTTAGTACATGACATATTCATATGAGTGCTGAATGAGAAAAATCATATTTCTTCTTTTGTCTTTTAAACGTTTTGTTAAATTTTATAACTTTTCGAAATCTTTACATGGTTTATTTTCTTTTCATAAATTTACTGGAATTATAATATTCTAAAACTGGTAGTACAGATAAGATAATTTTCAAACGTTATCAAATAAATATCATATTTTAACAATTTTTTTTTAATAAAGAATATTTTTTGATATTGTAACTGAGGTCGTGCTAGGAAAAAATGATATGACTATCACCTGAATAGTCCAAAAGTAGATTTGACAGAATTTTTAAAAAACAATACATATACCTAATTATAACTAATGCTTTAAGCTATATTTATATATGAACATTTTATTCCATTCCCTGCACAAAAATAGAAGAAGAAGATTTTGAAATGGATTTGGATGGATGTTCAACGTTTTTTATCTGTTAAGGTTATAATGATATCCAAAATAAAATATGCAAAAAAATCATTTAACATTCTATGACAAAAAAATCTCGTTCAATTTCATTTAATATTTAAAATCGCTTAATAACATTTTCCTTTATGTATTCTGAAATATTATTTTATTATAAAACAAAAACGTGCCAAACAAAACAACTTAACATTCAAACATTGAATACAAATGAAAGCAAGTGATTCAAACGCTATAAAGGTTGTGAAAGGTTAATTGAATGGGAGATGATAGAACTACACTCCTGAAGTACCGTCTACGGTGAGATTCGTCCTCAAACACTTCTACGATGCAGCACATTCTTTGCCTCCAAACCGTTTTATAGATAATGGAAATTTAATGTACCGTATTAATTCGCCAAAAGTTCGGTAGCGTAGGAAAAAATCTATATTAATAATATAGTCTTATAATAAAACAACGTCAAGGGCTTCCATGCAAAGTAACGCACTTATTTGCAACTGGTTTTTCAGTTATAATGCGTAACCAATTTCATAAATCATAAAAGTAATGTATTGATATAAAAGAAAATCGTATTTAAAAACTTAAACCAAGGATTTAAAATTACACACAGAATACTGCAAATTATCCTTCCGTGCTTACAGAAATACAATGTATTTTATTATTCAAATAAAATTAAAAACCTATATACTTATACTAATATGCTCTCTATACTTTTAAGTTTTATGGCGAGACGCTCACAATTTCACATAATTACAAATATTATATTGTTATACAGTTACTAGCCAAATCATATTTCATCAAGAAATATTATAACTTCTTGAGTTTTGATTTCAGCACATTTTTACTGAATTCCGGACTTCCTCTTAACATTTAAAATTCATTAAATATCTTAGGTACAAGAAATTTTGGTAATCATTCCCCTTATTTATATACATACTTATTACAACTTTATTATTAAAACAATGTTAATAATTATTAGTAAATATTTATTTATCAATCAATATAAATAAATCTTTTCAAATTCTTCAGTAGAGGCGGTTACGTTATGAAAGAATGAAACGTAGTAACAAGTTTCACTAACCTCAGGCAGTTCGTCAGGCACTTTCCCCATCCACGACAATGACAGTATGGTACAGTCGCATTTCGCGTTTACATTTCGCTCGAAGTGAAGATGCATTTTCGACTAATCACGATACTCAGGCTTGGAACATTATTGGCACTGTGTAAACGCGCGCGAGGCTAACTTCTCTGTTTTGATGAGTGTGAAAATATGTTAAGTAATCAGCAGGCATATTTTATAAGCATTAGAGTATGACAGCAGGGCTGCGTTGTAACCAGCCGCGCGTCAGACCACACGACAGTCGGTTGTCGTAACGGGGTGACAAGCCTCGAGCCTCCACGGCGCAGATATTGATTGCGCAGGGCGGTGCAACCCCCGCGCCGCGCCCTCTGCCGCTGAAAACCGGAAAATCCCAGCAAAACGGAGATGGCGCGAAGATTGGACTTGATCTGATTTTCACTATGTAACTACATTTAAATAACTGAAAACTCAATTATAGGTGCACGTTCGCAGTTTATTGATTTTTTTGCGCGCTGAAAATTATTTATTTTTAAACTATTTTATAGTGTCGCTATTTTCTGGTACAGATAATGCGACTGTGGAACCATCTACCACATCATGGTGTTTCTGAACATATACAAAATTAGGTTATTTAAAAGACCGACGTGAATACCCTCAATAGCCGGCAACGCTTACGTCACACCTCCAGCGTTGCGGATGTGTCAGATATGCTCGTTTGCCTGCTTTGCTATAAAAAAACTATACTTAAATTTATTTTTTATCTTTTTTAATTTTAGAGGTTTTCCCCAAAGGAACGTGCACTCTTGAGGAAAACCTATTCCAAACGACGAAATTTCATACAAATTTTCATCCTCTAAGAGTAAAAACAGTTTGCAAGATTTCATGCTTTTGGGCGCACCGGTTTAAGCAGTGATTTATTCATTAGTCAGTTAGTGATAGAGTTAAAATCTCTTGGTTGTAAAGTACCGCTGATAAAGTACAGAATAAATCCCTGCGGTGTTTACCAAGCACTTTATTCTAGAAACCCATTAAGCAAAAATCCGTATTCAAAAATATTTTTGCCCATATAACGAACCAATTATATAAGGAATTTTGTCTCTCATTTTTATAATACAATAGAAGAGAAAAGCAAGCAAGCGTATCACATACTTCATAGACATATTGAATCTTTTATATAACAATTATACAAGTTTATCTCATTTTTTTACAGAAGGCAAACACAAGCAAAATGAAAGTAAGATAGACCACCTACAGCAAGTACACCCTTTTTCATGGACACCTATAACATTCGGGGCAAATCCAAATGCACTTTCGGCCTTTAGAAAGATTTAAAATTATAAAGAATGAGGTAAGAAAAGAAAAAACTGGAACTCCAGCTCTGACCAGAGGTAGCTTCGTACCAAAATATACAGACACATGATTTAGAGTTTTGTAAGAATCTTTGTACTCCAAATATATACATACGATCGCACCTGTTTCTCGTAAAGGTAGGCAAAAACCACACACCCCCCATCTGCTACGGTCCGAGGAGGATACGAGGAGATAGGTAAAGGAAAAGTGAAATGGAGTTGGATCCCGAATAAAGCGCAGCAACAAAGCTTTTATTCAGATGTAATTGTTTTACGAAAGTTACGTTCCCCGGACGAGTAGAATTTATATGCTATAGAAAAAAATTGGGCTATAGACAAAAGTGAATGAAATTTTTACTGAGTAAATGAAACTTTGAGAAGATTGGAAGGATCGCGCAGTCAAGAGAGCGTATGTGAGTCGCCCAACTGGACGCCGCCCTGTGGGGTGCCCCAGGTACCGCTGGAGAGATATGGTGGAGGATGAACGGCACGGATAGGGCACGGTGGCGTAAGATCTTTTCGGAGGCCAATGTCCATTTTGGATCTCTGCGTTTTTAAATTAAATTTATTTAAGTATTATTTTTAGTAAGTAGAGTATTTTTTATGAAGAAAAATACAACCAAATTGAAGATTATTCTTAATATATTAAAATTACATTTTTCTTTGTCTTGCCACGATCGACTGGAGCAATAGCTATGATCGACGGTTGGCCATCCCTGTTTTACCATATAAACGTAAGAGTTATTCTTGAAATAATTTATGGGCCGATCAATTGGCGCAATGGCGAGGCGCCTCGCCCCCGGAGTCAATGGTCACGGGTTCGATCCCCGCATTGGGATAAATATACATATATGACCTACAGATATTTATTCAGAGTCTAGTAAATCCTCCAATCCGCACTGGACAAGCATGGTGGGTTAATGTCCATTCATCCAGAAATGAGGAGGCCCGTACTCAACAGTTGGACATGTGGAAAAATATATGAAAATAAGTCTGAAGTACAAATAGACAATCTGTAAATATTCACATGTTCATAAGACAACAAAGAAATAAAATATGCTCAGTTTTTGTTTTATATAATGTATTGTAATGGAAAATATTATGTATTTCATTAAAGGTTTCAGCCATTATTACATATATCACAGAAAGTAACTGGGTGTAACACTGCAAAAAGGAATGTATATAATAGATTTCCGGTGACAGAATTAGGTTTTTAACCTTAACCGCGAATGCTACTTTCAAACAAGGCATATTCGACAAATAACCTAATATAAATATAGTCGAATAATGTATTATATGTTACATCCAACTTTACACAGCTATAAAACAATTTCATTGAGTGCACCCCATGTATAACCAGACCTTAATTTAACAGGCAAAGGCACATTTAAAAATATTGTTTCTTCCATAACCTCCTTTAAAGTTTTAGCGAAAGTCTCCAAATGTGTTTCCGGCACTTCATAAATCAGTTCGTCGTGCATTTGTAGAATGAGATGCGCGTTGAAATCGTATTTGTTTATTCTGTCATCTATGGCACACATCGCAGCTTTGGCTATATCTGCTGCGGAACCCTGGATCATTGTATTAACTGCTTGACGTTCAGCTGTATCTAACGACACAAAGAAATAATGTTTTATATTACTCAATAATTAATTAATATTATATAAGACTAATATTACGACTGACTGACTGACATCTTATTTCAGAAACTGTAAGAGATGGAGGGTAAGTTTGTTCTAAGTAAATGCTCAATTATATATATATATATATATATATATATATATATATATATATATATATATATATATATATATATATATATATATATATTTATAAAAATATAAAAAGATAAAAACTTATTGTATGAATCGCGATAATTACAGTCATATAGGTTAGATCAATAAAATATTTGAATACATGTCTCTTCAAAATATGAAAGGCCATCGAAGGGCCGCATAAATATATTGAATATTATATTAATAAATTAAGGAATCATCATTAAATACTTACTGCGTTTTGAAATAATATTACTTTTAATATCTGGCAGATATCTTCGTCGTTTGGTTAGAGTTTCTACGTAACCTTTGTTCCTGCACTGTTCAATGACGGATTGTGTAAATTCCTTTATAGCGGGATACGTTTTGTAGAAGGAGTCCATGAATGCAGCCGCTTCCATTTCGGTCACGTCTAAATGTTGACTCAAGGTCTTGTTGCCCATCCCGTACAAAATACCGTAGCAAAGTTGTTTCGCTTTTTGCCGTAGATCATCGTCCACCTAAAGATATTTGTGTAAATCTATACTTTTTCATTTCTTACTATTAGTAGTTCACACTCTCCCTGTAGGTCAGGGCAAAAGTATTTTCGTATTGTTCATACAAAGAAAAATATTTTTTTAGGTATAATTTTTTATTTATTTATAATATGTATGTGCCGTTTTGATCGATGACTTGTTGCCATCTTGTGGGTAGTGCCATGATCCCATTGCTGTAGAAATTTTGAGATTTTTGATTGAAATCTGACAGATAGTGTTCACAGTGTTCTTTTGAGGTTAGCTTTATGCTTCCTGAAGAGTTCTGTAATGACCGAAACAGGTGGAAATCTGATGGGGCAAGGTCAGGGCTATACGGAGGATGCATCAACACATCCCAGCCAAGCTCTCTCAATTTTTGCTGCGTGGCTATAGATGAGTGCGGTCTAGCGTTTACATGGTTTCTCTCAGTGAGATCATGTGGTACTCAAATGTCAAGTTTTTTCTTGTACCCAGACTTTCATAAATGACGTAAAACTGTTTTATGATCAACATCCAGTTCTTCAGCAATGTTGTAGGTACTAATTTGTCGAGCTTGCTCTTTCACACTAAAATTTCCAGACTTGAAACGCTTGAACCACATTTGTGCTACTCTTATTGATACCACATCAGGTCCGTAAACCGCACAAATTTTATACGCGGCTTTCGTCGCATTTTTACCTTTTTTGTAATAAAACTTTAAAATGTACCGAATTTCTTCGGCACATACGTTCATTTTGCTTACTTGAAAAACAATTGAAGAATGGCGGGAACTAGTTTTTTTTTATTTTTTACGTTTAATGGTATTAAAACCAGCCAATTACATTCAGTACAGCCAAAGAGGTTTGATTACTAATAATACATTCAAAATACGAAAATACTTTTGCCCCGAGCTATTATGTATGTTTATACACCTCTGAGTCTTCTTTTACATCAGTAATTTTTTTACTAGATCATTATGCAAGTTCTACAACTTATTGAGTTATAATAAATAAGTTAAATTAAATTACTCTTAAAAAGATATATCATTTTTTAATGAAGTAGAGGCGTGGTTCGGACAAATATCCGCCCATTTTTTAATTTCTACTATTTGTTTACACCCTCCCTGTATATACATATATATTTACAGTTCTTCTTCAAATTTTCAATCGTTAATAAAATACTTTTTATTCATCCACTCAAGTTCAAATACATTTTTTAAAACTTGTAGTGAATGACACTTGTAGTAATACAGTTATTTCAAATATTAATTCATTAATTAAATTTAATTAATTGTAGGAATTAACTTTAATTTTTTTATATTACTATCCCGTACGATAGGAAGGCAAACGAGCAAGCATGTAGGCTAAGGGGAAGCAATCAACGCTGCACATATCTGCTACACTATAAACATTGCAGAAGCAAAAGATATATATCTACATTTCTAAATATCTTTGATACGTATTTCTCTAGAAGTGGTTCTATTTTATATATATACATATTTTAAGTTATCTTCTATGAAGATTATTTAAGTGTATATATAATATGTATTTTATAGCCTTGTTGTGTGTAGAATTTTGTGAAAACTATTGTAGTTATAAAAATGAAAGATATTGTAGTTATAAAAAATTATTTAATAAAAACATTGATTTTATTTTATTTTACATCATTTTCATAATTACCATTATTTTTTTAACAATATAAGAGCGAAGTTTCTTACGCCTTTTATGTTAAGTCAGAAGAACCTCTTAACAAAACGGTAGTAAATTTCATATAACGAAATTTCAGCTCTTTACAACGAAGAACTAAAGTTTAATTTAATTCCTGGTTCATTCGTTTATGAATAATGTTCATCTATTTTGTTTTAAATTTAAATGTAAATGATTTACCTGAGCCTCCGAAACGCCTCCCCAAGAAGCGGCAATATTCTTAAAAACATCGACGTCGGATTTCATAATTTTAGTTAGAACGCCATCTTCGCTATAGTGGGTTAGTATCCTCATTTCCAACTGACAATAATCAGCCGATACAAACACAGAACCGGGTGCACTTTTGAATACGTCCCTACAGTTGAACTCTACCACATCGGCACACGAGTCGTTTTCGTCTGACAAAGTGAGGTATTTGATGGGGACCGTAAACGTACGGGGAACATTTTGTAGGTTGGGCTCGTGCATGCTAATACGACCGGTGCATGTGTACGTTGTGTATGAGAGAGTTATTCTGAAAAAACAATACCGCATTGTATGCTTTGCAAGCTTCCTACACCAGCAAGAGCGAGCAAAAAAGTATTTTGCAAATAAATTAAAATAACTAAATATAATATAAATAAAAGTAGTACAATCAGTGTCATATACGCTCAAAATACGAACAAACTTATTTGACAACCCATTGAAAAGGCTTTAATAAAAAGCCCACCTGGACTGGAGAGGGTTGTGCGGTAGAAAATGAAACGTTTTAATAGTGGTAGAGCCACGCTGCAGACGAATACTTTGCCAAGAATGGCAAAATATTTGTCTGTAGCATGAGTGGGCCGGCTCACCCGGCGAAGTACCATACTCCCGCCGAATATCGGCGTCTGAGTGGTAGCTTAGCTACCGCGCTTCGTACGGTGAGCGGCTGACTTCCGGAGGACCAACACCCTCCCCACTCCCCCTTCCACTCCCATAATTACACTTTCCTTGCGAATGTCTATAAGCGGCGATAATTGGTGACTTTCTATCGGGTGACACGTCTGCTCGTTTGCCTTCCTATCACATAAAAAAAACATCCTGTCCCTTCCAATTTAGTATGTCAGTAATATTCCGCCTGACTACGATCTGCAATGGCCTACGTGGAGATCTCTTAGAGACATAACATGAGCAAATAAGGCTATACCGAACCGCAGTGTGAGGGGTGCGGGGTCGCAAGTCAATCTATGAAGCATCTTCCCAACTGCTCATTGTACCCTAACACCTTCACATTCCAAGATCCTATCGAGGCGAATGCTGCTGCCACAGCAGTGGCGAATTACTGTGCCGGAAAAATATAGTTCGAACCATTGACACAAAAAAAAGAAGACTATTCGATATAGAAAGGTACCTCACCTGTTATCTGTACTGTAAATGCTCGCTTTCTCTGTTAATGGGTACAATGTTTTCGTCAATATAGAGTTCAGTTTCCTCCAAAATATAACAATGCTCGCCATTGTACTATTATGTGCCGTGAGCACACTTTTCTTAGTACTTACTCTTCGACCTCTATATATTCCTAGTACCTAAAATTTTTTTTAAAATTTATTTACGGACCATCAACAGGAGTTATATCATACAGTAGTCTAAATAGTAAACATATTAAATGTAATCCTAATTATGGACGAACACAACATTAACAAACACGTATAAAACGTTTAGTATTAGATCTTATCCAAACAATATATCCCATTATAATCCGATGGTACGCATTTGTCGCCTATACAGCAATATATCTATTGACCACGGTATAGAAACATTCAATATTTTCAATAGTAAAATACATCAATTAAAGCGATTGCTCCGTGATATCTTTGGCAGCCGATAGATCACAAAATTATTGTAATTCTTTTCTTATTAATTTTTTTTTAATTTAATTGTTTCTGTTCAATTTTATAATATTTCATTATTACATGATGAAATATAATAACCCTATTGTTAAAATGTAGCCATGCTGTGCACAAATTTAAAGACTTATAGTCCGGGCGTTGTTAAGTTTATGTTATATCGTATTCTTTAACAACGTAACTTGTTTTTGTGACTAATAAATAAAATAAAACAGTGATATTACAACAGTATAAACATGTAAGATTTATAAAAATAAGAGAACTATAATTTAGAGTTTTTAAAATCTAGATAGAAAAGAATAAAAAAAGAAACAAATAAACATAGAAATAAACACATTTATCACCTTCGCCACATCTTTCGAGGAGTTGAAGTTGAAATGGTACCCGCATAATTTATAAGCTTTCTTTTGCAGAATTTCTTGTGAGTTTTTTACATCGATCAAAAGTTTCGACGCAAGCTCCCTATCAACAGCGATACCGCGTAACTCACACTTCGCCAGTATTTTCGAAACGTGTGTTTCTGTACCTGAGAATTGAGTCATAATAATAAACTTTATTTTCTTTGAAGACAATCAATTATAACTATTGCGTCAGGTATACACGATTACCGTCAATATACGATCGATCGGCTCAGTGGCGGGGCCCCCCGCTCACAGAACCAATGGTCGTGTGTTCAATTCCCGTATCGGAAAAAATATATGTATGACCTACAGATATTTATTCCGAGTCTGGTAACCCCGCCAATCCGCATTGGCCAAGGGTGGCAGGTTAATGTCCGTTCCCCCAGAAATGGAGAGGCCCATGCTCAGCAGTGGCACATATGTGTATGGGCTGCGAAAACAAAACAACAACATTGTCAAGTAAAATAATACCAAATCTCTTGAAATGCAACTAATCAGCTTGATTAGTTGCATTTCACGTTACGTCTTGATAAAATAGTGGCTATTATACCAAAACCTTCTATGGACTTTTTCAGTTACCTTATTACACACAGTCACGATATATGCATTTTTTTCAAATCACTTCACTTATACGCCTTAATCAAACTATATTGTATAATACGCCACCGCAATTAAACAATATAACTGATAATTATATAAGATTATGAAAACTTGTCCAACTTTATTATTATAGCTTACACGAGATGTTCGCCTTTTTTTATGAGATAGAAATGAAATAGAAACGAAGCTTGTTCTATAATTAATATATAGTAATAATGTGTGTATAATGTCTGTAATAAAATATAATGTCTGTATGACTGTTTCAAAAGACTTCATTCACACCAAACACTTAGTTAATTCTACAAATTAATTATCATATAATAATTAATCTTTAATACCTTTAAGGTTTTCACTCGAATTCTGGTACCGGTTAAATACTATAGTAGTAACAGTTTTTTAGAACAAAGGGTGGCAAACAAGCAAACGTGTCGCCTGATGGAAAGCAATCAACGCCGCCCATAGACATCTGCAATGCCATCTTATTTCGTATTCAGCTATAAATATATAAGTATACTAAGCTAAATATATATATTTATGTATACTTATATATGCATATATTATACACCGTGACTTTTTAATTACCCGAGAAAAGTAAGTAATATATTCAGTTATCGATATACATTAAATTTGGCGAAGAAAAAAACTTTTATTTTTATGAAATATTTATTAAGAATTTCCATAATATACACGAAAAATTATACAACAAAAAATCTTGCTAATTCAAATAGACATCATTATCATTCCAATATGAACTGTACCCAAAGCAACCTAATTTGGTCACGTAATATTTACGTACGGAAGAGATAAGTATGAATGAAAACAATTTGTTAGTTTGTAACGTGAAACATGAACGAACAAGCATCATACACTTTCCATAAGAACAAGCGAGATAAAAACAGTACCTTCTCGCATGACGTGCGACGTACTTATTGTAACAAATAGCACTGTACTAGTGTACTAGAGTGAAAGGGTGCTATATAACTTTTAAAGAGTAAGCGAGGCAGCAGTAGCCATTTTTGTACCTAGCTAGCACCTAATGCTTTACTACAATTTGACATATGTATATACCGTATTGCGTTGTAATAAGGGCCATTTTCCAACTTATGAATACATGCGTCTCATGCATAGTCGTAAACAAATACTACGAAGATGGCCTACAAGTATTTGATGCATTTACAGAAATTCTTTGAAGTCCCATAAAACAATATTTTTGTATGAACGCTATATTAGTTTTCTCGGGTAATTAAAAAGTCACGGTGTATATGTATATATATATATATATATATATATATATATATATATATATATATAGATATAGATATATATATATATATATATATATATATATATATATATATATATACACAATTCATAATATAAATACCAATATCTACCAGGGATGATATTATCATATTTAAAACTTTGTTTAGATTTGGTTTAAATATGAGTGATTTAATCGAACTTTTAACTACTGAACTTACTAGTGAATACTTACTAGCGACATTCTTAACGTATGAATACTGCTCCATTAAACGCTTTTCCTGAACTTCAGCACCCACCCATACACACCAAGCTCGAAACAAGTTTTCCTCAACCGCGTCCAAGTCTTTCATTTTTTTATCTACACCATTTATTTTTATACATACTGTTGACAAATCAATGTCACAATATTTGTTTATCTAGAAAAAATATATAGCTATTAAGAACTGAGCAATGTATGATGTTATTGCGATTAAAATTATAATTTCAAAAAACAACTTCCCATTACTTTTACCCCGTAAGAGGCGACTATGGTAGCAAATACCAAAGGACGCACAACACCGTCACATCCCCGATCCGCTTATTTCCGATGACTGGTGCCAGTTTCTTTTTTATTTATTTTAAGTAGGTATTACAAAAATAAAGATAGCTCAAATTCTTAGCATAAAATTTCAGACATTTAAAGCAACTTTTTTAACCCTTACATTTCTAATTAAAGCTTCAAAGGGTAAGCTTGTGCACAGATAAAAATTAAGCATCTGACCTACATATACCTACATCGGTAATATTATACGTTAAATACACGGTCATATGCACAAGTCTTGCATCAAAAGTAGTGGAGGTACGACGGCTTAATGGGTGCGCTATTATTTTCAATTTACGGCCGCCAGAGGCATAACAATATATTAAAATGTTGATTTTTGTTTGTGAAAAGTCAGAATGTGTCAGAAAGGGCCCGACTTGTGGTTCATCAGGGGGTGCTTGTTCCGACGCTTATATACGGTAGTGAAAGTTGGGTTTGGCAGAAGAAGCATGAAAGCAGACTGAATGCGGTGGAAATGAGAGCATTAAGAAGTATGTGTGGTGTAACCTTGAATGATAGAATAAGAAATGAAGATATAAGAGAGCGATGTGGAGTAAAAGAAGGTGTTGTGACAAAAGTAGAAAAAGGGATGCTTAGATGGTTTGGACATATAGAGAGGATGGATGAAAGACGACTGGCAAAAGAAATTTACCTTGCGAATGTGGATGGAAGGGCCGGAAGAGGAAGACTTTTTAAGAAAGGCCAGGTCAAGAGTACCCTCAACCGGCGGGCTTGCATGAGGAGAATAATGAATGTGGAGGAAGCAAGGGAAGTATGCCGAGATCGTAGCAGATGGAGATCTGTGGTCTCTGCCTACCCTTACGGGAGACGGGCGTGACGATATGTATGTATGTATGTATGTATTTTTGTTTGTACATTTTTTTGTAAATTACAGAGTTTTAAGAAATTAATAAATAAAAGATTAAAATTATATTACTTTTTTTACAACAGCAGGGGCGCGGGCTGATTACCCGCACCCCGGCGCGGAATGTGCTTAAGACGGCCCTGAACACAAGATTGCCATTGCTTTTTAATTTCACACCCGTATTCAAAGGCTCAAAATACGAATAAATTATATAATTAGAAATATTTTCTTGTAAATTAGATGACATTCTTGTTAATTAAAAAACAGCCTAAATAAATGACTTCTTTGGGCAACCTAATGTTAAAAAAAGAGATATATATAATTAAGTGAATCATAACTTACCAAATATTCCATGCTTGGAACTTTCTCATTGCTCTGTATGAGCCATTCAGCTATTGACAAATCAATACAATGGGAATTTAAATCTACATCAAAATATTTTTTCATATACATATACACTGTCCTCAGTGAAAATATCTTCAATTTCAATGACATGTTATTAAGCCATCCACTTAGTTTATTTTTAAATTGCTTTTTTGAAATGTCATCAATAGAAGTAATATCGAAATAGAGGCACAAACTTTTGCTTAAACAAATTGCTACTCCTATAACTATATCCAAACAATTTTTTTCTTTCTTTCCTAACTGGGCAGATTGCTTAAATATGGTACTACCTATAATTTCAGTAGTAGTATTTTGATTTTCTACGGATAAAAAAACTGAGGCGTCTACAACATTTTCTATTATATTCCAATGCTCCATGACATCTTTTTTTCTAAAAATGTAACAATTAATTTTATGGTTATTAACGATCATGACCGCATTAAAAGATTTTTCATGTGTTAAATGCAAGTAAAGAGAATTCAAGTTTAAATCACTTTTTGACTTTTTCGACAACGGTTGAACCGACTCTTTAGTATTTGCTGCTCGTCGTTTACAAGGACTTTTATAAATATATCCATCCTGAGAATTGTTTATTACTTGAGAATTTAAAAGTTCAACATCCTTATACATATTTCTTTCTGCAACAAAGTCAATATCGTCGCTCTTTTCTTCTTCATATATAAGCTTAATATCTTCATCTTCATTAATTTGTATTGCAGAACATTTAAATTCATTTATTAGAGAACTTGAATTAACTTCACCACAATATGTCAATATGTCTGATTTCAAAAATGTAGAATCCTGCAAGTCATCACTAGCTTTATTATCAATAGTATCCGTTAAAAGGTCAATTGGTAAAGTTTCTTCAAAGAGACTTGAATTATCGCCATCAGAAGAAAATAAAGTAATATCTTTTATTGAATTATATTTAGAAATTGTGTTATTGGTTTCATTATATACGCCATTAACTTTAATTTCAGTGTCATCAAAGCTAATATCGGGAGACTGCATTTTATTTGGAGTCGGTAATTTCGTAAGGTTGCCCAAAGGGAGCTCTGTAAAATTAAATGTTTCCCATGCTATGTCGTCCTTCTTCAAAATCGATGGACTGTTATTAATACATAGGCTAGTTTCTTGTGAAATTGGACTATCAGAAATTTTAATTATTTCGCATTTCGCTTCACAATCTCTTAAAGTAACTGCAATAGAAATAATTATTTCTTTATTTTGCAAACCATCTTCTTCAGTTTCTTGGATATGTCTTTCATCATTGTTATCATATTTAATGTGTTCTTTTTTATTCGACTTTGTTTTAATACATATATCATGTTTATTTCCTTCTAAGTCTTTGTATTCATGTGCTAATGCTTGTATACCATTTTGTGTTTTTAAGATTTCATTATTATTGCATGAAGTACTATTAATATTTTTAGCACCACTATCACTCCATTTTATATCAGTAACACCAATTTCTTGTTCCAGATATTTTCTTGCAGCACAAATTAAATTTGCAGCTGCTTCTTTAGCCGTCATACCACAACAACCGGTAACCCAAATATTCTTGATCTTATTACGTTTCTTTAAATCACTTTCATCTTCACCATCTATCTCTTTCTCGCTTTGGAATGGTACAGCTTTATGCAAAATATTTTCAATTACATTAACATTAGCAGATGCAATGCTAGTAATTGATTCAAAACCAGCATCAAATAAGGCTCGAGCTCTAACTCCGTTAAGAGGTGACAATTTCATTAATTCTATTAATTCTGAATGTATTCCAAAGTGTAAACGATCTTGAAATTGTGATATTAATAATTCCATATTTTTCCAACCTAACTGATGACAGAAGGCCGTAACCATACCTTAAATGTATAAGAGTTAGTAACAGAAAAAATATAAAACTCCGTAAAATAAAGCAATGTTGCGAATAAAACTGACTGGCTCAAACGGGCAAAGCGAGTCTTGTAAAATTAGAACAACCGAATTACATTATTTAGATATACACTTGTCGACCGACTGATCAAACTGCAGTTAACAGTCACAGGATAATGTTAAATTACGATTGAAATATAATTCATCATCTTCAACAGAAACTGGCGACGACAATCCACTTTTGAACTACCTGTATTCCACCTAAAAATGCCATCTAGCCCTATGGGGCGGAATAGATGTGAGCTTTTGCGATCCCTTTTGGAAACATGCCTGAATGGCATGAACATGAATGATGCCTGAAGACAAAGATATGTCTTTGTCTTCAGGCATCCAATTTCTGACGACCAACCTACGCGGATTGTCGCTCAATGGTCGGAAAACATCCCAGACTGTTTCCAAAAGGGATCGCAAAAGCTCACATCTATTCCGAGCATAGAATATGTTATAGGCTCATCAACAATTCAGTATCAAACTCAAGTACATGTAGTTAAACAAAATATCTATAAATAAAAATTTGGCATTTGAATTTAATTTGGCATTTATAATTTTATATTTATGGCATTATATTGGCTTTTTTATAGCTATCCAAAAACTGAACCATAATTATATTTTTGATCCATATACTATACCAGCAAATGTTGCTGCTGCCTGTTGCAATCCTTGCAAGAAACCTCGAGCACATTGAAATTTATGTGCAACTTCTGCTAGAGGAACTTCATTTACCAAATCCTGTAGAGCTAGTGCAGTATAAAACCTAAAAAGAATATCATATAAGAACTACATTCACTATGCAGTGTACCTTAAACACCTGCTAATCTTATAATTGATTTTAAGAAAGACTCAACTAAATAATAGTAAATTATGGGGTATATAGAACTTTTTCACTGACATGGTCTTGAAGAATGCCACTTCTACAAGTAATCCTCCAGTCACTATCAAGATCCCAGGCAAACAGGGTGAGTGACGAGCTTGATTAAGAATTATGTCTCCAATGATATCAAACCTGCACTCTCCCACAATAGCAGCCAATGACCAGGAAAAGTCTCAGCTAAAATGCTAGGATGCTAAGATGATCTCA
Organism: Baronia brevicornis; assembly: GCA_031353405.1. Classification (NCBI taxonomy): domain Eukaryota; kingdom Metazoa; phylum Arthropoda; class Insecta; order Lepidoptera; family Papilionidae; genus Baronia; species Baronia brevicornis. Next base: position 157,520 of record JASFAT010001949.1, read on the forward strand.
GAATCTCACTCCTGATGACTGGCACCTGCAAACTGTTTGTATGGTGCATCATACTACATCCTATTATACAACAAGTGAAGTTCTTGCTACTGTCTCATGGTATAACCACCCCGAAAACATGGCTTGTTATAATTTATCATGGCTCTTCAATCTTCAACTCATCTGTCCAACCTGAGAAATCTAGGAGAATCTTCTCTAATAAGTATAGACTTATGTCTTGCAGTGGAGAAAGTAGTTAATAATAACTCTCCTTTCAACTGATTTCCATTTTGGTAAATACTGGCTATAAGGAAGCTGAAATACTAAATAGCAATCATTTACATTGACTGGCACTAACTACATGGGTTAAATAATTAAAATTACAGATTCTCTATGAAAGAAACTTGATCTCTATGAAAAACAACAAAGATCAAACTAAAATATAACTGATGATAATCTGATTATTAAAAAAGTGGATAAAATACCTTTTATGAATGTTTAATTTCCCTTGACCCATTTTTAATTTATTACTTCCTCTTAAACATTGTATTATGAAACTTTCTTGAACTCCAATAAGTTCCCCAACTTTTTTCATTGCTCTAGTTAAAGATTCCCATAATGTCAACAAATGTAACCAATCTATATCATTCCACTGACTACTGACACTATAAGGTGTCACCAAATAAATCAAATGTAGCTCAGTCTCCAATACTAAACATTGTCGTGCTTTCTGAAGTTCACAAAAAAGTGATAGCCCATCGTTAGGAGCCATGGAAGAAGAAAGACAAGCTTTTCCTAATGAGGTTGCTACATATTTAATATCATCACCATCAATTTGTGTTCTAACCAACTCAAAATTTTTTAACTCAGCCAAAGTGTTCTCCAATAAAAACTTTTGTGATAATGAATTTTCAACTTCATTAAATAATAATGAACACTTTGAATAGAGCTGTAATTCTTCCATTGTACAAGTTATTTGACTAGAAATGATTTCAAGAATTGCTCGCATGTATTTGTCTTCACTTTCAATGCAACTTTTGACAGGATTTAGTTCACCAGCCATCAACGCAAATCCAATTTTTTTCTCAGTTTCAGTGCAAATAAGTATACTTTCTCCCTTTATATCTTTACCTGTTCTTCCAGCCCTACCAATCATTTGTTTATATGTTAAAGTACTTATTGGCTGCCGCTGAAATACAGGTGTTCTTATTATAACTTTTCTGGCTGGTAAGTTAACACCAGAGCTTAATGTTGAAGTGGCCACTAAAACTCTTACTGCACCAGATTTGAATGCACCTTCAATTATGTCTCTTTCATCAAAAGTTAGACCAGCATGATGATAAGCAACACCAAATGAAATAATGTTTTTTAGTATACCATCTAACCCAACAGGGCAATTTCTTAGTTGCTCTAAAACTTCTGCAATATTGTCAGATTTCAACTGATTCCTCAATACAGTGCCCATTTTACTTCCTGTACACCCCAACTTGTAAAATGTTGAAGCTATTCCTTGGGCTAAATTTTCACACCAATTCTTTGTCATACAAAATATCAGCACCGAACATCCATCTTCTATGGTTTCCAAGCATATATTAATTATTACACTCTCATTTTCTTTCTCTAAGCCTGTTGTGTTCAACTCTATTGATCTCAAATGTTTCCCATATTTGTCATAGTATTTTTTACCAACTAAGCAATACTCCTCCAATGGAATTGGCCGAAAATTTGTAATAAATAATTCTGCATCCAACCATTTTGCTAGTACATCCAAATTAGGTAATGTAGCTGACATTCCAATAATTTGAATACTCACATGTTCCATCTTTAAACAAACATATTTGATTTTCGTAAGAAGTAGCTCTAATATATACCCACGACTTGAATCACCCAACAGATGCAGTTCATCAACAACTACTGCTCCTAAATCCGATATATTACCTTCATCAAGGAGTCTGTTTAGTAAACTATTAGCCTTTTCTATAGTGCAAATAGCAACATGAACTGCTTGCAAACCACCAGGAGGTGATTGAGATCCCATGAAGCCCTCTACTCGAATCCCTGAACTGGACAATATTTCTTGTAAATAAAACATTTTTTCTCTAACTATAGATACAAATGGCAATATTATTATAACTTTTTTGTGTCGCTCAAAAACAGTTTTAATAGTGAGGATCTCTGCTACTAAAGTTTTTCCAGCAGAAGTAGGCGCTGAATAAACTAAATTATTGTAGTGTAACAATACTTTTGAATTACTCAAACATGCTACTTGCCAATCAAACATTTCTTTTATTCCTCTAGACTCATACTGCTTAGTAATTTCTTGAGGAAGGCCCCAGTTCTTTAAATTTTTGTAATATGAAGTTTCATGACTTTCATGTTGAGGTGTAAGTTCCTGGAAACTTGTATTAAACGTTTTTTTCGAGGAAACAGAACTTTTAGATTTGTTCAAATATTTTGATTGTATATTTTTATGATCCTTTACACTTGTAAATGCTTGATGAGTGTCAGCGACAAAATCTTTAACAGAAATTAAAGAGTTCTGTATTGTAAAGGAATTATCAAAACAATTATCTAAAAAAGAAACATTCTCTACTATAATTTGAGTATCGATCTCATCCATCTCATCTATGGAATTTAATACTAAATTTCATTATTCATAAAAATAATCAAAATCACAAAAAGACTAATAAAATTTCATGTCAATTGTTTATTTACAAAATCAACCCATACACGAATTATTGAAAGTAGACAGGTACCAATAAATACAACACAGTGTTGCCAACCCCCTCCTACAATAAACTACAATCATGTAAATAAAAAGCAGTACATCTACTGCTTTTGCCTATTTCAAAACGAAAAATTTCATACATAAATAATCATGTGAAAATCAAATATTTCATTAAAAATTTAAACCAGTGTTATTAATGGAGTCAGGCGTTACTTTGCGGAAATCCATCACTATATGGACAGTCAAAAGTTTTACTTAGCTAAGATCCGCGACAAGCAAAACAATAACAGAAAATTAATAATGTGTGTTTTTCCGTTGGGTTTAGTGGATTATTTGGAACTTTAAACCAAAAACTTACCGAAAATCGGCCATCAACTCTCCACCCACCAACCACTATACACAACGCCAAACACACACTATCACTTTTCCATCTTGTACACGACACGTGTTTCGCCCCAACACGAGGCATCTTCAGGTATTATCATATCAGGTATTATATAATCACTTTTCGGTTGTCTTCCATAGAGTCTACTATACCTGAAGATGCCTCTTGTTGGGGCGAAACACGTGTCGTGTACAAGATGGAAAAGTGATAGTGTGTGTTTGGCGTTGTGTATAGTGGTTGGTGGGTGGAGAGTTGATGGCCGATTTTCGGTAAGTTTTTGGTTTAAAGTTCCAAATAATCCACTAAACCCAACGGAAAAACACACATTATTAATTTTCTGTTATTGTTTTGCTTGTCGCGGATCTTAGCTAAGTAAAACTTTTGACTGTCCATATATTAAACCAGTGTAAAAAATATCCTTTAAAAATAAAAGATAAAGTTGTACTAAAATTAAAATAGCCGAGTGTCTAACATGTCATTTAATTACATGCTTTTCTAAATCTTCTTTTTGGCTTTCGTAATTAGTAATTTCTGACCTCAAGAGTAAAGTACCTTTAAGTCGTCGCAATTTTATTTGAATTTCGTTTTCATTATAGTACAGCTAGAAAAAGAGTCGATAAATTTTTGCTTGTATCTTGTATTATATTTATAGCTTGTATTTATTTTTTTTGTTATTTTTATGACCATCTGTTTTATTATCACGTATCACATATCATAGAACGATCAAAAAAGTAAATTAATGAACAAACTAGAGAGAGAGGGAAATAGATGATTACTAAGTACCAACCTACAGAATATCGTAATGTCAGCAAAACAATATGTATATCCTGAAGATTTGTCTCATTTTCCAATACGTTTTATAAGTGCTAGACACTGTGGAAAGAGCTATCTTCGGCGGTTTTTACGAACTGACACGACATTGGCGGAGCATTAAAAGGCCGGCAATGCTTACGTGACTCCTGCGGTGTCGCGATTGTCTACAGGCGGCGTTGGTTTTTTTTCCATCAGACAACACGCTTACTCGTTTGCTCTCCTATCCTGTAAAAAAAAACACAAATTACCGCCTATAGATTTCACATCAAAGGCAAAAATACGTACCACGCATTTGCGTCGATAGAACTCAGTGTTCGTATTTTTTTTTCAAAATATTGACCGACGTCGTGGTGACGATAGCAATTTAGAGATTAAGTCGTTTATGAAAAATTAATTTTTGCAGTAAGTCTTTTTTAAGAAATGACTGAAATCTGTGCTCTTAAACGGCGTAGAAAATCACCCCCGCCCTGAAAAAAGATGAAACTACATTCCAACGGTAAAACTATAAAGATCTAGTTTTTTTACTTGTCCTGTTGTGACCTCAAAATATCCAGTCGAATTGCACGTGTCATTCCCCGCGGGTCCCTAGCCAACCGCCTAATTTGCTAAAAAACAAAATGTCTAATATAGAGAACCTAAAGCCAGTAATCTGTGTTCGTAAACTAGGCGCGCACTACGAGTTTTTTGCCGCACAACGAAAAACGCTGCAGAATAATGTCGCACTACAATATTGTAACTAAGAGTTTTTAATTGTATTGCGTGCACTGAACGGTAAAACGACCGCAGCGGCGAACAGTCTGTAACAAGTAATAACTTGCTTACGGCGCGGCGGTTCATCATCTTTTTGTACCATATTGGGAAAGCTTTGACTGCGCGCACTACACGACGTTTCGCCGTCGCTCTATAAAAATCTTATAATATTTTATTGTATCTGTGAAAGAATAATGGATGAAGATTTCGATATTGAAATGCTTATTACCGAAGTTGAGAGAAGAACACCATTATACGACATTACTTCAAAAGAATACATGGATAGAAACACGATTAAACGATTCTGAATAAGAGGATGTTTCCTGACCTTGTTGACCTTCTTTTTTTGTGAGCTCTAATTATGAGAGTGGAAATACAAGCAACTTCTATAAAATCCATATTGAAACTGACCACTTTGCGGAATTATGCCGTTGTCACGCACATACTGTTTTTCAATTTTTTTGCCGCACATCAGAATGTCGCACGTTATTTCGCCGCGCGGCAAAACACTCGTAGTGCGCGCCTAGCCTTAGAGCTATGAGTACTATGCTTGATAATAATCTAAGATTATTGAAAATGGAAATAGAATAATTAGACATTCGAATATATATGACTTTAATTCATGTTTTATTCACTTTTAGGATTGAAAACAGCACATCAATATGTATAATTTAAGGATAAAGTTTTAAAACAATAAAATAAATAATTTATACATTTTTATACGAATATGTATACAATTTTTATAAATAATTCGTGTTTATTTATAGCCAGATATCGACGCAAAAACACAAAAAGAAAACTTATCGCCAATCTTTCAAAAACATTCAGTTTCAACGCTGTATAAAATTTTCTATTGGCTTGTGATACTCAAACTATTTCGACGTAGTATTTTTTCTAATCTGAATATGCAATTTTTTTTTACTTGTCATTTACAGCGTTTTTTTTTTGCGTTGATATTCTTTTTTTAATTAATAACCGGCAATTGAAATTTACATAAAATGCAGTTGTAGATTTATTATTTCTTTGTTGGTATGTCATAATTGTATGTTATAAGATATTGGCGTATCATAAGGTAATTTGTGTTCCACTTGATTCCTTCCCTTCTGTGAGAGCTCGGGATTCGTGTATGAACGCTGCATAATTTACACCCTAAAAATCAAAAAAGTTAGTTTTTAACGTTAATTAAGAAACTAAATGGAATGAAAGCTGATTATGAATATAAAATAAAAATGGTAGAGATAATATAGACTCAAATGTTCAAAGGTTGTGTTCAAAAAGTCCTTAACCTCCATTATGTACAAATAAGGCATTACAATTTTTACATAAAACTAGCTATGGATTTTCCAGTGAGTATGTACATGACAAAATTCGAACTTTTATTAACTATTTAATTTAGAACTTTCATTCCCTTTTTAATCCCATATGGGATGAATTTTCAGAAACGTTTTTGAGCTGCTTAACTTCATTATCTATGAAATTCTACATGATATAAGAAATTTTTTAGACAACAGTTTAAGCTTATGTTTTTTTTATCTCAGTCAGTCTCTGTTATTTTTATTATGTATATATTTTTTACTACATATAGATATTTCTATTTAGATATATTATTTTGTCCTACCTGTTGTAAAGCTGCTCTAAGAAAACCTTCATTTGCTGACACTGTAACAGCTTTAATTCTGTGTCCAAAATTAAAAATTAATTTTGAACGTAAGCGCACATGTCCTCTCACTTTTAAGTTCTGCCTAGGATAATCATCAGTACCTATAAAAAGTTAACATAATTTTTACTTTAACAGTACATAATATTTATGTCAAATAATATATTAATTATGTATAACAAATATTGTTATATTTATAATTTATAAATAATTTAAAATAATATCTAACCTCCAGTATCATCAGGATAAACTTTTATAGCTTCTTTCAATTTTTCTGTCCTCTTCTTTTCTAATGACCCTCCTAATGTATTGACAATTTTTTCAAAATCATCCCATGCTGTTTTGCAACACACTAATGTTTTTCCTGTATTAAGTATATAACTAAGTAAAAAATATATATTTCATATACTTTATTTCAATAAAATAATAGGGGTTAGGTATTCTTCATATTTTGTATAGTATGTTGTATCTGGATGAATTTATATAGTAGAATTTTTATTAGCAAACAAATTAAATAATATATGGCAGCTGAAATATGGCAATAGATTCCAATCTTATAATTTAGAATGAAATAAAAAAGTGATATCCTTACTTCCCATGGCTTTCACATTTGACTAACCTTTAAATAATTTTTCCAAAACCGGTTTCACAGGCCTTTCTGCTTCCCAAGCTGCCTGTTGAGTCAATACATCTTGTTTGAAAATATAATTACAATGGCCATTTGTCATATTACTAACATAAGCCATCATGGCAGTGACATCCAAATTAAGTATGTTGATTTCTTCATGATCTCCAAGGCACTGTGATACTTCTTGCAGTTTATTACAATTACTGTTGATTAAATTCATTATTAGACATATAGAGTTTATAAATTAAAGAATACTGATAGGTTTATGTTCAGATATACAATAGTATTATGATTTAAGGACAACTAGTTCTTACAGGTGAAACACATGACCTACATGTTTTAACTAACACACTAGTTTTAACACAAAAAAACTGCTGTAATAACTTAATAATGTCAATCAAATAATGTCTCCTACATTAGCCCTTTTTTTCTACAAGCAGGAATAGAGCATTATCCACCCCAATACACTGATTTGAACTGGTGGAATTCACATGCCTTCCTGCATTATATTATGGGATAGCAGGGGAAACAAGCAAGTGTGTTGTCAGATGGAAACCAATCAACGCCACCCATAGACATCTGCGACACTGCAGGAGTCATGGAAGTATTGCTAGCCTTTAAGGTAGACATAGGCTTACCTTAATTCTAAGGATTCATCATCACTAGATGATTCACATGAATTACTGTAATCTCCATCTTTTTGTGGCTTAGAATCAGGTAATATTTCACCCTCAATAAATATGCCAACAGCTTTTAATTTATTTGCTAATGTTTCTTCTATTCCACTCACAAACTCAAAAACAATCTGAAAAAAAAAACAAATTTATGAATACACTTGGTCTTATTGTACAAGAAAATGAAGAAAATGCTTAGTTCTGTGAATACATACTGTGAGCCAGTGTTCCAATTCCTTTGCCTTTTCCTTACCTCCCACTTTACTCTACATTTTTTATCATTTTGCAGATCTAAACGGTCAGTAATGATTAAATAACATCAAGTGACCTGCTTGTTCATTCCTCTTCTATATAAAAAAGTAGCAGCAATCCAGTAATGTCTTAGGTGTGCCAAAATAATTTTCAAGAAATTCCAACCTGTGTTTATAGGTTTACAGATATAATTCCTAACAGCATTAAACCAATACTGCTAGGTACTATTATTTGCCAAATAGATAAAGAATTTTTTCTTACCTTAGGGGGTTGATACATACAAGGATATAATTTTGCACATTCCAGATAATCTTCTGCTTGATCCATAATTGATCGGGCACCATATGAAGCATTGCCAGAGCTTAAAGCAGACAATGATTTTGGATTTCGAGCTATCACTACAATATGTAAAAAAATCAGGAAAAACTCACTAAATAATAATAAACAAAACAGCATACACATCAAATTAAATATGAATATACATCCTATAGTTTTTAAGATGATCATAATATTTTAGAAGGGACAGTGCTTATATAGAAAATATATGAAATTGTTTTACCTACATCAACAATGTACTTTAATTGACAAACTGATTAGAATACTGTATATACCTTTAAAAAGCAAACCTATATAATATATAATTCTTCTGTAATTCCTCTGATCTTACAGATGTCTATAGTATTGCTTACTTTACATCAATTTTATAAATCATACATTTTTGTTTATACTATTATTGTTTTCGTAAAAATTTACCAATTTCACCACTTTATAGTATCTTTAGTATTATTAGTATATTCAGTATATCTTCATTATATGCACAAGTGATATCAAATTATTAATTAAACAAATCAGGACACATGTCCAATCTGCTTTACTCAATCCTGTGGTATATTGTTTTATATAATATTTTTCAACAATCAGGCTTGTAAGTAGTTTTTTTTTTACGGGATAGGAAGGCAAACAAGCAGGCGTGTCACCTGATGGAAAGCAATCAACACTAACCATAAACATCCACAGTGCCATAGGCAGTTCAGAAACATTGCAGGCCCTTAAGGGAAGTGTCATTATGGGATGGGGGAGGGGGGGTTGGGCCTCCGGAACTCAACCGCTCACCGGACAAAGCACAGTAGCTAAGCCAATTCATGCTACAAACAAATAATATGCCATTCTTGACAAAGTATTCATCTGTAGCCTGGGTCTACCACTAAAGAAATAATATATAAGTATAATTCATGTATTTCTCCCCAGACATTTGTTACCTAATTCTGTTGCTGCTAATAAGATTTTTGTGTAGTTGTTGTAGTTTATTTTTTGTTTTATCATTTGTTTGCATTATTTATATCATCATCATCAGCCTGCGGCAGTCCACTGCTGGACATAGGCCTCCACCATGGAGCGTTACCTAGCCCGATATTCGGCTACACGCATCCAGTTTCTGCCAGCCGCCCTGCGCAGATCGTCGCACCATCTAGCTGGGGGGCGTCCCACACTACGTTTACCGAGACGCCATCTCCACTGCAGCACTCGTTTGCTCCAGCGATTTTCGGATCTCCGACAAACGTGACCAGCCCATTGCCACTTTAGTTTGCTAATTCGAAAGGCTATGTCAGTGACTTTAGTCCTCTGGCGGATTTTTTCATACCGTTTTGGCGCCGTAAGAGAGTATGGGTTGGACACACTGGTCTGATCTGAAGACTTTTGTCTTCAGGCTCTGAGGTATGGGCAACTAGAAGAACTGATTTATATGCATTAAATAATTATTTTTATTCACATCATTTCATTCTTTTTATTAATATGGTATTTAGACCATTTTTCTTATCATTTAGGTATAGTTTCATTTTTTTTTAGCACTAGAACTTTCATGAAAGTTACCACAGTGCTAGTTATGCCCTATAATTCTACTTTTTGTTTATTTTGATTTTTTATTTAATTGTGTGACTTACATGACTAACAGTGTCAATATTCAGAGAGTTGCCAAAACCAAAGAAATTAATTGAATTGAATATAACATATATTAGATATTGTAATGTATGAAGTTTTAAAATGAGATAATAATAATTAAAAGCATTGAAGAAATTCCATACCTTTAGTCCATGTTTTTCCTTCATCGCTAATTATATCAATAAGTAATTTGTTATGATCATTAATATGGAAGACTTTAGATACAGCAAGTACACCAGGTCTTATTGCACAAGAAACCATTGCACCTAGGTGTCTGAGATTTGAACATGCAAGCTGTTCAATTTTCACTTTCTTTGATTTTTGTAACTGAAAATTGTATTATATGTTCAATACATGAGAATGTTTCAAAAGCCATCTTAAATTTGTACATAAATAACAAAGAATTTGCTATAAAAATTAACCCTGATAAAGCCATCTCAACTTTGAATGATTTTTATTTTAATAAATTAAACAAAGAAGTATTTTTTGTAGAAAAATAATTTTCATTGTAAAATAATTCTTTACTTTGGTTACTGTTAAGCTATAAATGCAAAAATTGTGGTCTTTCCATATTAGAGGTAAATCAAAAAACGTTAAAGAGTTACATAAAAGTTCAAATCATGTTTAAAAATCAGCTCCAGCACAATAAAAACTAAAAATAAAACAATGAATTTACTTTTTTTAAAAATTCAATCTCTTGACGTATTTTTCGCTGTAATTTCAAGGCACCGTCTAGTTCTATTACTTTCATTTGTGATATAAGTTTTTCACCAAACTTTATCTTTTCATCCAACATATTCATAAGTTCTTCAGAGGACGGTGTCATTTCAAATTAAATTCTTTATTTGGTGACAGAACTGAAAATTGAAATCCTAATTTCCTTAAATATTGAAACTCTAATGACTTATGCCACAATCTGTGTCAAAGTCGCTGTATAAGATTTTACCTATATAATATTGTTAAAGTTGTACGAAATCATAACAATAGTGGTTATTGATCGGGTATTTCCTTTCTTTTCTTTTCTTTATTGACCTTGCTTAATAATGTTTGCTAGTCGTTTGTATTGCCATTCGTCACTATCAGTCTTAATCTCAGAGTGATAATCAAAGACAATTTAATCTAAATAATCTGTATTCACTACATATGTACATATTTATTAATTAATAGTATGAGTAAATCTTACTAGTGATTAGAAATCATTAAGTTGTACTCATAATACAAGAAAAATTAATCACTGTTTACTTATGAACATGCTATTTATGAAATTACGGTGTATGAAACCGTGTTTTGCTCAATTTAAAGATGGCCTCGAAAAGACTGTGCTTAAGCGGCGCCGTGACAGGCGGAGCGACGAGCGCTGCCGCCACCGCAAACCAGGAGGGGGGTGGATACCCAAACCCTAAACCCCCCTCAAAATATAACTCTAGCCCACAGAAGCCCCAACAGAGACGGGTATTAAAACACCGACCAAAGAGCCCATTCCCAGGGGGCCACCGCTTCACAAGAGCCCCCTAAGATGGGGAGGCCCCAGTGGATTAACGCCGCTGCACAGAGTGCCGCTTAGACACACTCCCAGCCCACAGACCCCCTTCCCCCAGCACCACGAGGGTCACCGACACCGGTGCCGGCCAGAGAGGGAGCCGATGGCCAACAGCCTGAAGCACTGGCACATCAAGGAGTGTCAATGGCGTGTCTCGGCGCATTTGATAATTTTCACACCATGCTCACCCAAAACCGTAGGAAGCGGGTGTAGATGAGAGTGCTGAAACCCTCTGCGGTGTCTAGCACCAAGTTGCCAAATGAAAATCCAACCCCTAAGCGGCACTAAGACCGGGGGGCGGTCAGCTCCTGAGCGTAAGACCGAGTAGTGGGGTTCTGATCCCCGAGGCTCATTCCCACACCCCTAACAAACATGGTGTGGATGTCCCCATATTCTATGCTATGACTGCGCCCACGTAACGTTTGACACGATCCGAAAGACGAAGCGGCATTTTTCGAATCCATTTACGACACCAACATTCGCACTCATCCCAGCACCCACCGAGCGTAGAACGTACCCACCACGTAGAGTAGGGAACCCACTTCGTATATATACACATTTGTCCGGCACGAACCCTATAGAATCTGAAGCTTTCGCAGATTTCTACGTATTTTATTCTACCCACAGGCTCCGAATCCATGGGCCTAGAATCAGATAAAGCTGTAAGATCCAATAAGCTTCCAGCAGTAGCATCATAAAATCTAGAGTCATCCAAAATATTCAAACGTATTATTATATTAAACAATTTCACGTCAAAATAGAGTTTTCCATTATGGAAATAAAATGTTTTTCCTTAAAAAACAAAAAAAGAATAAAAGATTTACTCACGAAAATTATTGGATATTATGGTATAAAAAACTTATACTGGTTTTGTGTTTATTCACCCCGTGATTTCTATTGACCCCGTTTTACGATACGAAAAGAATGTCTTTATTTAAAATTTAATTTCTTTGACATAAATTATTACATTTAATTATTGAAGAGTCAGTCATAACACAAATAATCACTGAAACAGAAGACTTTTCCACGAAAACACCAAACAAGCCACTTCCTAAACATTAATTCACAGAGGTTAAGTCATAGACAATCAGAAAAACGTACGGACACGTAGAATTATAAAAATAACCTTATAGGGGATAAAACTAAAATAGATTTAAGTATATTCTCCTCAAGCTTCTATAAGCAGCACTTTTTTAGAAGCCTATGCATGTTAGATCATTATCTATGCTGGTAACCATACTATAGGTTATAAAGGAAATATATTGTATTACTTTGTTGGCATGTCCTGAATGCGCGCCCTTTTTTATTCTGACGTAACAGTCACGTGACTGACATACAATAGTTCAACCAACCAGAAAGGAGAATCCGCTTCACCAAACTAGAGTTTATAGAAATGGCTGACGACAAAGAAGTGGAGAAAACTATTGCAGAGGACTTGGTTGTTACCAAGTACAAATTAGCGGGACAAATAGTGAATCGTAAGTTAAAAGATAGGTTATTTATTAATCAAATTTCTGTTATTTATATTCGTATATCCCTCGTTTTGTACTTATGTTCGATGGACGCGTGTCATCGCCATGCGGACAATGTGGTGCCGTTTTCTTTTCTCATATCAACAATTACCTTATACAGTCTAAAACTAAGCCATTTTTAATTTATTTACTGTTAATTTCAGGTGTCCTAGAGCAACTCATTGCAAAATGTGTGCCAGACGCGTCTGCGAGAGAAATATGTGAAATTGGTGATAAGCTAATATTAGAAGAAACTTCAAAAGTATTCAAAAAGGAGAAAGATTCTAAGAAAGGCATAGCGTTTTCAACATGCGTCTCTGTAAATAACTGTATTTGCCATTTCTCCCCTATACCAAGTGAAACGGATTATATCTTAAAGCAAGGAGATCTTGCGAAAATGTTAGTATTTGCAGTTCACTGTATATATGAAAAAATAATGAACAAATTTTTACACTTTTAAATTGAAATGGATTTTAATGTTCCTATTTTCCATTAGATTAGACCTATGTTGTGGTTACGAATATATCTCAATTTTAAAGCTTAAAAAACTTCTATTGTCTCCAGTTTCCAGAGTTCAATGTTAAAGCTTCTAAAATACTTCTATTGTCTTTAAAGCAATGTATGTAACCTATTTTGGTTTATAAATGAGCTTATCTGAAGCCTATGAAAATAGAGATTTTTGTTACAGAGATCTTGGTGCCCATATTGATGGATTCATTGCTGTTGTTGCACATACAGTTGCTGTTGGAGGAGGAGAAGTTACTGGAAGAGCTGCAGATGTCCTTCTTGCTGCACATCTTGCTAGTGAAGCCGCCCTGAGATTACTACGACCAGGCAATGAGGTAACTCAATGTGTGATGATTTTATTTTATAGAAAAATTATACAGACAAGCAAGTGATTCACCTATAAATAAATAATCAACACTATCAGTGGAAATCTAAATAGTCTGAAGTACTCTAGTTCACTTGCCTGCCTTTGAGAGGAGAATGGTAACTAGTGGATGAGCTGTGGGAAGAAGAAAGCATTTGGGATTCTGACTCTAACCACTTATGCAAAGCTATTATTATACTATATCTGCTAGCTATGTCAGTTTCTACAAATGTGGTATAAACTTTCTTGGACTAGCCAGTCTATTTATGCTAGAGACAAAAAATTAATATATTTAAAAATTGTAACTACTTCCATCAGGATCATAAGAAATATAATGCATGCTAATGATCACTAATGCATGAAGGTCATTAAAAATTAATATTTTTGTAACATTGCACTTTAATATTAAATAAGTTAATCATTTTAATTTTTTCATTTTAATTTTATCAATTTTTATTTTTAGAACTATGCTATAACAGATGCTGTGCAAAAAATCAGTGCAGAGTATGCATGCAAGCCTGTTGAGGGCATGCTATCACACCAATTGAAACAATTCCGTATTGATGGTGAGAAGAGTATTATACAAAATCCTTCTGAAGCTCAACGCAAAGAACATGAGAAAGCAACTTTAGAAACTTATGAAGTATATGCAATGGATGTGCTTATTTCCACTGGGGAAGGTGTGGTAAGTAGTTCTCTTAAACAACTCTTTAAACTCTACCAAGTCTTTCTACATATGTAGTTTCAAAATGATAATTATCATGATATTTATAATGATAAATGTAGTTTGGGCAATTATTTTTGATTAATATAATCCAAAATATTTAATTTGCTACTCTTTAATTGTCATATTAAACACATGTGTGTTGGACCGCACCTGCCACATTATGTTAATGCAGTTGAGGAGGTTAAGGATGATGTTCCATACATTGATTTAATAAACTACTGTTACACAGTACTACACATAAAATGTGATAGGTTAATAGTCAAGTACAAGGATTGCTAAGTTTATACTTGTTAATAATTAGTGTTGTATCCGAATTTTTACGAAACAATTCTTCAGAGATCATAGAATGGTTGTTAAATATTCATTGATTAATGGCTTTCAATAGTGCCAAAATTTTTAAATATTTAATATAAAATTATGTTTGTCAAACTGGGTCGTTACTATAAAAATCATAATAATGAGTAGAGTAATACCCCGGACTCATGTGATGGGTAGGACCGAGCGCTATCCATGTAAGTCGAATTCGCAAACAACATACAAAGTATGTTTAATTGGGACTGGAGACTAAATAAAACAATAATTTAGGAAATAAATGGGAAAATTAAAAAATCCTGTAACTTGGAATTCGCGTATGTCGAGGTAGGGTAAGTCGGGGTATTACTGTATTGTTTTTAATATGGAATTTATAATTAGTGTTTTGCTTTTGCAAAATTTGCTTAGTTGTCTATATTTTAATATTATTCTTTATACTAATGAGCTTTGCAAAGAGGCTTTCATGCCCTGATTTCTTTCCAGATTTGATTTATAATATTATTTCTGGCAGTACTCAGGGGAAATTAAATTAGTATTACTCTTAGCAGAAATGCTCAATTTTAGTGTTTCTGGTAAATGATACAGACAGTTTATTGAATGGTTTTCATTACTCAGGTATATGCCTATCAACTGATATTTGTTTTTTAGTCACTTCATATGACACTTATAGAAAGAAATGCTGTAAGCTATTCTAATGTTATAATTCACTTCTACTTTGCATTTATTTTAAATTTTTTAATAGGGTCGTGAAATGGACACAAGGTGTACAATTTACAAAAAAACTGACGAAGTATATCAGCTTAAATTGAAAGCATCAAGAATGTTCTACAGTGAGGTAAATACAATTTAAAGTTTATTTTAAGTTTATTTGAAAAATTAGTCCTGAATAGCTTATAAATACGCTGTCAACATAAAATATGGCAATGTAACATTTTCAGGATATATCACTGTAGTGTGTTTGAACCATTGTAGTAACCTTTTATATAGTGGTATAAATCACTACAACAGACATTTACTATTGAGAATGGAAGTTTTAATATAGGTTATTCTGCATTTTATTCCATAATCAATATTCTAGTAGTGTCCTACAGTTAGTTTGCTATAACAGTTCTATGGGTAATAAGAACTCATTAAATTTCTCTTGTGATGTTATTTTACTTTTAAGCTAGTATAAAAACATTTTATAAACTAGTTATTTCAAGAAGTATCAATGTGCAATTTTGCATGTCAAAAATAAAAGATTTATTCAAATAAAATTATAACCAGCCTGTAAGAACTACCAAGAGTGTTTTTAAACAGTTTCTAGAGAAGACAATACTCATTTGTGATGCCACTTATTATATCTTGTATACATGTTTACCTGCTCTCCTAAAAAAAAAAAACAAAAGGGAACCTCAATGGTAGTGCAACAAAAATAATTTATGTGCCCTATGCTACACTGCTACATATAAAATTGCAATAAATCATCATTATTATAGAATAAAAATTCAGTACATTATAGTTATTTAAAAGCTGGAGCCAAACTGTGGGCAATTAACATTTATCTCTATGGCATGGATCACCAAGCTTGTTTGATGAAATAATACATTCTCATTGACTTCTAAGTACTCTGTTTATTACTGTGCTGTGGTTGACAATTCAGCTTTATGTCCTGCTGATGTAGTTACTGCCAACCTATAGATAAAATAGTTTAAAAATCACAGATTATTGTTAAAATTTGAACAGGTCCGTAACAAGCATGGTTCGATGCCGTTCAACTTGCGTAGCTTTGATAAGGAGACAAGTGCAAGGCTTGGAGTTGTTGAATGTGTGAACCACAAACTCATTGAACCCTTCCAGGTAAATGAAATTAACATATTTTTTTCATGACGACCGATTGGCTCAGTGACGGGGCTCTCCACCCGCGGAGTCAATGGTCGCGAGTTCGATCCCCACATCGGAATAAATATATGTATGGATTTATAAATATTTATTCCGAGTCTGGTAACCCCCCAATTTGCATTTCCTTTCCAGCCCTTTCCTTTCTTCTCTATCTTTTCCCTTCCTCTCCGCCAATCTACAGTCTGCCGTGCCGGATGGGTGGCTAAGGGCGAGCCTAGTCGCAAGCGTGCCGACCGTCTCGGGATCGGGCTCGCCAGGGTACTATGGTGCCTTACCTCAGCATGTACGGCTGTGCTGGGGCTGACCTCCATTCTCCCTTGCGCCTCGTGGGAATCACTAAGATGAATTTAATATATCTAATTTATTGAAAATGACGGCGACGGGGTTCGCCACCCGTCACGTCCTGATTCTCACGAGGGCAAAAAGCGACTAATGGAGTGCCGTTTCGCTGTAATGAATGGTAGCAAATGGAACTCTGTGGTCTCTGCCAACCCCTGCGGAGGAGAGGCGTGAATATATATATATAAAAAAAATATTTTTTTACTTGTCATTTTCATTTTCTTAAATTTCTTGGATCTATGATTTATCACTATCTTCACTTCTAGAATTTTATGCTCAATTTATTAATTAAACTATATTAAATAGACATGCAACCTAATTGTATCAGTTACAAAGCAAACAGTCACATCAGGATAAAAAAACTTGCTTTCGGTTATTTGTTCTAAGTCTTGTGATCAGAGCCTTGCCAATCTGTTTTGTTCATGTATGGTAGTTTAATGTCCATTACTTCAGAAGTAAGCAGCATAAGTGAAAAAAAATATCATTAATTTTAATTTTACAGGTGTTATATGAACGCTCTGGTGAACTGGTTGCACAGTTTAAATTTACTGCACTGCTCCTACCAAGTGGAACCCATAGAATAACTGGATTACCTTTTGATAAAAGCTTGTGCAAGAGTGATCGCTCTATCAAAGACCCTGAACTTAATGTAAATATTTTATCTTTTTTTTTAATTCTATTTCAACATCATGGATAATATTTGTTATTTATATAGGTAATTTATATATCTTACCCTGTTATCTTTCAAAGGAGAGTTATCCATAATCTTTTTTGAACAAGCACAGGGTATATAATAAGTAATTCTTTTGAGCTGGTGTGTTCATGTTAAACACTTCAGTTTGAACAATTACAACATTAAATAAATAATGTACTTGTACAATTGTCCTCATAAAACAGTTCATATTGTTAAAAACATTTCTGTATAGACTTAATGTGATTGATATTACCACACTGGGATTTCTTATGTTGTGGGAGACTTGACTTCCCTCATTATATATAGATGCAATAAAAAAGAGCACAAAAATAATTTCAACAAGTCTATCATATCTTCCCTCTTTTCTATCATATTAATTTAACTATATTTTTAATATGATTAAAATCGCAGTATATAGTTAATTAGATTGACTTCTGAAGCAATGTATTTATTATTCAATGGTTTAAAAAATCATTTAGTATTAATACTTATTATGAGAGAAATTTGTTTTAAATATACACAGTTAGGAGAAAGTAGAGTAAATCAATCAGGCAAGGGAAGCATTCATCATGGAATCATGTATAATATAACAAAACAGAAATCAAACTATTAATATTAATAATAAACTAAAAAGTTGTATTTTTTATACCATACTTTTATTTTAAACAAAATTTTACAATCAACTTGTTATCTCTATTACAGTCCCTCCTGAACTCTTCTGCAAAATCAAACAAAAAGAAGAAAAAGAAAACTGGCACTGAAGAAGCAATGGAAGTTGAGACTGCTGCCTAGCAGTTGGTTTGGTGTTCTTCAAGAACAAAAACTAATGAAAATGTTACAAACTCTCATTACATGGACAAATTCTCTCAATACATAGTACTCTAACATACACTTTACAACAGTTTGTTATTTTACAATAAAAATAGTATAATCTTATTGACTTATTTGAAATTTTACAATAATGAATAAAAAATAAATTTCATGTTTGGATGAATGAATACATATATAGGTCTTAATACTGAAATTAAGAAAAAAAGTTTTAACAAGAATTAAAAATGTTAACTTTCAGATCAATGTTGAAAAAAATATACTTATTACAATTCAATTAATTTTTATACAAGAATGTCCTATACGAAATATTTCACACTTCCGAAATTTTGGACTGAGTTGTTTGTAAATATTGTGTACTCTTGAGTTACTTATGACATTTCATATTATACATAAAGTCATAGCTATGCATAATGTGAATTCATCTCTTTCAATCGTTTCCTTGTGACATGCACAAACTTTACACTTTTTTAATTTATATGCAATCTAAACTTAGGTAAAAGTTGTATTTGCAATGATTTTGAAAGATTTCTTTTACCTTCTACACTTTATACATTAAATATATAAATATTCATAAGTATGGAAGTTGTAATAAGTGAAGTTAATAGTGCTCTTGGAAATGTAATTTTTTAAAATCATATTGATTTCTCAACATTGGTTGTGTGATGTCCATAAATATAATTTCAGGCTCCAGAAAGTATAAATGCAAAGTATTTGATACACAGATTGTTTAAAATATTGCTTGTATGTAATTTAGGCAACTAATATGTTGTCAAGTTGTATGAAACATTGTGAGAAATGATTAAATCGAATTATACCACAGTCGTGGGTTGTTTTGTACTATATGATTTTTATTTTCTAAATCTTTACCTATTCAATTGACTTGCATTTGTGTATTTATATTAAAAATAAATAAATTTTCACTACCTGTTTGTCCCAAGTTCCCTATTAGCTCCATCAAATCATTGTCTTTGTGTTTAGATATGGTCATGTCCTAATACTCAAGTCTGTCACTCATATCAATCTGGTAACAGTGGCCAGTGACAGTATAGAATGGGGTGCTAATCACAAAGTGAATCTCACTATGACATGTATGTGTCAACACTAATGCCCATTCATATCTTCAAACAGAAGCAAGAGAAGTTAGTGGATAAAGAGAAAAGTTGCAGAGGCCAATTATTTACTAGAATGAAAATGAAGGCAAAATATTGATATTCTTAACAACTGTTAAATAATTCAGTTGAAATTTAGCTCCTAGATTGATTATTAGACCTCTTATTATAATTGAGGTAAACTATTAATTTTTGAAACAATAAAAAACTTAAAATGAAATAAATGTTTATTGCTTATATGTTTTATAAGTTCATGTGTAATAATTTATATTTCCTAATTAACCTACTTCCCTTGTTCGTGATTACTCGTTGATTCTACTGTATCCATAGCTGAAGAAATTTTATTGTAGGTTGTTGTTACTACATTACTTGTGTGCGAAGGAAGGTCAACCAAGAATCTGAATGTAGTTTTTACTCCACAATTCCAATAATACTTAAATAAATATGAGATTCTATCATTAGTTGGAAGAGGAGGAAGCTGTAAAATTAAATTTTTAATTTACATGAAAAGAGAGTATTGCACTAATAGTGTACATCAGGTATGAGCAATTATAAAATTGAATTTATTTTATCAACTTTCTCCCCTCAACATATTGTTATAAAATTAATTATAGTAAAATGGTAGTACATACTAAACCAAAACAAATTATTAAGTGTTACTTTATGTGCGGCCCGCCAAAAAATTTTAGAATTTAATTTGGCCCATTGATTAAAAGAGTTGCTCATCCCTGGTGTACATTATATTACTATGTACATATACGTGTATGTAGTATGTACACTCATTCTATAGAAATGAAATTGAGATAAAAGAATATTCTTTTGAATGTCAAAAGATATGCAATAATCGAATAAATAATTATAGTAAAGTTCCATGAAATACGAGAATTTTTATTAAAGTAAGAAATTAAATACACCTTGTTTTACCTCAAATGGAATTTGCTTTTTAAATTCTCCTACATAAGGAGACATTCCTTTTTCAAGATTTTCATAAAGTTCGTGAGTTGTATCACTATCTTTCCAAACACCTTTTTCAACTGTATAATAAACAGCCGAGCCGAAAACTGCAGATTTTATGCCGAACCTAAAATTATATTTCTATATTGAAATACTTATATCATAACTTATAAAAACACATTTAAACATCCATACTTCAACATATTTTGAATTCTTAAAGCACAGTCCAGAAGATTATAACTTTCTTTACTTATTAAAAATATAACGAAATATTATGTAATTTAATTATCAACAAGTCAAAACGAAGCATAGAATATATATAGAATATATATAACATAGAAAGCATAGAATATATATAACATAGAATATCTAAAAGATGTCAGTTGACTTGTCAATCTTGACCAGAGGGTGAAACTGCTATACAAAAGACAAACCAAAAAATTTGTATGGAAACTAATGGCACCTTAACTTTTTGATGGTCTGGGCCTCTATTTTCTTTTTAATAATTTATCAATTTCGTCTCTAGATGGCAATACATGTGATTAAATAAGAAAAAAATTAATGAAAATAACTAAATATTTACCTGTATATTATTTTATGAAATATTAATTTTGATATTTTTACGACATTATTTATTTTAGACATATTACAGTATATTTATTATTTATTGTGTAATATAATAAATGTATCATGTTATAGTGTTAATAGTGCTACCACTATTAACCACGCTGCAGACAAATTCTAGGTCAGGACAAATGATATTCATTTATTTTCTGTAGCATGAATGGATAGGTACCACACTCTCGTAGAAAACCGGTGTCTGAGTGGTAATTAAGCTACAGTATTTCGTCCGGAGAACGGTTGAGTTCCAGAGGCCCTTCCCCACCTTCCATAATGATAATGGTGTTTAATGAAGGAGTACCCCAGGAGGGTACCAGCACTGCCCGTGCTGGACAATCCCTCATTAAGCGCTCCTGCTCAGGTTGCCCTGCGTACTCTGGGAAGGGCAAAATCCCGCTTGTTTCCTAACCTGTCCGAGGCAAGAGCAGCAAGTCGAAGGCAACTCCTTCCACGCCTTGGACTTCTGCAACGTGAGGGGGATACATATTAACCTCAACGCCGTCCATCACCACCTAGAGATAGTTAAACCGGCTTTGCTCTTTTTAACGAAATTTCAGATTTCATCCCCTGTGGATACGTCATACCTACTATACCCTGGCTAAAAATGTATGACATTATTAATGGAGTCAGGCGTTACTTTGCGGAAATCCATCACTATATGGACAGTCAAAAGTTTTACTTAGATCCGCGACAAGCAAAACAATAACAGAAAATTAATAATTTGTGTTTTTCCGTTGGGTTAAGTGGATTTATTTGGAACTCAAATCAAAAGCTTACCGAAAATCGGCCATCAACTCTCCACCCACCAACCACTATACACAACACCAAACACACATTATCACTTTTCCATCTTGTAAACGACACGTGTTTCGCCCCAACACGAGGCATCTTCAGGTATGTACCTGTTATTAGGTTATTAGGTTTGCCTTTTCGATGCATCGAATAAAGAACCTCGATGTTTATTCGATTTTGAGGAATAAACAAAACATTGTTTATTCCTCAAAATCGAATTGTTTCGATGCATTGGCACTTTTCATTATTTTTAAAACATCGTTGTATATCGTCCACTCCTAGTATAATCTATATAAGAAATACTTCGCACTTGCTTGATATTGGGCAAAATTGTATACGTCGTTGGTGGTCGTACCAAAATATTATAATCTAAAAAATTTCGTAAAAGAATATTACCCGTTTATATATATATGGTATTAATATGATATGACTTGTAACCTTTATTAATTTATTTTAATTGAACATCTTAAATAAAAAATGGATAGTTTACATTTACAAATTGAGCGGTGTTTAATACCAAAACTTACACGGAATGTCGAAGAGCGTAACGACCACCCTGAATTTGATGTGCGTAACAAATATTTAGATAATGGAATGCAAGTTATATTGAAATACTTAGGAGAAACAAATCTGAAAAACAATGAAAACATTATATCGCTTCTTTTAATTTTATATAAAGAGCTCAATAATGATTGCTTATGGAACAATGAAAAATGTAAACAATTTGCTAACAAGTTAAATTTTTCTTTTGAGTTATTGAGTGGCTTGAATCTTAACAAAATATTAGAAATCAACAATGTGTTTGATAATCAACATATATTTGAACATTGCTTAGCATATTTACACGGAAAATTAACATCAGATGATTTTAAAAAATACCCAGGTCAAATTGAAGTTTATTGTAATTTAATGTTTAATATAAAGGTAAGTTTTCAAATAACTATTTTTAACTTACTTTGAAAATTATAAGAATAAATAGCACTCGGCTTTATTTTTCCCAGAAATATGGCATTGAAATCATTCCCCAAAAAACATTTCCAGTATCCTTACTCCTCATGGATGATTACATTAAAGAAAACAAAATACAAGGATTGCAGTGTTGTATTTATATATTACAATGCTTGGTGAGTAAACTGAAGAAACATTGTACTCTTAACTCTACACTCAGATCCAAAGGCTCTCTTCTCTGGTGCAACATGAATTATTTTAACCAGTTTTAATTTTTGTAAGTAGTTAGAAACAAAAGTAAATAAAGGCTGCCTGCTTCCAGTTATATAGCCGGATAGATCTATTGAAGTAAGTTTACATTATAATATATCAATACAAATTAGTAACAAAAAACTTATTTTGACTGAATTCCATGCTCAGAGCAGATTTATACAATATCTCACAAAAATGCATTCTAAAACTAGATAACATTTTGAAAAAAGTGCTTGATATATGGTAAAAAGAACTAATATTATTATTTTTTCAGGATAACAAGCATTTCGAACATGGTAATTATTATGAAGTGATATATATGAGCATTAAAAAAATGTTCCTTGAAAAAGATATCACAGTAACTAAATTGGCCCATGAGTGCTTTTTAGCATTGTATCATATTCTACCTTCAAATGAACAGGTATTTTAGATCCATTTTATTGGGGAAAGGCCAGTATTTCGACAATATTTTTGGGGAAGTCTGAAGTGTAAGCTTGTTGTGTTACATACTTGGTGTAAAATGGTATTCTACAGCTGTTTATAACTGGACATTGGAACAGAGTAATATTTAATCAATGAGCTCAGGGAAACTATTTTCTCACTTTCTCTTTTAATATTTAAAAATATGGTACATTACTTAGATTCATTAACTCTATTAGTGTTTACATCCCAAT
The DNA here is from genome assembly GCA_031353405.1 of Baronia brevicornis. NCBI lineage: Eukaryota > Metazoa > Arthropoda > Insecta > Lepidoptera > Papilionidae > Baronia > Baronia brevicornis. Next base: position 181,383 of record JASFAT010001949.1, read on the forward strand.
ACTCCAAATTGCCCATTAATTTTTTATACTGTATACCTGTTTTTCTTTGGATCATTAGGAAAAAATTTCAAAAAAAAAATAGAAACTCAAAACATTATTCACAGGAAATTGCATGAAACTGGTAGAAAAATTAATTTGTTCATGCAATTTTAAATTTAGATTATTAAAATTGTTGCAAACAACCTATTCTTTACAGGTGATAAAAATAGATGATTCCTATGCAGTTATTCTAGACCAACTGAATTGTGAGTCAAACTTATACCGCAAGGCTGCATGCTTAAATTTTACAAAGAAAATAATATCAATACATAAAATTAATTGTGCTACAAGAAGTATTTTCAAGAGTATTATTACTGATAATTTAGACATTTGTTGCAATGATGCAGTGGCTGAAGTTATATTAAAAGATCTTCTACTGGTATGTCTAAAATGTGTATAATAAAAATTTAATATCTTTACCAAAACTTTACTAATTACTTCTTTTTATAATTCAGGCATTTCAAGAGTGGTTGAAGTATTGTTGGTGTGTGTGGAATTTCCCAACAGACTTTAAAATTATATACAATCTGTTTAAAATACTATACATTTGTAAAGATGAATATTTAATAACTGAAGTAGAAAAAAGTATTATAACACTAATAATTCTATGTAGTAAAATAGAGCAGATGGAAATTGTTAACAATTTAGAAAATATACCAGTTACCACAAAAGATTCTTTTTTAAAAAGAATAAATAGTATTAAATCAGACTTAAGTATATAATACAAAGATTGATTTTTATTGATATCCCAATTGGTGTGGCTACTTTCTAGCAAATCACAACCATTTAGTCCAATTTAAGCCCATGCCCTGCTTCAAGCGAGATTCTGCACAAGATTTTACTTTACACAATGTAAATTGTACTACTATGAATATGGGCATGTAGTCGTATTGTAATTATTTGCCAATTAATATTGTCAAATATTGTCATGTCAAAATGGCATTGGTGTAGACAACAAACTAAAAAAAATTTTTACATAAAAATATTACATTAAAATTTTTGACAGAGGAAAATGTTTTAATAGCTATTATTTCTGAATAAAAGATTAAATAGTTATAAAAAGGATCAGTAAAAAGATATTAATGTTTCTTTTACTGTTCACATCTGCATGTATACATTAATTACTAGAACAGCAGCTTAGCAACTATTTATTATATACAATTTTTCACAAATTTCATCAATAGAGGGTCTCCTAGTTCTTTGGTGCCTCAAACAACTTTGGGATAGAACATATATCTCTTCAGCCTTTGTCCACTGCCCTACAACTGGATCCAATAGACTATTGATATCTCCATGCTCCTTTATGTAATCCTTGATATTCATTTTTTCACAATTACTATTTTCAACAATAGGTTTTAAACCTGTCAACAGTTCAAGTAGGACAATACCGTAGCTGTAAATATCTATTTTTTGTGTTATAGTACCAGAAAACCCTTCAGGAGCCATATATGCAGAAGTACCCATTGGTTGGGTTGTAACGAATGTTGATTCATATTGTTTAGCTAATCCAAAGTCACAAAGCTGAAAGAAAAGAGTTAAGAATTATTTATGTGTCTAATTTATGATGTAATTATATAAATATATTTATATAAAAATAAATATTACTTTTGGCACACAATCTTTAGTCAACAAAATGTTTGCACTTTTGACATCCCTGTGTACAAAATTGTTCTTTTTTGTCACAATTTGTTCATCAGAATAAACCATAACATCACTCGTAGTTGCTGCCTGTTCACTTTTATGTAAGTACTTTAAGCCTTCAGCAGTTCCAAGCATAATGTCTATCCTTTGTTTCTCATTTAAAACTTTCGCCACAAGTTGTTGCTCCAAAGAACCACCATCAATGTATTCACATACAATACATGGGACAGGACCAGACATAGAAAATCCTAATATAGGAACAATATTCTTATGTCTAAATTGAGATAGGTTCTTCACTTCAGCATTAAACATGTTAATTGCAACATGTGGCTTGTGCTCCATCAAGAGATGACTGTGAATTTTTTTAACAGCAAGATGAATTTTGTATTTAGGATGATAACCTACAAAAACTTTACCAAATCCACCACTACCAATCTTACCTATTGGGCCAAATGGCCCATTAACAATGGTTTCACAAAATTTATTTGTAATAGTTTCCAATTCATTGTACTCAAAATTAATTAAATTTGTATCTTGAAGTATGACTTTATCTATACCACTATGTAAGTCTGATATATTTGGTAATGATTGTTGATAATTTATATTATATAAACTTTCAGAATTTTCCTTAAGTTCCTTCACACTATGTTGTGTTGACTCAACTTCACTTTGAGTGTCAATAGTTGTAAAGGTAGTTGTTTCATGGCTGAAGTTATGAGATTTTGGAAACATTGCACTTAAATCAGGAATATTCATAGATTTTTCTGAAAATTTTATAAGATTACTGGACATCACAGGAATAGTAGGTTTATTATACAAGGATTGTAAGCAACTTATATCTGGAATGTTACGACTGCTCACACCCAATCCATTCTGGGTTTCCAAAGGCACAGTGCTCACATTACACAAAATTTGATCATGGCTATAATCATTTTGGACTTTTTTTACTGGATCCAATGCATTTAATCTTTCTTCCATAATTTCATTATTTAATAAAAGGGTTACATTGGTGTCAATATCTGCCTCTGGACCATCATTGGGGCGGACTGGTCGATTTTCTGAAAAATAAAAATAATTTAATGAAGTAAATCTTTACAAATGAAATACGAAAATCTTTAAAAATGAAATATATATTTAGAAACCTCTCTAATAATAATTTAAAATGCAATAAAATAAGCAGGAAGTTACAATTACAATAGCAATTAAGGCAACCTTGAGTTTATTTATAATATAAAAAATTTGCAAAATGCAAATTTTTTATTCTCAAATATCACAAGGACTTCCTTATGGTAAATTTTGTAATTTACTATAAGGAAGTATGGCTGGCTAACTATTCAATGACTATTAGAGGCAAAAAAATATTTTGTATCTTTTCATCAAAATGTTGATTTTCTCAAATATCTATGAGTTCATTCACTTTTTGCTTTCGTAGTAAAATGATATGTATATTTATAACTGAAGTAACCTTGGTTTAAAATATATATTTACAAAAACCTTTTAGAATGTCTGCAATTTGATCAGCAGCTTTATAGATTTTGACTTTTTCAACAATTTTTTTCAATGTACTTAATGTTGGTCGAATTCGTCCGGAAGTTGCCCATTCATCAAACATTATCTCTGCACACGGTCGTTTAGTAGACTTCGCGTGTTCTTCAATTAATCTACAACAAAAATATAAGGAAAATTTATACAGAAATATATATAATATATAACAAACGATAACAGTTCAATCAAATTTTTTTTATAGGATATAACTCATTTACCTTATATGTTCCTCATTATACTTTTGTTCAAAATGTTTGCTTAAAGGATTTTTAGGGATATTAGTAAGAACTTTTTTCCAGTCATCGTTTGTTTCTAAAGTGTTGATAACATCATATAGAGTTCCAGCAGGTAGTTTACGCAATTCGACGTCCTTAAACATTATTTTACCGCATTAATATAATAATTTTTTTTAAAAATTACAAATGAAAGTAATTCAATTTTTTTAAAAAATATTAAAGTTTCTTCGAAACAACAAATCCGTAACATATAACGAATATCATACAGATATAAATGTCAAGCACAATCCACAGAGTAAGTAATCGTTACGTTTTAAAACACAACTTGAAGAAATAAAATTTACGAAACAACATAAAAAAAGGATAAGTCTGAAATTGAGAAAATGTATTATTATTAGAGCGAATAAAGTTAATAAACAATACTCAGTGAATTGATTTCAAAGCCGCATTTGGGAAACTGACACCCTAATCGTCTAAAGTAGATAACTTAAAGGCTCTTGAAAGACTATTATTTCTATTTTTATAGAGTTTAGTACGTACCGGCTTTTCACAGATAGACACCACTTATTATCGTTTCTAATTTTACATTACATTTTTTTTGTAGAATAGCACACTTTATATATATAAGATATTTGTCTCTCTCAACAAGCATATAACTAATAGTTATGTCTGTATCATATTATATTATTAAAGGATATTCCGTACCTCCAAGCTTAGTACTCTTATTTTTACAAAATGTTATCTCGTTTTGCTTGTTACCTCTTATGAAACCTACGCCAAGAACTGGGGTGGTCCTATTATACACCAAAAACTACATAACATTTTTAGAATCTTCTATGACAAGGTAACTTCTTAACATTTTGACGCTTATTAGCTTCACATAATTTCCCGTGTATAAATATCCTTAAATGTGGTAAACATTAATACATTTTCATATATTAAAATTAGTTTTTGCTGATGAAGACTGTTAATAGGCTGAATTTCATAATATTCGTTCTCATTATTAACTACTGCGGAGTTGTTACAAAAATGTTTTTTTAATCCAATAAATAATGATTTTAATTCTTTAATCTTTTTTAAAAGATACAAGGATAAGAAAGGAATTTGTATGAAAATAATTTATTTTACTTAAACAAAACAAAAATCTTCATTTTATAAATCCTATATAATATAATTAAATACATTGATTGTGTGTTGTAAAATTTGATGGTAGATTTTGCATTACATCTCGAACTTTTTCCACCTTCTGTTGGGCTGCCACACGACGCCATAAGACCGGACACTCGGTGTTTTCACATTGCAGGTAATGCGAATGTGCGCAACATGTTTCACATATCTGTAAAATATTCATGTGGATTTAAACATTTTAGATAAGCAAATGGTTAAAATAATCGAAAATTGATTCAATCAATCAGTACATAGGTAATTATGTGTTGGCCCTCCTCAACAATTCCCATCAAGCATGAGGATTATGGCAATACTCCTCGTATTGCTGTAATCCCCATATTTGACGGGCGACTTAGGGAAGACCTATGATCAGCAGTGGTCTACCGCAAGTTGCAAGTACAAATATCAATGATCAAATAAAATAAAAATTACACTTACGAGATAACACTGATCGAGGTGGGTGATAGCTTTAGCTAATCGCGAGGAGAGTGCTGCTCCAGAGTGGGACTTTACGGCGCAACTAGGACACAACGAGCGAGCTCCTCGAGCCCCGCAAAGAGCGCAACGCCCGCGTTGCATATAGCGGGCGATGCCTCCTCCCACACCTACTACTGTGCCCCTCTCTATTGATGATTCTCGTCCGTAACCCAATTCGCTCCACCTGTGAATACAACGGTATTATTGGCCGTCAACCAACGTGCGATTTAGGCGCAGTTTTATGGCACGAACTGTGGACCACTTGTTTATGACACGAGAACATTCAAGAGCATATGTGTTCGTGTGTGTTCGTTAAAGACCGTCAACGTATCTGCGACACCTCGGGCCTTGCGAAAGTTATATGATTCCTTCCCCCTTCCATTATTTCCTTCTTCCCCTTCAATTAAATTCTTATTCACCTCCCGTTATTTTCATCCTTACCTTAAGGTAAAAAGTGCCTTTAGTATTAAGAGATGTTCACGGGCAGAACTTGCTGCTTACCACAACAAGCTGTGTTACATAGCTGTGCAATTTTGAAACTCAAGGACATAAGACATAATATTTTATAAGGGAGTAAAATAACGAGTTGCTTTTTACATTTTCCTGCATAATGATTGTGTATTTGTTAGTTTAGTTCACGTTTAAAATCCTTTTTCTAAGGCTTTTTAGGCATTTTAGCATTGCAAGTTGATGTTTTTATGGCACAATAAGCTATAAAATGCAAAAACCCGCTTTTCTATGTTTAATTTGAGATGTCTTTTAAAAGGTTTTGAAACTGTGCCAGTCAAGCTGACACGCTTGCTTTTTTGCCTATTTCTTTCAGGGTGTGGAACGACTGGTGCAACACTGTAGAAGAGGTCGAGACCCACTAAGGGTTGTAGCGCCGCAAAAAAATTTCTGCAGTTATTGTCAGTAATTATAGAAAATTTTACACACTGTTTTTGTAAAACATCCTTACACTGGCAGTGCAGCGATCATAATGAAAATCATATCTTGTTTAAGGGATTCAAATTCAAAATCTTTCTTTTTCAACATAAGAAATTACATTACATTTCAACTACATTACCATTTCGCAATGAGGTTCCTCTAAACGGAGAATAACCGGTAAAAAAGTCCGCAGGTATCGCCTTTTTTGTATTTTTTATACAAATAAACACACGCATATAATCTGTTTACTTCTCGTGGTGTAATCGAGATGAGTGATTAGACTGAGTAATTTAACAAACAAATCATATTTAAAAGGATTATTATATATATTTATGAAATTGGTTATCCGTCAATTTGAGACTCTGCGTAAAAATATATATAGCATAAAGATTTCAAAAAGTAGGAAATTCATAAAAAAACATTAATTTAAGACAGAAACTGATTCAAATAAATGATATCGATTTTTGGGTATTTTTTTTCAAAGTACGAAATCCGTCAAATTCTTGTCCGACTGGTCTGGTAAATCTAGTGTTAAGGGAGTTAATTTATTAGGGCCCTTTTAGGCTCTTTATATGAAGCGCCATATTAACATTATGCTATCACTTAATCCCCAAATGCTCACCATTTAAATACGTTGACACCGAGTAATGACAGGCAGCGGTGTAATGGCGGTAGGAGTACTCGGGTGGCGTAATAAGCAACATAAGGCGCGAGGGATAAATCTCGAAGTAACTCGCGGGGCTCGCGCGCCAAGCGTACTAGCGGAGCGCCCGGCGCCCCCGCACACACCTGCCACGATACTCGCCACCCGGGACGAGGAGCCCCGCGGGGATCGCGGGATAACTGGCGCCTACGCAATAAAACATGAACGATTTAAGGGTACTCTTGACCTGACGTTTCGTAAAAATGTCGGCGATTTGGTCAAGGTATGTCCTCCTCTTACCTTTACCGACCCTACGAATTGTCGAAGTTTTTAGGAAAGGCCAGATCAAGAGTGAACTACCCTTAACCGGCGAGCTTGCATGAGAAGAATGATGAATGTGGAGGAAGCAAGAAAAGTAGACCGAGATGGTAGCAAATGGAGATCTGCTGTCTCTGCCAACCCCTACGGAAACAGGCGTGATGGTATGTATGTATATATATAATTTAGTTAGAAACGTTAGTTTCCCTGATAGAAATTCTAAAAAACAAAATATTCTTTATTTTTAAAAAATGTAATTTTTATTTAATAAGAAAATGTGACGACCAATAGATTCAGTGGCCCTCTGCCCGCGGAGTCAACGGCCGCGGGTTCGATCCCCGAATCGGAATAAACATATGTATGGATTACAGATGTTTATTCCGTGTCTGGTAACCCCGCTAATCCGCATTGGACAAGCGTGGTGGGTTTAACCGTCCGTTCCTCCAGAAATGGAGAGGCCCGTGCTCAGCAGTGGAACATATATGGGCTGTAAAAAAAAAGAAAAATATGACTATAATCATATTTTAGAAATGATATATCATTCCGAAGCCACGTAACGGTAAAAGCGCATTACTTCACGTCCTCGTAAACTAGGTGTTGAGTATGCGCGTCTTGAAGCGAAATTTAAAATACGTGAATATTTAAGTATTTTAGCCTATATAAAGTATTTATGTATTTTTTTAAAAACTTTCCCATTAATAGTCATCACCCCTCTATTAGTAAAATTATGATTTTATTTCTCATGGGCTATTATTTGTAAAAGTTTCAGACTTATATTTTACGTTACATTAACTTTGCTGCACCCAGGGTAATTAGCAAGATTGGTGTTCAAGTACTTTTTTCATGACTGACCACTTACTTTGCTATTTCGTTGGGAGGTGCAGATGCCCCAGGTCTATAACCGCCAGCGCCATGGTATTCCCTTGTAAAGAACAATTCGCCAGGAGGCATTGAGCCTTCAGCCAGTTTAGATAGAGTTGCACATACTAAACTCTTAACGCGAGACATATCACCAGTGTCAAATAACTCACATAGCGATTGCTTAAGAAGCTGGAAAATAAAAAATACATCAAAATAAACAATAAATCATAACACTCCCCTCAAAGGGGGTCCCTTTAATGTCGTACGCGGCGGCGTAATAAACACCAATCTGTGATTCCTAATTCATCCGCCAATAATCGTCATAATTACGGAACACTCATTAATTTTCAGGAGACCAATTTCGAGCGGTGGAATTTGATGAGTGCATTTAATTATATATATAAATATAATACGTTCCAAACCTTCCATGGACTACCGCCCCGTTTATAAGAAAATAAATTCCAAGGCCCTCTTTTACAAAATAGTTAATTATACCAATTTTAATGACTAGATAAAATGTTTTTTCATGAAAATAGAGGTATTTCATAACTCATTTGCCATTGGACCTGCTACTTACCCGATGAAACGTTGGGAACATAAAAATTAAACGATACACACTTCTGTATTATATAAAAATAAAGGTTGATGAATTTTTTTCTATTTGATTGCCTCTCCGACTAGTGAAGTATTAAGGGTCATAATAATCTTAAACTATGGTAAGAAAGTCATCCGACAATCGTTGGAGCAGACGAATGCTGGAGTGGAGACCGCGTCTTGGCAAACGTAGTATGGGATGCCCCCCGGCTAGATGGTGCGACGATCTGCGCAGGGCGGTGGGCAGAAACTGGATGCGTGAAACCGAAGATTGGGCTAGGTGGCGCTTCTTGGGGGAGGCCTATGTCCAGCAGTGGACTGCCGCAGGCTGTTGATTGTTTGATTCAAGGTAAGAAATACCGACATACCAATTCTGGATGTTCCACCAATGAGCCTTAGAGAAACGTGGTGGGTTAATGTTTATTCAACAATGGGACATATATGAGCTAAAAAAAAATAAGAAATCGAAAAATGTTTTGTGAAATATACCGTACATACTACTACATACAAGCATACATACGATGACACCTGTTTCTGCTACGAACCCGGCACATTTTTTTTGCTTCATCCACACTCATCACTCTCTTCATACAATCTCGTTGGTTACACGGGTATATTTGACCTGACCTTTCTTGAGAACTTCAGCGATAAAGTCAAGGTATGTTGTCTTTGTTCTTCCCCTACCAACCCTTCGATCCACATCCGAAACGTAAATAACTTGTTATTTTAAATAATCTAGGACTGATCTATCTGAGTATGAAAGCAATCACAAATCAAACTCATACCTTAACACCGGCAGGACAACCATCCCGGCGTACTGTTTCTATCCCTTTAGCCTCGTATATAGGCTTTTCCTGGTCACAGCTCTCATACATGTATCCTACATAACGTTTTTTTGTTTGTAAAATACACGGTTGATAAACCTGTAAAAATAATAATACACTAGTCGTCGCCTCAGGTCGAATGATAATAATAATATTAATATCTTTATTTTCAAAATGTTTACATATGTTTGTTACAGGACACTAGATCCCACACAGGTGTTCCCACACTGTTTAGTGGGAAACTAGTCTCTTCCCTTTATAAATAATAAATAAATGTTATAACATAAATATCAAAACAGGACAGAAAAAAAATTAAATTAAACACTAGTGATAATAAAAAATGGATTAAGTAGGATAATACATTATTAAAGATGTGATCTGTATATGTACAAATGTGTGTGTGTGTGTGTGTGTGTGTGTGTGTGTATGTGTGTATGTGTGTGCGTGTGCGTGCGTGCGTGCGTGCGTGCATGCGTGCGTGCTTGTGTGTATGTCTGTAAGGATTCTGTAAATATACCATAGGTTCCCAACCTTTTATGCACTACCGCCCCCTTTACAAGATAGACATTTAAGCGGGTAGATAAAATGTTTTTTCAAGAAAATAGACGTATTATATAATGCCCCCATTTGCCTTTAGACCAGCTACCACCCCCATGAAAATCTCCAACACCCACTAGGGGGCGGTACCGCCCCATCGGGAAACAAAGAAAGAGACTTACGATCTTATTGTCTCAGTTACAACGCTTCCGCCTTTAGATTCAACACCTGCGTCGACTTGGTTCGATTTCCACACCGGAATAAATATATATAAAGAAGATAAATGACAAATAAATATGTACTACCCACCTTTTCCAGTTTTAGAGCGACAGGCGACGGATTATCAGCAGTAACCGAGTCAGCTATTTGTTGTCCTATTTCAAACGCCTCCGCGCGCGACCGACCCGGCACTAACACGAACATCGAATCAGTGTCTCCGTATACCACCTGTAGCAAAAAATACGATACCCAATATTAAATATTAAATTATAGAAACCTCCAATATCAGCTAAAATCGCCAGATAAAGAGTTGCAATGTCTCTAGTATGCATATCCTTATATTTTTTCAAAGAAAACCAACAATAATTTTTAATATTATAGTGCTTGTGCTTGTGCTAGGAAACGGTTCACATCAATAGTCCAATTTTAAATACGAACTCAATACCTCAGATCGTAAGCCCTATCCTTACCAACTGAGCTATTGTTATTTACTTGTTGGAATATTTACCGCAGAGTAGTTAGTGAGCCTATATACAAAAAGTACCTTAGCCTTCCAACCAGTGTTGTTTTCCACTAATTTTATCGCCCGTTCAAGAGTTTCGCGGCCTTTGGCCACTACACTGTCACCCACCTCCACGCATGGCATCCGGCCGCTGAAATTAGCAGCCGTATAGCCGTATGTTACGTTTGCAATCAGTTTTAACCCTGTGAAATAAAAAAATATAAAATGATATATGCTCCAAATATACAGACAGGTTCTCAGTGTTAATATAGTCTCTATCCTCTTAATATAGTCTATATCAGCTACTTACTTTATTTTAAGCCATTTTGAATTTCGCGCCCATAAGAAAAATTGAGAGCGCGCTGAGTAAATAAGTCCTACATAACACTATCGCGCCAAAAAAAAGAAGTCACTACCTAATTGCTTTTGCCCGCGACTAACACGTGTTTTTGTCCCCTATGAAAAAAGGTGAGTACCACTGGTTTATATTATATGGATGTAAACAAATTACATGAGTTATTTTTATTACTGTGGTTTAAGCTTACGGTACAGAAACATGATATCAATTGACTGATTGTTTTAAATATTACGGTACAGTAAATTAATGTAACATAGGAACGCGTTTTTTCTTAGAATCATAAACTGATTTTTATGTCGGCTCACATGTATCAGACTCATTGTATGCCGCCAAATTTTGAATTCGTTAGGTGTGCCGCTGCAAAAAAAGGTTGAGAATAACTGGTTTAGAATACAGAAACTTAATTTCCATCGACTGATTAATTTAAATATTACGGCACAGGACATTAATTTAACATAAACAACTCACAAATGGAAAATTAGAAACCTACCCAGTTGTCTTGAATGCATAGCCTTTTTTATATTCTCATCGGTCTGTAACTTCATATTTTTCTTGACAGCCTGCCTGGCGGCTAGGATCCTGCGTAACAAGGCAGGTAGTACGCCGCGCCGCACAGACTGGCGTACGAAGCCTACACCCACTGGAGACCAATGTACTAGACCATTTTTTACTAATGCCTCCAATTTAGTCTTAGGAATTTTGAGACGCCATGCTCCAAACTCGTAGGGTGTATCTCTAGAAAACATTATATGGTACTAAATAACAAAAAAATAAACAATAATTTTCCTTTCTAAATGTTTATGATACTTACCCGTTGATGTTTTGAACACGACCGATGCACGTGGAAAAGCAATAATTGTACGCTATCATCATTGATGGATACAAACTTTGAAAATCCAATACTATAACAGGATCCGTGTAGAATCGAGATTCTGAAAAATTAGGAATTTAATTTAAATAATTGTTGAAAAATTAATTAAATTCAAATTCTTTCATTCATTCATTTGAATTAATAGTGCCAAAATAGCACGGATGATTTCGCCAATGTCACGTAGAAGGGAGAAGACACGAAGGAGGTTAATCAGTGCGGTTGAGATAAGGAAGGAATAGAATGCACAGGGCTCTTATGAGATTGAACGGTTCGATCGGGGTAACAATGGAATAGAATGGAGAGGACACGAAGGAGATTAATCGGTACGATCAAGATTACAACCTCAATAGAATTTTGAAGTGAGTAGGTTATAGTTCAAATTTCTATTTCTCTATTTCTTCGACATAAGAAATTACATCTCATTTGTCAAAAGTATGATAATAGTCAAGCTTCTACCATTACGACGTAATGAAGGTTCTCTAAACATAGAACTAGTAGCCAAATAATCTAAACAGGAATCCTACTTTTTTAAATTCATCAATGTGTATTAACTAGTCAATTAATTCATAAAAAAATTTCATCTTCAATCTCATTCTTTACCGAAAGCTGTCAAACTAGTGCTGGAGTAGAGATCACGTCTTGGCAAACGGATTGTGAGACGTTCCCATCTGGATATGATCTATCCGGATGTTACATTTGCCGAGACACATTCTCCACTCCGGCAGTTGTCTACTCCAACAATTTGAGGATGATTGATGATTATTATTACTTACTAGCTGCCCGCCCCGGCTTCGCATGGTGGTGTACCTAATGAAATAAATGAAACATAATCTTACGTTTCTTTATCACGATAAGTCATTGACGAAAACGATAACACATGAAATTTCAGAGAAAAAAAAACAGCACGAAGTATACAAAGTTTTGCTTTTGTAATGAAAAATAAACGTTAATTAAAAATGAATGAATGTCAATCTGTCAATACTGGCATTGATTTTGATTTTGTTATAATGGCGCCATTACTATTTAAAACGGAAAAGGGAAAAATCGTTTTTATACGTCTTTTCATAAAAATTTTTGAAAATTATCTTTTATATAAACCTTTTCCTAATAATAAGAAACACAACAAAAAAAGAATTATCTCATTTGGTGCAGTCGTTCTGAAGTTATATATTGTGTCACAGTAGCAAAGAAATAAATGTACGCATATAAAACATATATTTTGGCGATTCATTTTTATTTACGTAGATTATTAAGCATTTTACTATTTTAGTGACAATATAATTCCGAATAATGTTCTTATTAATATGATTGTTCGTCTTACCAGGTTCAAATATAAGAGGCAGGCATTCGGGTGCGCGCATACTGGCCCGCTGTCGTACCGTAGGAGAAAGTGCAACGAGATTCAAAGGTCGCGCTGCCCGGAGCATTAGCGACTCCACGCGAAACTGCGACCCGCGAGACAACACCTCCCACCACTGCAGGCCGAATAGACGCGCCAGCTCGGACGTGCGGTCTGGAAGTCGATCATGGTGCATATTTAATTACTTAGTTATTATATCAATTAAAACCTCTTGTGCGACTATGGGAGGCACACAAACAAGAGGGGGAGGGGGGAGGAGGGGGAGGGTGTGGGGCCTCCGGAACTCGCTCGCTGACCGTACGAAGCGCGGTAGGTAAGCTTCCACTCAGACGTCGGTTTTCTGCGGGAGTGTGGTACTTCCCCGGGCGAACCGGCCCATTCATGCTACAGACAAATATTATGCCATTCTTGACAAAGTATTCGTCTGCAGCGTTGCTCTACCACTATTAGACTTGTATCTATATAATCTTAGTTTATTGAGTTAAAATTCTACAATGTCCAATCAGATCATCAAAGAGATCAGTTTTCATACTAAAAATTACTTACATAAATATAAAAGTATAAGTATAAATATTTATAGAGATTGATTACATACTTATCATGTCTAGTTTTTCTAACATTCTGAGTGTACCAGATAACTTAGTTAAATAGTATTCAACGGTAATCCACCTCAAAATTCTAGATTCATCATTCCACCATTCTGATAACTGTGCATTGCTATGTACGGGTACCCTCTCGTTTAAAATCTCATACATACAGTTTTCAAAGCTGTAACTAGATAATGCCAATTCGTGGCGCAACAAACGCCATACATTGAAAGTGATCCTTCCAATTATTCTGCCTTCGAATTCACTCTCATCTTTTCGCCACCGTTTTTGACGATGTTTCTCTGTTATTCTGGATAACTCATTTATAATTTCAATGCCCAATATTTGAGATCGATCAATTACATAGCCCCAAGAGTTTACTTCTATTTCATAACCACATAGTATATCTGGATCATGTTTTTTCACTAAAACAATAACGTTTTCCAGCATATCACGTTCATTTTCAAAATATGTAACGTTTGAATTGAAAATACATCTATCCAAGAATTTCGGAGGTGGTAGTGAATCAACTACTAGAATTTCAGTTATTATATTCTTAAGGAAATGGTTTGGAGGGCAATCATTCTTGATGGTTATGAATATTGCTTGAATAGAATCTATAGATGGATCGGGATTTAAATCACCTTTCACCGCCGCGTGTACTTCTAACATCATCAATGTAAGAAAATTGACCTATAAACATAAAAAGAAATCGGTAACAACATTGCCAGTCATACAATAGTATTACTGGTTATTGACAAAAGAAACGTCAACTATTTTTGATAAATGGATTTAAAACAAGTACGTTATTTAATTTAAAATATTAATTTAGAATTATTTTTTAAGACTAATATTTTAATATTTATGAATTTAAAATTCCGTTTTAAATTTCGCTCCAATACTTAATCTAAGACTATTGGTCACGTGGTTTGTGAACAAGTGACGTAATGATATGATCCCATTTTAATCAATAATTATATAAAAATTAAATTCCTAAAAAAGAAAATAATTGCGTGTTTGCAATATCTATAATGGATATTTCCGTTTACTGGAAAAAATATAATTTTTATTTGGATACAATCAATAAACTTATTGTAAGCAAAAAGACAATCAAATGATTCCGATGTCATGAGCAATTTGTGATGTACGGTATATCTGATCGTAAATATTAGATATACGGTTATTTATTCTTACACTAATTTTTAACGATTTATTGAAATATATAATTTATTGAAATACAGATACTCACTTCAACTGTCGGTGTATCTACTTTTGTTTCTTTTTGACTTTCAGTTCCTCCAAAACAAAGAAACGAACCATCAGGTTGCATAGTTATTTGATGAGAGCTATTCAACCCGTTTTTTTCCTACATTAAAAGCACAAGCAAAATAAGTGTAAAATTTAAGAAGTAATATATTTAAAATTAATCGTAACAAAGAATTACCTTAATAGTGCTTTCCAAACTTAAACTGCTATTCATATCATCTTCATTTAGACCAATTACCTGTGAACTCTCTAACTCATCAACATTTTTAACTTCTTTATGGTTCATATATGTTTCTTCTTCTTTATTTAATGGAATTTTTTCGTTTCTTTTAAGCCAATTTAAAACATCGTACCTAGTTGGAGCACGTTTAACTGGTTCCAGAATGCATTGCTTGTTACCAGCTAATAAAGATTTTAAAACTTCAGGTTTCATAGATTCCTCTGACAATTCATTTGTTTGTAAAAATAACAACTGTCTCCATTCCTCTATTCCAGTGGTGTTTAGTACCTTTTCGAATGGTTTCTGATCTCGCGCTTTTCTGCTTTGTAACTTTAATAGTAAGTGTCCAATTTCTATTTTTTCACCTACATCTTTATAATTCGAAAAGTAAGGTTGTGGGTGTGTGTTGCTAGGTATTGAATACTTGTCAATGGTACTATAAATGTACTTTTGTGTTGGTGCTCTAATTTTAGGTGTTAAAACAACATTAAGCTTTTTACATGGAGAACATTGGTTTTTTATAATTGGTTGTTTCTTTAAATCTGTTTGAGGGGGTTTTTCATATTCAATTTTGGATAGAAGTGAAGTATCGTATTCATCAGAATTTTTGAAAATTTCTGGAGATGACTGATGTTGTTCATCATTAAACAAAGAGTCATCAAATAAGATTGATTTATCATAAAAACTCTGAATGCCTAATTTATTATTTTCTGGAGAAGATTCAAATGATTCATTAAGAGAAATATCCAATATTTGTTTAGTATTAATTGGCACAAGTTTAGATGATCCTGCAATAGGTTCAAATTGTTTCTGCTGATCGTATTTAGCCGCTTCGTCTAGTGGTTTAATATGGTTAACCAGATCTAAAATGGATTTTTCTACAGTATCCGAATTATTTATTTCGTTAATAATATTATTTGAAACAGGAGGGATATTACGAGATGGTTCTTGATGTTGTACTTCTGAAATGCTACTATCTATCATTTCAGGATCATAAGCATTTTCTTCTAATATTTGTTTGTTTGTAATATCCGAGTTTGAATTCGTTACAGAATAAAGATTTTGAGATGTTTCTTGAGTTTGTACCTCTGCAGATATTTTATTAATCGTTTCAGTATCATAATCAGTCTCTCCTATATTATTTTTATTGGTAATACCTGAGTTTGAATTAATTTTATCTTTTAATTTTGTAGTAGATTGGCTTGATGCCAAGACATTTTTATGGTTTGGTTTCGACAACCCAAGTTTAAATGGTCTCATTTTTCTCTTTCTTACTTTTTTTACATCTGTAATAATAAAGATTCTAAACTATTACAATACAGTACAGAATTATAAATATTGTGTTTTTTATTTATTACTTACGATCGTCATCACAAGTCCCATCTAACTGAGGTATGGTAGCACCATCCCAAAATGAATCATTCCATGAAACACAATTGTCCATATCATCTTTGCTGAAAGTAAAAAGAAAGTCAATCAGACACAAAGATTCAAATTTAAATATAGCATATAAATAGTATTACCTTCTTAAACATACCATTGGTTGGAATTTAAAAGAACCGTATCATCATTAAATACTTGAGAATATTCCACATCTAATTCAGAATCCGATTCAACATTTTCAGGATCATCTGGAGTTCCCATAATACTATCTACATCTATTGGCTTATCATCTAAGTCTTGCAGTATATCAACTAACTCCAAATCTTCACTATTTACTGTAATAAATACTGCGTTAATCATAACTTATTTATATCCTTAGAAGATAGTCCCTGACAAAGCTACTTACATAAAACTTGGCTGTAATGCAATGAAAAGCTACTATTTAAAGCTATATCTTCATCAACAACAGTGTCATCAATGTCTGTAATAAAGGTACTTTCTAAATTTAGATATGAACTTTTATTAAAACTCAAGCTTAAATTAGTCTCTGGGATATGTGAACTAATATCAGTGGCATTAAAGAAATTTGATCCCTCGCGTGTTTCCGCTGGATAATGAACTTTACTTGTTTCTTGCTTATTATGTAAATTGGCACTACTCGATTTGTCTACCATGTCCAAATTTTTCAATAGAAAAATTTTTTGAAATCTATAATGTGACTCTGTTTCCTCAGCTTTTAATCTTCCCTGAGATAGTGATTTAGAGGCCAAGGAGATGTTTAACTGTTTACGTCTTTCCATTTCCTGGTGCCAAACCTCTTCTAAGCCTGGATTTTCCACACCATCAGCTTTGCCAATTCTTTGTCTATTAATTATATGTGATGCCACACAATCTGCTTCAATGTAACAAACACTTTCTGGTTTAAGATTTAGACCTTCAGAATTTTCTAAGGGCTCACTGCTGTTTTGTAATACTACTAATTTACGAAATTTAATAGTTTGCAAATCAATATTGCTCATTCCAAAAAGATTAAAATCAATGAAGAATTGTAGTGTAAAGTTAAGATGTGACTCATGGGGTTGAAAAGCTTGTCCCAAAATAGCTCCATTACTACAAAGCTCTACGGCTTGCTTGATCAAGCCAGGATTATACAAAAACACTTTTAAATAAAGGTGTTCCTTGTCATGAAATCCATAAAAAGGTCTGGAAATAATAAAAGGGCAAATGTAAAGTAGTTATATTTTAATGACTTTGTTTAAAGAATCAAAGTATATAAAGGAGCCTTACAATCCTTTCACCAAAGATATTTTGTATACATGTTGGTTAGCTGATGATGCTTGCTTTAAAGCAATATTTAATGCCTTATCTAAACTTGCTGCAATCTAAAAGAAAATGAAATAAGTAAAAATTTAATTGAAATTACATTATAATTAACAAATATGTTTAAATTGGAATTACTTGATATAGAAATTGTGGTTCAGGGTTTGAAATAGGGCATGGAATATAAAAATAAGGAAATACACCGTGAACATGCAGACATGCCTTCTGCCCATCTGGTGTAGGTCCAAAAACTCTTAACACTGGAACCTGTAAGATTTAAAAAGAATGAAAAAAAAATTGAACAATAGACACCTTTTTTGCTGATATAAGCTTTTACCTGTTTAATATCTGATCCTCTGAATTCAGAGTAGATAACATCAATCCCTGGTGTAGGTTTTGTTACATAGTGATCACAGACTACCAAACGTATCGAAAAATCTGGCTTGGTTGAATATGTAGAAGATGAACCTTGAAAGTGACAAGAAAAGACATATTTTCAGCCTATTAAGATAATATCACCTAATTACAATAACCAAAATTAATCATCATTACAAACAGCAAAATAAATTCACTGTTGTTCACACACATTCAAAAAAAAAATTCACTGTTGGCCAGCCCAATATCTTTAGCTTCACATGTTTCAGTTTCTAACAGCCAAGCTGTATAGTCTTCCACTTCATCTGTTAGAGAGTCCTATACTACCTGCCAAGATACAGTTACCGCTCCAACACTCATCTGCTTTAACAGTTATAGTGTGTTTGATTCTTCATTGGACTAATTTGTTTTGAATTATATCCACCCAGAGAAACTCCAAGCTTAGTCCACTAAGAGAACCTGAACTTGTTAAGCAGGACTGTCATCAATGTCCACATTTCAGTATTCAGAATGCCAATAGTCAAAGTATAATAAAAAGAGAATAGGTTTACACATTTTTGTAATACCATCATATTACCTGTGACATTCATTTGCTGACTCAGTCTCTGTTGTCCTTTATAAGTTTCCATAATGTTTAAGTTACAGACAAAAATTTGAATCTTTTGTAAATAGTTTCATTATATTACAATGATTGAAAATAACTTATATATTCATGTTATGCTTCACTGTAGTTTACAATGTATCCTGAAAAGCATGTCAAATTATTAAAAATATTAGCTAGTTTAAATTTTTGTTTTACTCTGACCAAAATCTTACTCTTACTCTGACCAACCATGGTCATAAAAAACATAACAAACAACTTGTATGCATTTTTATTTATTAGTAAGGCAAATTTATAAGCAGATCAGATGGTAACTAATCACCATTCAAAAAGATGGAAAAAGAAAAGGGATAAAAGAAGACAAGAGATTCAGGTTACAGCTGTCAGTGCACACTAAATGAGGAACAAATCAAAAACCATATGTGATCACTTTTATATATGTTTTTAATTTGTGCCTTTCATATATAAATGAAGTTCTAGAGATTTTTCTTTTTGTTATGATAAGATCTATCTTACATTCCTTTGTACGTTTTTTTTCAATGTTTAAAGCTGATGTTTATCTAGATTAATATTAGAATTATGTTTCTTCTTACGTTGTTTTTTTTTGGAAGAATACCTTCTCTATATGTGCTGCTTTTCTGTCAAGTAGCAATTAAAATGTAGGTTTATATTTCTATTTTTACTAATAGCAGTAGTTTTTGTTTCGAAATATAAGTAAACTCACCATACTCTGAGATAATTATAAAACATGGAAATAATTATCATAATTTACCCAGTATCATTTTATTTTTTGACATAGGCCTTGCCTTAATTGGCACAATTAAATTTTGAGTTCTTGTTATTTTTGAGTTCATCACTTTGGATCAGGTCTCTTATATACACGTAACGAAATAATGTACTTTTTGTTGTAGGTTTTGATTCAACTTTTGTCTTAGAATATAGAATAAATCAAAAATTGAAAACCGAGTTTATCTCAAGCTGCAAAAAATTCCTTGTTTTTGCGTTTTGATGATTAGTTAGTAGCACATTAGCACTACACCGCAGTGAAATCCAAATAATATTGAACGTTATTTGCGATATATCTATAGAATTTATACAAGTCTAGAACTAGTTAGTAGAGTTGGTTAAATTATCATATCAATATCATGAGATTTAATTATTTGATTATTCAATTCAATTCTTTGTTTAAGGCAATTATTTGATTATCAATTACATGAGATACAATTCTTAGATGCGATTAGGTGAATGTCAATGTCATCTCACATACAATCGGAAATATGTGGGTTAAAAATGCAGTAACAAATGTAATGAATGTTACTATTTAAATAGTTTTAATGCATAAATATTTCGTTTTATATAATTATTTACTAATACCATTATTACTTATAATTAATAAACATTAATTAGAAATTAGAATTAAATTTCTTGGTCATTCATCGCGCTCTAAAATACTTTGGCTACATCAGTAGCAGGGAGCTCGAAGATTGTTTAAGGAGGTTTGGTGGCTGAAGACTGACAAGTGGGTGCTGGGCAGACCACTGCAGATCCACGCATAAAGCTGTGTCACTGACACGTGAGAGGAGCGACTGAAGACAAGCACCTAATTTATATCTAGCAGCATCACCTACTATTGCGCGCGACAATCCTCAGCATTGAGACCACGAATGAACAATTAGATAGATTACATGGTGTTTTCACTAAAATCTCTAAAAGGCATAAAATCTTTTATCTGGAGAGAGTTTTATTTCCCAAAGAAGACTATAATATATACATAAGTAATATTAACACAATTATTATAATATATAACAATTTATTTTTTATTTATTTATTGTCTTCATAGAATTGTTATTTTTGGTAGAATACGTGTTTTATTTTTTAAATATAAGAGTACAGTGGTTTTTTATTATACTGTACGTATCTGATGAATTTAAGGCTAAATTATGAACACTTAGGCCTGAATATGCTACTTTGCTGGCAACACAAGATCCAGTCAACTTTAACTTCAGCTGATATAAAAAAATTAGTCGTGTTTGTGTACATCACTTGCTTGTTGTACTTAGTTTAAAAAATAAAAAAAATATACAATAACATAAAAGCAAATAAATTAAGCTTAAACACGTTTTTAAGTTAATTGTTAGAGGAAAATAGAAATGTACTATGATTGTCTAAAATAGATCAAAATTGTTGTGATTCGTCAAAATGATGTGCATTGTTAATGTGGGACATCTTGTTAAAATATTAAAAAAAAGATAAGAGTTATATCGAATAATAAACGATGGATGATGAGGAGGCCGATTTACGTGAACAGATATTTCACAATAATGTTCGAGAGCAGATCGTAAGTTTAACTTCATACAATAATGGTACAATAAAATTATATATTCAAAACAATAATTCTTCTTCCTGAAAGTCATTACGCGATAGTCTATGAAAATTAGGCAAAAATGATACATTACTTAAATATATATATATATAATACTGCAGACCTAAGTGACATTTTTGAATTGTAGATTTTCCTGCTACTGTTCATATTGCTATACCTGCTCTCCTTTATGATTATTGAGAAGTTTCGACGACGTGACAGCGAGGACTACTTCACAGCAGATGAGGATGAGGTCAAAGTCTATCGCATAAGTCTTTGGCTGTGTACTTTTGCATTGGCTGTTTCTTTGGGTTCTGCACTTCTGCTGCCCGTGTCAATAGTCAGCAATGAAGTGCTTATATTGTACCCAAAAAGTTACTATGTGAAATGGCTTAACAGCTCTCTTATACAGGGTGAGATATTGTTTAACCATTGTATAAGAATTTTGTTAGTGATAATAAAATTGGATGTTTGGATCAATAACAGATTTACCAACAGGCTAAGCTCTTGAGCCAAAGATATAGCATAGTTTTTTTTTTTATTTTAATTAAAAATGCAATGTCCTACTCTTATAAAGTATCTTAATCTGCCATGGGATTTGATTAACTCTTAAATATTTTTAAATAATGTAGTTTTTTAGAAAACGACAAAAATAAAGTTAAATTTTTATAGAAAAATGCAATATTGTTGGTTCAATTTTTAGTAAATCGTATCTAAAATGCATAAAATGTATATGACTGCAACATGTTTTTTTTCAGGACTTTGGAACCATGTTTTCCTGTTCTCAAATCTTTCCCTATTTGTGTTTCTACCATTTGCATATTTATTTTCTGAATCATCTGGATTCCCTGGATGCAGAGGATTAAGAGGAAGAGTATATGAAACATTCATTGTATTGGTTCTGCTTGGCATAGCTTTGCTTGGGCTTGCATATGTTATATCAGCATGGTTAGAAGGAGACCACTCCAGTATTGATGCACTACTTAGTAAGTATAATTTTTATTGTCTTATATTACTTTAAAGAAAATATATATCAATTGTAATGATTAACCTATTTACTGTGGGATTTTTGCACAGCGATTTTCGTCTAAAGATGCATGACATTAATATTCTTTTGGCAGAAGGTTGGTTCTTTAGGTAGCCTCACAAAAATAACTTGAATAGCTGTGTTGGTTCTTTAGCATATATTTTATTTCATGATATACCAGAGAGAAACTCAGATCATTTCCCTCTCCATAACTCTGAGGCTTTTAGAGGTCTTCTCTACAAACTTAAAGTCACTTATACTGTCTGTTCTTGTGAAAGTGGACAATGAAAAATAATGACTTATTTTACAGTAAACTATTTAACACTAAATTAATTCATCATACAATCAATCAAAATATAATATTATCTAAAAGTGTACACAACTATTTATTCATATAAAAATTAATATTAACTATATAATTCTATAATTTAACATAATTAAAAAATTGTCAAACAACAAAAGTAAGGTGGTAATGGATTGTACCAATCTAGTGGAGATCTCTTATGCAAATAATACAAATGTTGTTAATAGAGTTATCCTGGCATCAAGTGCCACAGTTAGTGTCAGATTTCACTTCTTTTTCACAAGTCTTATGGATCATTTTGTTAATTTGTATGGGGAAATAATAAATAGTGTTGTAATCATTGCTAATTAGCAAATAAGATGCATTTGGATGGTTGTTTACATTGTCTATGTATACATATGTCAAAAGTTTTGTCCACCTAGGAAGAACCTACACTCGCAGAAACCTTATGAGTCATTTTTTGTTATTGTGCTTCATTCATAGAGATATGAAATCTAGATTTTTCTTTTCTTTTACAACTTTTTTCTTTTTTTTCTTATTGTACTGAAAAATTTATTTCTTTATCAAGGAAACAGTTTGAAAAGAAATATATTTTCTTGTTCACAGGTTTATGGATATATCTTCCCTTTCTATATTCCTGTGTGTCATTTGTTGGTGTTCTCATGTTACTTGGTAAGTGATTTAGTAGCATTTATTAATTATACCTTAAAATATTGGCAATCATCATTTGAAGTGCCAGTAGCAAGTAAAAGCTTATGATAAACTACATATTAGCACAAGAAGTTTTTGCCAAAACTGTAGCGAAAGTTTTTGCAAAAACCTTTAGTTATTATTCTATATATGTGGATACAAAGTTAGACATACTTGTAATGTCGATAAACTTACTGATTAAGTGGCACTTAAAAGCAATGTTGTCAGGATATTTATATTAATAAGCAAAAAACTACTTTTTGTTTATTTATAATATTCTAAATTGAAAACAATATTTTTAAACATGTTGATTTCAGAATATTGCCATCCTTTAAGAAATGCGTAGGCTTGTTTATTTAGGTTATCACATTGTATAAGGGGCGTTTAACAAATTCTCCATAGTTATATGGAGTTATGTAGGTATAAGAAATGTTTTTAATTTTTTTTACGATATAGTCTTTATTTCACTATATACTATTGTACTATATTCTATTAACTACCTTAACTGCAATATATATTTATTAGATCTCACAATATTTTTGTAACCCTTCAAAATAATTATTTCCTTGTTTGCTCTCGAAATCTACCTACACCTACCGCTTCAATGTTTCGTAGTCTTCATATCAGTTGTCACATAGTTCTTTCTTCAGATGTAAATACAGAAAATAATAATTTGGGACCAGGTTTAAACTGTATGTTGGGTTATTAATCTTTTAAAACCAACCGTCGTGAATGACAGAAATGTTATGATTTTTGATGTCACTGACTTAGTTCTCCGAATTACCAAATTGAAGTTAAAATGGGCTGGTCGCGTCTGTCAGATTACCGAAAACTGTTGAAGTGGATGCCACGTCTTGGCAAACGTAGTGTGGGAGGTGTCTCGGACAGATGGTGCAACGACCTGCGCAGGGCAGCTTGTAGAAACAGGATGCATAAAGCCGAAGATCAGGCTAGGTAGCGCTACTTGGAGGAGGCCTATGTTCAACTGTGAACTGCTACTGTCTACTGATGATGTTAACACTTTTAATGAGTTTAAAAGTAGAGGATACCTATTGAATCTCGTTTCAATTGTTTGTAAGGTAACCAATACGGAAAATTTATTTAACACCCCTAGTACATTGTAATAATTTACGTCGAAATTATTGTACTCATTGGTTATCGGAACCGGACTTTGGTGTTTGTATTTATAGGGTATATAGGTCATATTTATGAAGCGATATATTAAAACGCATTGGTGTTGTGCATAGGATTTGATTAACGAAACAATAATCTATTATCAAGTAGCAACTGTTGCGCTATCACTATGGCATCATCCTTGAAACGTTTTGTCATTAAAACCATATATATATATTGATAAGGATATCCTTTATTACTCAATCGTGAAGTACTACTTTCAGAGTTTACTTCTAATATTTATAAGTAATAAATTGAAGAATTAGCGCTAAATATTAGAAAGTAAAATTAAAAATTAAATAAATAACGATCTTTTGTCTTTGATTTTCTCGATATTATTTTATACAGACATATTTCTTCTTTACTTGCTTTAATTCTTCATATGTTATTCATCTTGATATTCGACATCCTCTTTTTTGTCTAGAAAATAAGCGATGAGTTCATGATGCTGTGGAAACATTTCTTCTATCTCTCGCTTGCATTCCTCATATTTATCAATCTCATCCATTTCTTTGTAAGCCTTTGCTTTATATAGGCGAGCTTTAAAACTTTTCTCATTTATGCGTAGCGCCCATTCGCAGTCATGAAAAACCTGAAAATCGAATATATATTAAAATATAAGATATTATAGAAAGTTTCAGATTGTTATCTTCGATACTTAAAATGGAATTTCTGATAACAAAAAATCCCAGAGCTTATAACTAAAAATAAACACTTTTACACAACCACACACTGGGATTTCTTGATGGTAACTAATCACACATTGAAATCTGCATTATCAGGTATACTTTAAATGCATTGCCTACCTTAGGGTAAGGAAGTGATGTATGAAAGAGAAATTATTTAATGGAAGGGAGAGAAGGAAGAAAAGGAAAAAGGGAATGAAGAAAGTAAGAGCAAAAATTAATAAAAACTGATAAAGAATGAATGCTTATTACTTTATTTGGTTCGTCTATATTTTGGATATATAAGTACATTATCGATTGGCCTGAGAGTGGAGTTCGTGAACCGTATAACGAAAATCTCTATCTATTGTGATGCGAACGTGTAATCATTGCATAATATTCATGTAATTTAATCCATGCGTTAAGTCAAGTCTCATTGTTTTGTTTGTCGGTTTAACATATGATTATACTGATAAATTTTTAAAACAAAAAAAATTTGTGAACATTTATGCATTTCTCTCTGTGTGCAGGTTCTTCGTATTTTACTCTATATAAATATTAGAATTCGAAATCCCCTTTTTAAATTTTCGTCTGATGCTTATCTAAGAAACGGTTAAGCCGATATTAATGGAATTTGATCGGAACGCCATAGTATTTTGTAAGCAATTATACTCAATTTAAATTGATACAAACTTTTTATAATATCGATACATGTGAAATTTTCATATACAAACAATATAAAAAAATGCGTTTTCTATGCGAAAACTGGACGGTGTACATTGTGGCCAAAGATATAAAACCAAAAATGCAAAATAAAGCATTATGTTTTAAAATTAATTTAATAAAAGGTATAATCGTCAGATAAAGTCAAAGGCAAGCAAATGTGGTGTGGGTTAAAACGAGATTATAATCTTTCTGTTGTTATATTGCCATTACGTATATAAATTTACCAATTTATATACGTAATGGCAATATTTTTTAATTCCATTTTGTAGCCATATTTTTAACATTATATAGATTTCTTTTCGTATGAAAATGACGTTGTTCCTAGGGCCTTTAACTTTTCCAAAAGAACTAACTAATAGGCATAAACTCAATTTTTTCTATTCAGTTCCTAGTCAAGTTAAGTCAAAATATACTGAGTTGCTGAATTAAATAAAATGTTATAGTATGTACTTCTTGTGATGGATAAAATTGATGTTTCCATTAACAAAAGATAACTTTTTTGTTAAAACGCAAATTTACAACCAGTGAACTCACATCGTATTAGCGAAGGTCATTGACTATCTAATAACCTGCTATTATATTGTCATGAAAAATAATGCACCTAGCATAGTCATAGTATATAGCTTATTGTTTATACATAT
Source organism: Baronia brevicornis (assembly GCA_031353405.1). Lineage (NCBI taxonomy): Eukaryota > Metazoa > Arthropoda > Insecta > Lepidoptera > Papilionidae > Baronia > Baronia brevicornis. The sequence continues at coordinate 207,842 of JASFAT010001949.1, forward strand.
TACATACATATAAACATAGCATAAGTGCTTATTGTTTATTCTGTTTAGACATCGAATTTTCAAATCGTTTTTATAACTAATAATATAATTATAAAATAATATAGTAAAACATAATTAGCTTGACATGCCGTTACTTTATTTCATATTATTTATCGCCTATTTACCGGCTCTCGGGCGCCGGCTAATATAAGGAGATGGTTTTGTCAATAGTCAAATGATGGGTGAAACCGTCATTGGACTATAGTATATATAAGATCCCACGTTGCAACGTTTAATTAAATAATCTTATGTTTCTTTTTGCTGTCGCATTAATACGCTACCAATAATACTACTACGCGGCGAACATATTTAAAGAAAAACTATAATTATAGTTTCAGCGGATCTTTCTTAAACTTCTGAATCATTAATAACTTTTTAAAACCATCTCTCAGTTTTCGTCTCAAGATTTTGCTTCCCCATACACGTTTAGGCAACTAACTAGAAGGACAGTCAAAAGTTTTACTTAGCTAAGATCCGCGACAAGCAAAACAATAACAGAAAATTAATAATGTGTGTTTTTCCGTTGGGTTAAGTGGATTTATTTGGAACTTAAACCAAAAACTTACCGAAAATCGGCCATTAATTCTCCACCCACCAACCACTATACACAACACCAAACACACATTATCACTTTTCCATCAGTCTACTATACCTGAAGATGCCTCGTGTTGGGGCGAAACACGTGTCGTTTACAAGATGGAAAAGTGATCCATCTTGTAAACGACACGTGTTTCGGTATCGGATGGCCGATTTTCGGTAAGTGTTTGGTTTAAGTTCCAAATAAATCCACTTAACCCAACGGAAAAACACACATTATTAATTTTCTGTTATTGTTTTGCTTGTCGCGGATCTTAGTTAAGTAAAACTTTTGACTGTCCATATAGTGATGGATTTCCATAAAGTAACGCCTGACTCCATTAATAAACTAACTAGAAAAAAGATAAATAGTAAAAATAAAGAGTCAGAAATAATCTTTCGTACTCTACAGTAATATAAAACATATATAATAATTCATTATAATAATCACAAAATTAAATATAACACGCTGACAATACCTTATGATAATTCCCAAGTTTGATATTAGTTAAAGCGCGATCGCAATAAAGCATAGAGTTATCTTTGATCTGTTCTATTGCACGGTTGTAGCAAGAGAGCGCTCTATCGTACTCGCCTCGACGGAATGCCTTTATAGCTTGCGTCTTCAGGGTATCGGCCTTTTCACGTCGTATCTTCCGATCCTGGGCACGCTTCTCAGCGTCTTTACTTACTTCTGCCATCCAAACTTCTTTGTCAATTTCGCCCTGAGAATTATGTGTGGCTAAATTAGTATTAGAAAGAATTAAAAAAGTATTTAGATATTAAAATAACATTAACATGATAGTGATGAACAACAGTACAATATAAGCTGTTTCTAAACAAAGATATCATTTAATTTTAATAGCCTTTTGCAAACATTATAAAGGTGTAACTTGTTGTCAAAAACAGATGCTTTAGTGTGTCGGTTAAATTAGTTAACTCATCAATCTGGGGCTCCAGATACAGGTAATCACCTATTTTGGGTTTCACCGACAATTCGATGGTGAAAGTCGTTTCAATGAATAGATTTGAATTTTAAATTTCTTTTCATTTCAACAATGTTAAATCATGCAATAATTGTTAAAATAAAATTGAGCTTCGTTACGCTACAAGGATTTTTATAATATTTAAATAGAGTGGACGAACTAATCCTAAACAAAAATATTTTAAAAAAATCAATCCAGTATCCAGTTACACAGGTATTTACGTCGATGTTGCATTCGTGTGTGTGGGCAGCCGAGCTATTGTTGCATGTACTGAATGCTATATTTGCATCCACACCGTTAAGATATGTAAATTTGTGTTTAGTAGACATTCTCGGGATGATGTGTCACTTCAATACGCTTATCCATTGTTCTTACTCGTGTGTTATCGAAATTTACACACTCGCGATAAAAAATTAGTTCAGCTCGGCGTATAAAATCTTTATATATTTTCAAATTTAAAACAGCAGTTTCTAAATTTAGTACCCCATTAACCGAAAATAAGATTGTAGCTATAAGTATTTTTAAAAGACTAAAATTCGTTACACAGTTACGCCAACTCAAATAAATGGAAATCCATTATGCGAGATATTTATGTTGAGCGATAGCCAATATGCTTTTTAAGAATGAATGCAGTCGTACACTAAATATTATGGTAGCATTCACTACAAATAAATTATTCATTTTATTCACTTCCACTAGATATAACAACTAGATATAAATAAAGCGCAAAATTATATAACAGTGGTTGATAACCTAGTTTGATGAAGTAATGGTGTATCTAACATTTTTAGCCATATAAACATTAAAGACATGTTTATCTATAAGGAAGCTTCTTGGTTAAAGATTGTCACTTAAATAAAATTATTAAAGCTGTTAAAATATTGTACGGTCTACGTTTATACCGAGTCCTTCCTTTCTAGATTTTTAAACGCTTTCTGATTTATTACAGTCCTGTCGTCTTTGAGTTTCATTTGAATATTGTCGTCTGTGATTACTTTTCCTTCTAAATATTGATCAGCTAGAAGTTCAGCAGCTTTAGCTTTTTCTTTGTCGCCGCTAGCTAGATCTTTTACTAGGTTCGAAACTTCACCGATCTTCTTCATAAAGTTATTCCATTCTTCGTTAAGTTCAATTTGTTTTGCATCTTTTAATGCGGGATTAGATAAAAAATTATTGCGACTCATGATATCTTTTAAGAAAATAGCAACTGCGATTAATATTTTATCACATTGAAATAAATTCGCCGTACATAGTAACAGTTACCTTGGTAACTTAACGTTCGTACTTCATTGATAATGAAAGTAATGTTAATGTCAAACAAGTGTAAGTTTAAAACATGCCTGCATATTTCAGATGCTTTATTCATATTTTAAAAAATTGTTTCTCGCGATTCTGTTTTCGTTCATACTTTAAAGATTTTTTATTTTGAAAAAAAAATAGAGTTAAAAGGAGGCCTAAATCATTTTTACGTTATGAATCCGGATACGTTAAGTAACAATAGTGAGGTTTTCCGTTCAAAATGTGTTTTCTCAGCACGACTATTGGGTCAAATCGTTCCTAATTTTATTTTAGGACAGATCCAAACGAAATGAAAGATTTGTTCGATGTTAATTGTAGTTTAGGGAATCAACCGAATGTTATACGAAAAATTTGGACCGAAGCCCACTCCACACCGGCGGAATTGTGTGATATACACATAATATACCCATACGTTTTTAACTACATGATGTAAACATTGAAATTTCTATGACCTCTGATCGTAGTAAGAAAAAAGTCAGCTATGATTTTCAAATAGGTTTCATATATATTTTCATATAGAAGTGCGCTTGTCAATAGGTCCCCAGCCCTTCTATGCCATCATATTAGATACAAGGTCAGATGCCGTTGACTTTGGATCTTCCTTTGGATATTGAACCAGTGAATTCTAGAATTCCCAAAAAACAACTAGTGACATATTTTAACATCTATCGTATTATTTTATTTTTATAGTGTTCACCCCACTTGGCTTCATACGTTTGTTCGGTGTCGTCGGTGGAGTTTTGGTGAAGCCTCAGTTCCTTCGGGACCTCAATGAAGAATACTACGTGTACTCGTTCGAAGAGGAGACATTACGACGCAGGATTACCACATCCCTCGCTACTGGTGAGTTAATATGTTCCTGAACAACATATAAGGGTACAAAACAAGAGTGTATGTTTTGATTACCTGCCATCAAATAACTACATGCACATTTGCTCGCTCTGCTATACATAAAAACATTTTATTTTAAGATTTCGTTTTAAAAGCAATGTACTTTTCAACTGATTTGAGAAGAAACTTTTTTTAATAATGTTAAGGAAATATTTTTAATAGTTAATGAAATTTTATTTGTAATGAATACAGACTTATCTATACATAGACTTTGGCAGCGTTCAAAAATTTTTTTAAAAAGATAAAATTTAATCAAATATAATTAAAAACTAACTCGTTATAAATGCAGCGCATTAAAGTATATCACGTTGCGATATCAGAATCGATGGAAGATTGACTTAAGAAACTGTGTTCAAAAGAGGAATTAACTGTAAAGGCTTCACACCCATCGTCCTTCACAGGAAATCTCCGTATCACCGGTGCCATTATTAACACACAAAGGACAAAGACAAACAATCAGAATAAATAGTTGTGTGCCATAGTAATATTGTTGTAATCGAATCTATGTTCCTTGACTTAGAACGCCAAACTGCGCCATTTGGGTTTTCAAGTAGTCGTACATGTTAAATAAAATTTTGATTTATCGCGTTACACTAAATTAACTTGCATTTTCGTTGTGTATACAGGTTTGCTATTCTGACAAGTTTTAATAATGAAAATTGACCTCGCGCATGAGATCTCCGCCATGTGGTATATTGATTTCACTGTCATTTGGAAAAATTTGGACGCCCATATGTCCAAGTTAGATCTACTATAGTGCCTTACCTCAGCATGCGGGGCTCTACGGGGGCTGACTTCCATCCTCCCTTGCGGTTCGTGGGATTCACTATGACAAATTTCAATAAACCTAATTTGTTAAAAAATGACGGCGACGTGGTTCGCTACCCGTCGCAACCTGATTCCCACGAGGACGAGAAGCGACTACCGAAGAGCCTTTTCGCTACGATAAATGTCAGAGGAAGGATGGATGAGTGTGGAAGAAGCAAGGAAGGTGTGCCTGGATCGTAGCGGATGGAGATCTGTGGTCTCTGTCTACCCCTACGGGAAACAGGCGTGACGATATGTATGTATGTATATAAATTTATAATTCAAAAAGCACATAAATTTAATACGTTATCTTATGATTTCGACGAGGGTTTTACAAGATAAAAAGAGAATATTTTTAAGGTTAAAGTATAAAAATATATATTCACCTATAGGAAGGCTTTGGAAATAAATCACTTAAAATATAAAAAAAAAACTCACTTTGTTGGCGCAGCGACCCAAAATGGATTGGCCTCCGAACAGATCTTACGCGACTTTGCCCTGTCCTGCGCCACCTCCTGCCAGTTACAGACTTGAAGGTTGCGCAAGTCATCTTCAATCATGTCTCTCCAGCGGTACCTGGGGCGCCCCACAGGACGTCGTCCAGTTGGGCGACCCACATTCGCTCTCTTGACTGCGCGATCCTCCCCCATCCTCTCCACGTGGCCCAGCCAACGAAGTCGGTGAGCTTTAGTCACTCCTATTACATTAGGTTGGGCCACCAGATGCTCGATTTCGGCATTTTTTCGATATCGCCAACTGCCATCATCACTTTTGGTTGGGCCCAGGATCTTTCGCAAGACTTTTCGTTCTGCAACTAAAAGTTTCTCCTCTTCCTTTATCGTCAGTGTTCAAATATTTTAACTATACTTTTTTACGATTATTCGGCCTGTTCTAACGTACAGCCATACGTTAGAATAGGCCGAATAATCGTAAAAAAGTATAGTTAAAATATAATTGTTTTATTTATGAATGCAAGAGATACTACAACATGAATAAATTATTACATTATTGTTTATTTATATTGCAAAAAGCTGTGCATAAATCTGTATCATACAAAACGAAACTACGCGAATAAAACAATCTAAATAAACCAGTGGACTGTTCGATGCACGTGCCAAAAGCATTACTTTATGTATTGACTGCCGAAATAATTTATTACTGCCCGTTTATATTCTCGCGGGTAACCGAATTAAGAATAAAGAAGCTTTGTTTTTGACCGAGTTTCATTACATTGTCAGAAACTTTTTTAGAATTACCGGGTTCGTAAGGGAATTTCTAGTAGAGCTCGTTCGATATCTTTAAATGTTTCCTTGATTCTTGCTATGCTTATAAACCTGCTATGCACACGCACCTTATGCCAAAAGTAAACCGCTATATTCTCACTTCATATTTTTAGCACAAAAGTATTTATAAAATGTGTGTGTACACAACATTTCTTTTTGTCAAGGTTTATCTCGCGTGTTATTGATATATCCGGAAATAAATAAGTTTGTTACGATACCTTATCACCGAATGAATTTATTACACCTCAGTTGTTTTACGAACGTACCCGCGGTTTTGGTGTCGTGTATTCTTAATGATATGAACATATGAAAAAATAAATTTGAAAAGGATATGTCAGTTCATATCCTTTTCAAATTTACTTTTCCCATCAGTGTAAATTTATTAGGTTATTTAGATAAATATTATACTTGCGATTATTTACGAAATAATATTATGTAGTATGAAAGACATATTATTATGATAATCTTAAGCGACAATGGTTAATTGTTTAGGGTTATGCTTACGATCTAAGGTTGTGGGTTCGATTCTATCTACACGAGACATTCTCTTATACCACTGTTTTTATGTGATTGACTCATCCGCCCTCTCCGATAGCGAAGCTTGTTTAAACCGCACCTGAAGTTCCTTGGAAATCCATCGTTTCAGTGGGTTGCAAGACTGATGATGATGTGTATTCTTCATTATCGTCGAACTGGAGAAGTCTGTAAGTTGCAGGCCTAGGAAGTCATAACGACAAAGTTGTAAAGACCCTACGACCTTTGTTTAGAATAAAAAATTTAAAGTGCGAACAAAATATTGTATATTATGCTCAAAGTAATTCTAAACCATTGATGTCTCGTACATTTGGTACGTTTCATGTGTTACCTGCAGTCAAATCTGATTTAACCTCCAAACTAATATGACCTCCGCGTTACATTGTTTAATCTCTACGTGACGCTGCTACCGTTATTATATTGTCTGCGCATTACTGAGACTTCGCTAACATGTTTAGAATATTCCCTAATTGCATTTTGAAAATAGCGTGTGTTCTCCATATTTAACCACTATAAATTTAAAATATATAAAGATTTTCTTAAGGAGAGTGATTGTCAGATATTTACAATATATATTTATATCATTGACTCTGGTTGATCATAATGATGTTTAAAGATATTTATTAGTTTTACATTTTCTTTTATGGAAGTGATAGGTAAACGAGCAAGCAGGTTGTTGTATATGTTATCTGTATGTGGATGTAGGTGCTGGGTATTTCGCAATAAAGCAGTTGTTGTCGTACTCTCATATTTCACTGGTCACAACATGGTCAAAATTGATGACAATCAACCAACGCCAACCATGAATATCTGTAGGACTAAAAACACTGCATAAGCGTTGTCTAGCTTAGGGTAAGGATGTGAATTATAGGAGGGAAAGTAGGAAGTAATGGGAGAAGAGAAGAAAACTAAGTCAGGGGAAGAAATGGTTGCATATTGTATTATAAAAGTCCTGTTATAAATAATAATGACATTATTGAATGTTATTATTATTTTTTTTTATATATTCACGCCTATCCCCCGCAGGGGTTGGCAGAGACCACGAGCTCCATCCGCTGCCATTCATCGCAGCGATACGGCTCGTCATTGGTCGCTTTTCGCCCTCGTGAGAATCAGGACGTGACGGGTGGCGAACCACGTCGCCGTCATTTTTCGACAAATTAGGTATATTAAATTCGTCTTTTAGTGAATCCCACGAGCCGCAAGGGAGGATGGAGGTCAGCCCCAGCAGAGCCCTGCATGCTGAGGTAAGGCACCAGTCCCCGGGGGAGTCCGACCCTGGGATGATGGGCACGCTTACGACTAGGCTCGCCCCTAGCCACGCATACATTGGCACGGCAGACCGTGGATTGGCGGAGAGGAAGGGAAAGGATAGAGAAGAAAGGAAGGGGCAGGAAAGGAAATGTGGGGGGGGGGGTTACCAGACTCGGAATAAACATTTAAAAATCCATATAAATATTTATTCCGATGCGGGAATCGAACCCGCGACCATTGACTCCGCGAGCGGAGGGCCCCGCCACTGAGCCAATCGGTCGGTGTTATTATTAACAGTTCTTAAAACAAAAGCATGTAGGAATATAGTACAAATATTTGTTTGATGTAAGATTTTCTCGAATCGGTTTCCTACTCCAAAAGCGATTCAAGGGTTTCTCCACAATTTCGGTGATAATATACATCTAATTACTACAATAACTATGAGCAAAGGTGTAGTTTCGTTCTAATTTTTTTTTAATACGTATGTAGGGACTGTACATCAAAGTTCTTATTAAAATATAGTATGTTTCCGATCGAAAAAAGATACAACTTGTCAATTTATTTTATTAATATTACTTTATTATCATAGGATATGAAGGGAAACGATCAAGCGTATTGCTTGATGAAAAGCAATCAATGCTGCTGATATGTTTTATGATATCAAAGGCATCAAAGAAGTGTTGAATTTATATGGTAACCTAAAAATAAATTAAGCCTACGTTTGTCTGCAATGTATAATTAAATGCCTTTTCTTTAGCGTTGATTATTATTATATTGTTTATTTGTTGATAACATCATCAAATGTCCCAAGGTAAAAAATAATAAATCAATATATGTAAGTGAAATCTTTATTGATTTGTTGTTGTGCATTCGAATATTTTACAAAGATTATCTATGCGTTTTTCCCGAAAATTCTTTTCACGCGCCGCTCTATGCAACCATATAACTTATAAGCGGTATTTTTTAAATTATACGACATTAGAATCGTCTAAAAACAAGCTTACATATATCTGGTATATTAATTGTAATAATAATATGGTATTGAAGATGTGTTTGGCTGCGTTGATCGCTTTTCATCAGGCGACTCGCTTGTTCCTTTGCCTCCTTATCCCATAAAAAATAATAATATGTAACTAAGCATTTGTGGTAAAAGTAAATTCTATATAGCGTCAAAATCTAAGTATATAATGACAGTTAACAATCATAATAATTTTTGATTCTAATTAACGGGTTTTATAACAACGATAGTTTTAATTTAATCATGCTTTTTCTTTATATTAGAGTTCATTTCTGTCTAAAATAGTTTATCTATATTATAGGTAAATTGTGCGTAAAGTTGCAACTAACATGAAAAGATTGTTCCGTGACTTTTAATATACAAGTATGTTCTAAAGTAAATATTACTCGAAGCACTTTCTTGACTGTCGTATTTATTTACTGCTAAGAAAGTTGCTCGTCAAGTGCGTTGTCCGATACAAGCTCTGATCGTAAAACCTTGACCTTACTCCGACTACGCAGTTACTGCCGACAACGCGGTGGCAGTGGTTTTGCAAGCGGGAGTATTCAGTGTTTATCCATTTTTTCGTACAGTCCGTTCTTTTTTGTTTTTGTTTAGTATCATTTAATGTTCGGGATTTTCATGTAGAGTATTATCCAAGTGTCATTTATTTTTTCCTCATATAGGTGTCTGATTATATCGTCATCATAATTACCTCCTTTGTAAAAAAAAAACGGGCACCTTACAGTCATTGGCTTTTCTATGTATAATATTAATATTTTTAGTATGTTATTAGCTGAGATGACTAGAAATTTCTTTTTTCTGTTTTAAATTTTTTTTAACACTTAAATCCTAGAATCGGTGTTTTAGTCAATGTAAACAGAAATTCGTCTGCAAAAAATAAACATTTTTATGGGTATAGTGAAATTAAGGCTACGAGTATTTTTATGGTACTTTAATAAAAAAAGACTATTATTTATTAACGAGTATATCCATGCAGCAATTACGCCATGTAATCGTCTTGGCATGCTTTCCAACAGATTTTTGATTGTGTTCGGTGGAATGAATTCCCACTCAGCCGAATTCACACGTTTAAGCTCCTTGGTGTTTTGGGAAGGTTGTTGGACAGACAGGGACGGATCGTAACTTTGTGGGGTCCTGGGCTAATACTACTCGGGGGGCCTGTTTTGTGTATAGGTTGTTTAGTGTATAGGTATCAAAAAAAAAATTTCTATTCGTTACAAGTAACGTCTTAAATTACGATTCGTCTATTATTTTTAATGGGAGCTGGGGGCCCTTTGTATCCACGGGGCCCTGGGCTTAAGCCCAAAAAGCCCTTAGGTAGATCCATCCCTGTGGACAGATCGTACTCGCCTTTTTACGAGGTGTAAGACCTACTCAATGGGGTTAAATTCGTGGCTCCGCGCTAGCCAGTCCAAACGACGAATACCGACCACTTGCATATATCTACAAGAGATCAATCACATCCAAGTTACGTGTCAAATGCGGGACGTTCCGCAAAACGGATGCATCGTATGATAACGCAAAACAATGGGTAGCAACAAACAATCTAAGCCATTGTTTCGCCAGGGACTAGGTATATAATTCTATTTATAAACAGTTTGCCATGAGTTATATGAAAAAAATATTGAGTGAGTTATACAAAAGGAATGTATCACACTAATAACGATAGTCATGAATAGACAATTGTTATATTGTGATGATACCCCCTGGTCATCAAATTGTATACCGAATATTTTTATAATTGACAATCACATGGCTCACTAATTATCGTATCTGTCCTCTTACTATAGTGTGTTGATTTCAAGTTTTGGGTGAATTTAAAAAAAATTCACAAACAAATATTGGTATTTATTATGGGATAGAAAGGCATACGAGCAAGTGTGTCGCTTGATGGAACGCAATCAACAGGCATAATGCATACATATGGGCAATAGACATAATGCATGACCATAGATAGACATTGCACAAGCGTTGTATTGAAAAATATTCAATATCGTGCAGGTTTAGAAATACAGGGTCCTCCACCAAACGTAACGAAATTTCGTTCCAAATGGATTGTAAAATGATTAGATGTGCTTTATCGACACAAGTGATTTAGTTGTGAGGTGTTCCCACTAAAATTTACAACAGTTTCCTAACACTGAAATAAAAATGCCTTCAAAGCATAAAACAAACGATTTACGTCTTTTATAATGATATACCCATCTTTATTAGTTAACACGCACGCTAGCCACGAACCTTGGCTCTGAAAGCGAACGCACACACACACACACAGAGATAGAGAAAGAGATCTTTTTATTTTCATGAGTTATATCATTACCGATTGGTCTAAGTCCGGTTACGTTGGTGTTAAATGTATTGTTAAATATAAGAAATTTACGGAGAGATGACGGTTTTGAATTTGTCTAAGTTACGTGTGCTCACTATGATATAAAATTGAATCAGTAACGTAAACAATCCACAGGAGTGGGGTATATCTCGCCAGAGCCCATGTACCCGGAACGAGGGGACATTTCAGCGCCGGTGGACGCTGACCTGTCTACGACGAAAGACAGCCGTACGTCGGAGTTGCATTGCAAGGAAACTCCTCTACTAAGGCTGCGGAATGGGGCATTACAAGCAGGCCTCCATGATAGACTGCATAGGGTCGCGGCTTTGAGAAAGGTCAGATTTAAGTGTTCTCGTCTATTTTTTTACAGCCTATGTATGCATATATATGTCCTACTGCAGGGCATCGACCTCTCTATTTCATGGGGAATGTTCATTCGCCCACCGCGATTGTTCAAGGTGGATTAGCGGGGCACCCAGACCCATAAATACTTGTACGTCATCATACCTTTTTTTTATCCCGATACGGATATCGTACAATGATTACGAAAGCAGTAGCCTCTCCACTTTAGAAAATTAAGAATATAATAAATAATTAACACTAGATTGCCCAGCAGTTTGTTTATTGAAAAAAAATATATTTATATTGATACAATTACTAGTGAGATTTGTGGCTTTGTATACATTTGTAGGTTAGTACAACTGTATGCTGTCTCAAAATACTAAGAAATTGCATCAGTATAAATACAGTGTTTTTCTAAATAAATTTAAAAAACATTCACAATGAGTTGTTGGGAAATGTAATGTTAACAATAATATATATAATAATTTATCTCATCACAAAAAAATATATTCTAAATGTCTAAATCGACGTTTGACAAATAAAATATAACGTTTGTGGAAGGAATAATGAATTTGTGAACAATTTAATCGTAGTCGCCATTATACAAATATAAATAGATATCATCATTAGACTTGAGGCAGTCCAATGCATCCAGCATGCATATGAGCCTCCCTAAAGCTATCCACCTAGCCCAATCTTTCGCTATACGTATCCATTTTCTGTCATAATAATTGTAGCTAAATTGTTAAAGTAGCTATATTACTATCTATATTTTTAATACACACACACACTCAAACATTTTATATATATATATATATATATATATATATATATATATATATATATATATATATATATATATATATATATATATATATATATATATACATATATATATAATACACACATAGATATTTCCTAACTTATTCATATGATCCATAAACATTAAATATATTCTCAAGATAGACATTAAACCAAACAAGTTGTTTGAAATTAATTGTTTAATAAATATATTAGTATAGATTAGGTTCAAGTACTAAAAATGGATATTTAGATGGATGGGTTTTGAGAAGGCAATAATTTTTCCAATATTATCTCTAGTTGTTTTGAAAGGAGGAAATCATAAAATATTCAAGTGCTACCGCATCCCAAGGCTTGAAATAAAATCACGGAATAATTTTTTATATGTTGATACTCACATGAAATATATTTTTAGAGAATATAATATTAAATCCGTAATAATAAATATAGCGATTACAGTTGTTATTGAAATTAACACGTTTGTAACCGGTTCTTATCGCTTTTTATTTCGTATTTACAATTCCACCAGCATTAATAAACAGTATGAACTTTCGAGAACTTTATATAGCTGTACCTTGAGAAATATTAATTAAATATACTATACATCGATAATACTTACATTTCACTTTCCACAATTATAAATATTTTAGGTAACAGATCATCCATAAATTACATCATCAATAAATAAAATTATTCAGAAAATTTAAAATGGTCAATACTTTGATTTAAAAAAAGCAATGTTTTGATATTAGTGGAATTCTTGTTAATTATTCTAAGAAAAAATATAACACATAAATACCTATGCAGGTGTGTGGCGAGCATGGATATAAATTATTATTACCCTTATTTCAAATATATATTTTTATGAACAGTTTATTGCGAACGACAAATATATCTCTCTAGTTTGTGCCGTTGGCTGCATGGTTAGATTCACCGTTTGAGTAACTAGCCACATTTTCTTCCACTATTTTGTTTGTCTGCCCCGCCGTTGTGACTATCTATTCACATTCGACATTTTACAACCAGTATTGTGGTTCTTTTATTATTAAATTTTGCAAACTCTGCCTTGAATTATTTCCGAGTTGAAAAGTTTCTAATTTTGTATATAACATAATTAATTTTCGTACTCTAAAAAGTCATTCATAAGTAGTCAAGAAAGAGAAGATAAACTTGATGATAAGCAATCACCGCCGCTTATAGACATCTGTAACACCAAGGTCTCTGTAGTTATAGTACCCATCATAGAGTTCACACGACATCCTTTTTATGGACCAAAAAGGATGTCGTGCGAACTCTATCATGCCTTCCTGGACAGGGTAGTTGTGCTAGCGAAGTAAGTAAGAGGTGTTGTAAAGGAGTTGAACCGGCAGCCGGATTCTTACACACAACCTATGAAATGTGATTAACCAACATAAAAAAATTGACTCCGATATTATGTGAGGGTTTATATAACGTTCCCGGTCGCGTGGGCACATTTATGCATTGTTTTTAATTGCAAGTAATATAATATATCACACAATTCCGCTTGAAGCGAAAGAATATATATTGCAAGTAATATATATTCTTCGATTCAAGCGGAAATTTGGACCTCGCTGAAGTTCCTAGATCTTCAATTCCCCAATGTTTTAATATCATGATCGAGACCCAGCCTTCGTCATAAAAATAAAATAATCATGTGTTGTTTATACGACAGACTTTATTATAATACTATATTTAATATAATAATGAAAATAATGTTTTGTTTATTATTTATAAAAAAAATTTACAGGAAGTAGAAAGCCAACGGAAGACATCGTCGTTCCAACGCAACGTGGTATATCCGCTAGCAATGCTGCTGTTGCTTGCGCTCACCGCTATCACCGTGTTGATGGTGTTGCAAAACACCCTGGAACTGCTCATCGGAATGAAAGCCGTGCCGCTTAGTACGAGGGTAAGGGTCGTGGTCTGTTTAAATAAATAAGAATACTTACTACGGCTAGATCCTTTAGAACTGCGGAGGGATATCTTATCTCTCAGGATCTTTTATCGATTTTACCATGGGGAGTGCTCCGAGGAATTGGTCGTGATAATTCCGCATTTGAATTCAGCACGGTTCGTTTTCCAGAAACCTCTTTCCATGCACCATTACCGGCTACCTTCAGCGGTGTTTCCGAACCGATACGACATTGGCACCGTCAAAAAACAAGCCTACACATTTCTTAAAGGCCGGCAACGCTTCGGCACTGCGGACGTCGATGGACGGCGTTGTTTGCTTTCCATTAGGTGACACACCTGCAAAAATACTTTTTCCATTAGCTCTATGAACCAAAGTGTGTTTTGGCCACCGATACGAGAATAGTCCTGGTCACGGTTTTATGCGGTTTCTAGTTAGTTGGTTGCTTGAAGCTGGTTAAAATCAACGTGCAATGCAATGGATTGCATTGCATCGTGTCACTGCTTTGACTTGCGGCCTTTTGACTGTGCGATCTTATCCCATCCTCTCTTGTTACCCGAGCTTGTGTGTGTGTTTTTGTTTCTGCGATTATGTTGGCATCAATCATAAGTTCTTTGATTTCACCATTCTTGAGGACTCTACAATTTCCATCTGGTCTCTCTCAAATTTAAATTATATATTCGACTGTGGACAATATCACATTATAACTTTCTAGCGATTTTCTCCTTCTTTTATAACTGCGTTTTACATATCTATCCCATTGCTCATATAAAAGATATACATAGTTAACTTACAAAGATATACATAAGTTTTTAGCATTTTGACATATTGGCGAATCGCCGTCTTACACTGCCGTAATATATGTTGTCATATAAAAAGGGCAACACATTTTAAAATAGACTAGACTGGACTTTCGGAGCAGTAATGGTGGATTTGTAGAAACGCAGATAGTGACAGATAGATTATTCAAGGCACAATACAAATAACATCAAAATAACAATTAAGCAAAAAATTAAAGTACTATAAAAATTTTCGGAATAACTCTAAATTAACATTAATATGCTAAAGAATAGGCCTTGGCTTAGCTTTAATGCTGTAGTTGGTTAACTACAGCGCTGCTCATTCTGTCAACACCTGTAAGGGTGTGTGTACCACAAAAAATACAAGATAAATCTAGGTATTTCTAAAGAAATTACGTAATTTTTTATTAGTTGAGTAAAGGTATTAGAATTAAAGCTATATGAGAATATTATTTTTAATATGGTGCTACAGATATTATTTCGCTAGTGGTAGAGCCACGTTGCAGACGAATACTTTGTCAAGAATGGCATATTATTTATCTGTAGTATGAATGGGCCGGCTCGCACGGGGAAGTACCACACTCCCGCAGAAAACCGGCGTCTGAGTGGTAGCTTAACTACCGCGCTTCGTACGGTGAGCGGTCTGAGCTCCGGACGCCCAACACCCTTCCCTTTCTACTCCCCCTCCGATTCCGACTACCATAATTTCACTTTCCTTTAAAGTCGGCAACGCTTCCGCACTGCCTATGGCGTTACGGATGTCTATGGGCGGCGTTGGTTGTTTTCCATCAGGTGACACGCCTGCTCGTTTGCCTTCCTATGCCATAAAAAAAGATATAATCATGATTTGCTCTTATTTTGGATAACAAACAACACTAAGCTCAAGTAACCAAATCTGACAATGCTTCAGCAATTCACGCTGGGCATAGCGTCGCTGTCGAAGCTGGGATGGGCGGGCGCGACGCTGGAGGCGTTCCTCATCCTGTACTTGCACTGCGCGTCGCTCACGGGGCTTTGGACGCCGATGCGGGCGCTCCGCTTAGTGCCGCGCGTGCGCCGTACGCCGCTCTCGCGTATCATTGCTCTCTGCGCACTACTTGTGGCGCACTCCACTGCCCAACCACTGCTCGTCAAGATACTCGGTGAGTCCTAACACTATATTGTTTATTGAAAAAAATATGTTTATAATGATACAATTTCATGAAATTTTGTGGCATGTAAAGCCACATTTCTATGTACAACTGTATGCTGTCTCAAAATTCTAAGAAATTACATACATACCATCATATCGTCACGCCTGTTTCCCGTCGGGGTATAGAGACCTCAGATCTCCATCTGCTACGCTCACGGCATACTTTTCTTGCTTCCTTCACACTCATCACTCTCCTCATGCAAGCCCGCCGGTTTCTCAACTTTTGTACGAAATTGGAAGAAATTGCATCAGTACATATAGTTTTTTTTTCTAAATAAATTTAAAAAACAGTCAAAATAAGTTTTTGGGAAATCTAGTGTTACGTGAGTAGGACGTATTAAGGGGCTTTTAAGGATGGAGCTCTGTGGTTTCTGCCAACCCCCGCAGGGGATAGGCGTGAATATATATATATATATATATATATATATATATATATATATATATATATATATATATATATATATATATATATATATATATATATATATATATATATATATATATATATATTATTTTTTATGGGATGAAGGCTAACGAGTAGGCTTGTCACCTTATGTAAAACAATCAACGCCGTTCATAGACATCCGTAGTGCCATAGGCGTTGCAGTAGCTTTGCCGGCCTTTAAGAAATGTGTAGACTTGTTTTTTGAAGGTTCCAATGTCGTATCGGTTCGAAAACACCATTGGAGGTAGCTGGTTCCACAGTGTAGTGGTGCGTGGACAGAAGTTTCTGGGAAAACTCACCGTACTGGATCGCCATTCATCAGTGGGGATGAAATTTTAGGACGGATATAAAATTTGTTTTTTTTATATATGGCGTTTATAAAAATGTTACACATTTTTATAAACGCCATATGACGTAATTAAATTAATATAGAATCATATAAAAAATTAATAGAATCTGTGCTTAAAATTTGTTCTCAATTTGGGTACCCTTAAAGTCTTTAATTGAAGATTAAATGACGTTGCTAATACAAATGTTGTCAGAGTACCTATTTTTAGTTTTTTTTTTAAATAAACGTCTTCGATCTCGTAATTGCTATTGTCATTCTTAAGAGTTGGGCCTTTGTCGGGAGAGTGTTCAGTAGAATTTCCAATAGTTTGTATACATTATCAGTAAATAGAAATGTGTTATCTCTCTGCGTACTATATCAAATTTTTCATGGTTAATGTTCCGAGGAATTCTTCAAACTACCAGTATTACCAGTCGCATATTTTTACCATTGCACTTCCTGCCACATCACAACCTTCCATTCCCACCGCTTGGATGGTTTTCTGTCCATCATCATGCGTGGCATGGCAACTCCCCTTAATTTTAAAGGAGGTCAGTGTCCCAATAGACTGTTTTAAGACCGGCAAAGCAGCGCTGGGCCGCTTTATAGTGAGATTACACGAGATCATATGCATCCAATTATATGACGCGGACGGGCCGCGCTTGCGAGTTTGTACCTTTTTAGTATCGTCCCGCGGCTGCTTCATATAATGCGTAAAGTGCCGGAGTAGCGGCCTTTGTTTTTTGCGGCAGCGCCGCTTAGCCGCCTGGACCCATATAATTAGACCCTGAAGACTCTATTAATGATAATTATTTTCCAGGCATAACAAACTTCGATTTGCTGGGCGAGTTCGGTCGCATCGAATGGTTGGGTAACTTCAAGCTAGTGTTACTCTACAATGCGACATTTGCTGCCACAGTGACGCTCTGTCTCGTCAGTAAGTTCACTGCGAGCGTCCGCCGCGAGCTCTACAACAGGTTGGTAGAAAACGTCAACACGGTCGCGCATTGTGTGTCTTTTCTCAATAACTAATTGTCGAATTCGTCGATTTGCACGTTATCATCAAGTTTTGTCAAAAGTGTCGCCGTTAGCCGGGCGCAAGAAAAAATCGCCAAATAATGAAGAATTGCCCAAATTTCTTACAACCTAACCTAACTTTTTTACCCAATAAATCCCAAATGTTTAAAAAAAATTATCATTTTTTAAAACAAAAATTAAGAAATTTGGCGCAATTCCATATTATTTGACGATTTTTCGCTTGCGCCCTGCTGACGGAAAAGTACCAAAGTCGCTTTTGCTGGGACTTTTAAGAAAACTATAATATTGAAGATACGTTTTCCATCTTTGGAGTATTACAAAATAACAATCGCCGCGAATGTGCTCGCGTTAATTGTCATTTTTTTACCGACATATTACAGCACATTGTAATTAATGGTTGCACTTTTACAGTTTAACATAAGAAATCCATTTAAATAATTTCTATAAATAAGCAATAGACTTAATGTATAAAGAAACTTCCGCACAAGCTTTAATTACTGTATTTCAAGATAGATCGCGTATCTTTGATAAGTTAGAGACAAAACAACATTTTTTAATTTTTCACTTCAATATTGAAGTTATATTTAAAAATCGTGCCTCTATATTACACTTTTAACATCACAAAATATTATATGTAATTACATCACAATAATTTATTAAATTGTAAAATTTATTATTTAAAAAACTGGTTTTCCCATGAAATTTAAGTATTTATAGTACTGACGCGTTTATGCCCCACATGTATTTCAATTTATTAATTTATAATTTTATTGCTGGACCAATATTAACTATATGATGTCTTAAACATTTAATGCCCACACATAGTGGTGCTAAATATATAAAAATAGTAAAAAATAAAATTCAATAAATATATTAGCAACTTTGTCTATGATAAAATTATATCAATATTTGTTGTTATGTCAATGTTCACATTCATAATTTGTATAATATTTTTAATAAATTGACATTTTTAAGTATGTAGTTTTAAAATAGTCTTTGAGGAAAGATACTAAAATTATTAATAAATATTGATTATGTTTTTTAACCAATGAGACTGAATTTGTTAACTAGTTACGGTTAATTTGTGTGTTGGAAAATTATTTATTCTATTGCAAGTAGATCTTTTGTATTTGTCTGGTTAGTAAAAAATTATTTTTTTAATATGAAATTGTATTAAGTTACTTCTAAAAAAATGCCATATTTTAAGCCTTTTGTAGTGAGAACGAAAAAGGGTGCCGTAAGCTAGTGATTGCCTAAAATCTCAGTGTTTGCTTTATGGCAGCTGTAATTTATTATAAAAGACATCTTAAGACTGGTTTAAATTATTTTAATGAACTTTTGTTTGCTCAATTTGTCCGTCGAACCTGCAATGACGGTAGTTTATAGTATATGCAATAAGTTTAGAGGCTATGATATTATTAAAACAAGTTCTAGTTCTGTCCTGTCTTATCACTATGGTTGCTGCAGGTAAAACGTAATATGTTGCCAGTTATTGCTTAATTGCCAAATCAGTTTTCATCGTATCATTTGCCGGCTTTCGCTAATGCACGCATTTCCATACTACATGAAATTAGTTGTATTAATAACTTCAATCCTAAAACGATAAATAATTCATTATTTTATAAATGATGTTAGTGGTTAGTCAAATAAAATAATTTGCGTCGTATGCGGCTTGAATTGTTTATTGTGTGATATGTTTAATTACTACTGGCTTACTAAATGGTAAGAAGAAGAATAATCGTCAAAATTTATAGAAAGTAAATTTTTATTAGAGAATGTTAATATACACAAAAACTTTATTTCATTTTAATATATCAAACTTCACTAGCAGTCGATTGATTATCTTTATTATAAACCAACTTTTATGTGTATAACGAATTTCATCACTGCCATAGATAATAAAATATTATACAAATGAAATCTGTACATAATAAATAAATATAATTGTTATAAATACATTTGCTTGTATAATTAATGCTTCATGTATTCATATTCATTGAAAGTGTTTTTAGTGTTGACCATAAAATTATAGAATTGCATGCTTTAAAAATATTATCCATTAAAATTCTGCTAAGATTACCTAAGGCATTTACAAAATAATTTATCTGTAAAATTTAATGAACATTTATTTAGCTTTACAAATAAGTTCCGTCGGTGTTTTAGTTAAGATATTGCAAATAATGAAATGTATATTGACAGTAGAAATGAAATAAATAAACAAATATAACTTGTAATAGTTCGAAGAATATTTTTAGTACTTAGTTCACTTTATTAGTGTAAACGATGCAGAATAAGCAAATTAAATTCTCAATGAAATGAATTCTTTGAAAACTACATAGATTTATCAGTGTAACTTGTAGATAACATTTTAAATGCTATGTTTATGTTCAAAGTATTAACACGCAAGGTGCTAACACTAATGTATTACAATAATGAGATCCCATTTGACAAATTGATTGTAACCATAACTATTTTAATTAGGTTAAATATTAGTGAGTTCATTATTTAAGCATTGTGTTGTGTTAATCTTCAGTATTGTTCTAAATGTATCATAGTGTTTGAATTTTATACATTTTGTATTTATCATACCATGTACCAAACGTTGAGATTGCATTTGAAAATAATATATATAAAAATTGATGTTGCCATTTTTATTTTTCCTCATTTTACACGTTAATCTAACTGCTACCTAATAATAACATATCATCTTTATTAAATATCATAACTTTATAATCCATGCGATGCAATTCTAAATATTTTTTTTTGTTTCTTTGAATATCTTGTTCTGAGATACGAAGGGAGAAATAAATAAAAATCCCTTTAAATACTTTTATGTGGATCTCGGCATTGCATAGAGCCAACCCATTTCTTCCCGTGGTTGTCCTACTTGGCGACTAGGAGCAAATGCTACCATATTAAAAACTACCATCGATCCCCAATCTGCCTGCAAAATGTGAATCACTTATACGGCAATTTCCTCCAAAAGTAAGGGAAGTCAATGAGTAATAATGGACTGTTGATGATGATAACAATTTTTTGCGTGATACAACCCAATGAGGTTTAAAATATTAATGGAGTCAGGCGTTACTTTGCGGAAATCCATCACTATATGGACAGTCAAAAGTTTTACTTAGCTAAGATCCGCGACAAGCAAAACAATAACAGAAAATTAATAATGTTATTAATTTTCTGTTATTGTTTTGCTTGTCGCGGATCTTAGCTAAGTAAAACTTTTGACTGTCCATATAGGTTTAAAATATTCTTCATAATTTTTGTTTTTATGTCGGTCTAGGTACGATTTCTTGTAAAGGTGTTTAACGCTATAATAATTTTGCTTCCCATGATTTATCTATGCATGTCTTAAATAATGCCTACTTTTTGGTTATTTACTTTGGTGAATAAATATTAAACATCAACTAGGTACATGTTTGCAAGTAACTGCTTGACACATTCAAATCGTATCTGTTATTCATACGGCAAGAAAGTACGAAGTTTTAAGATAAGGACATTTATATATTTTCTTGTTGATACTAATTGCATGCAGTTCAATGCAATAAGGCCAGTAGTAGAATAATTATTGTTTAAAATCACATTTTTCTTCACGAAGTAACTATACAATAGGTTTCCAAACTTGGTATATTTGACAATATTTATATTAAGAGTAGTAATTAAGGTTGGAAACCTAATTCTGCGACCGGATATTCTTCAGGTACTTTTATAATAAATCTAGTAAAAAATTATAACAATGTTATTATTGTTTATAAAAAAACAAAATAACAAACTTTCATTTATCTCGTGTACATTTTCAAACATGGTATATTTGACAATATTTATATTGAAAGTCGTAGTTAAGGTTGGAAACGTAATTCTGCCACCAGACATTCTTTAGCTTTATTTATGCATGCATGCAGCATGTTATTCTTTTTTTAAAAAACACAACAGAACAAACTTTCATTTATCTCCGTACATTTTCTGCTACACAAATGCAGGTGTTCAGTCTCGTTCGGTTCAACTAATAATTTAAGAAATAAATTTTCATTTTGTGTCAATTTTTATTTTCGACGTGTAGATTCAAATGGGTCGCCGATATCTTTAAAATGCCGGAGAATATTTCCGTTGAAAATAAAACTACTACAGAATCTCGACCGTCAGTTGAGAGAATTGTTGCGGGCGCTGAGATTCAAAGTAACCAAGACACTTCAGAGCACTTAAAGTATGAATAATAAACTGAAAAACTGAGTTATTTATTAACACGACTTTTGATTCTATGTAGTTATTAGGTAAAGATGAATTATATATATTATAAATAAAAAAATAAATTGATAATATAAAATGAAAACTTTTAAATATAACCTACAATATAGTATATTATACTACAATAGGTATATTAGAATTGTGGGACATTGTGGTGTTTGTCTACAAAATAGAGGACAAAGTCTTGCCGCGAAAATATAGAGATCTTAACTTTAATAGTTATTTTCAAAATTTGACTCACAATCTTTCCAACACATACATATATTTTGTAGTGAAACCCAGTTTGAACAATTAAATCGGTGCTACCCTCAAACAATAATTATAAATCATATTTCATTAAAAATAAATAAAAGTGTAATTAATTACCAATTAAGTAAATTTCAAATATAGTAATATATAATGCTTATGAAACAGAATTTTATCTAATTTTTGAGTCCTATTTATTATATTATTACAAAAAAATGATAATACACTGTTTAATTTTATTTAATGTCTTCATTGACAATGCAATCTTTAACCATGTTTAACTTAGCAACGAATTTTAGAATTGTTTTTTATACTCATTAAATTCTTAATAGGTATTAATATTGATACATAAAATAAAAATAATTAAGAACTTCTCAATGATGCTGTTTAATTTTTGATAACATTATTTTATCTATTTATCTCATGTCTTTTTATGTCACACAATTTTTTATACGACATATTTTATTTGTTGTTAAATTGTTTACGAATATTAGATATAAATTCTAGTAATATGATTAAAAGGAAAATAATAACATTGATTAATTGAATAGTATTTTGTATAGTGCAGCTAGATTTTATTATTCATTAAACATAAGAAACTTGTAATATATAAACAAATAATGTAATCACTCATTTAACTTTTATAGAGACTGATTACAAAATATTATTTTGACTTTGTATTGAATTAATTTTATTATAAGTCTGGCTTACTGTTGTATACTTCACCATTAAAGGAATTGACCCGACTGGTGGTTCATCAGGGGGTGCTTGTTCCGACGCTTATATACGGTAGTGAAAGTTGGGTTTGGCAGAAGAAGCATGAAAGCAGACTGAATGCGGTGGAAATGAGAGCATTAAGAAGTATGTGTGGTGTAACCTTGAATGATAGAATAAGAAATGAAGATATAAGAGAGTGATGTGGAGTAAAAGAAGGTGTTGTGACAAAAGTAGAAAAAGGGATGCTTAGATGGTTTGGACATATAGAGAGGATGGATGAAAGACGACTGGCAAAAGAAATTTACCTTGCGAATGTGGATGGAAGGGCCGGAAGAGGAAGACCACGAAAAACGTACCTTGACCAGATTGCTGAACTTTTTAAGAAAGGCCAGGTCAAGAGTACCCTCAACCGGCGGGCTTGCATGAGGAGAATAATGAGTTTGGAGGAAGCAAGGGAAGTATGCCGAGATCGTAGCAGATGGAGATCTGTGGTCTCTGCCTACCCTTACGGGAGACGGGCGTGACGATATGTATGTATGTATGTAAAGGAATTGTATGGAATAATTCCTGTCACCAAATTTCACAACTGCATAACTTGTTGCAAAGAAAAGTTTCATTTCCAACATCTGGATAAGTGGCGATCCAGTACTCTTCATTTCCCTTGAAACTTCTTTACATGCACCACCACTCTGTGTAACCAATTACCTTCGGTGGTTTTCCTCAGTCATACGACATTGGCAATTGAAATTGGCCTTCAAAAAACAAGCCTACACAGACCCAGAAGGCCAGCAATGCTTCATTCCTGCAGTGTCACGGATGTCTATGGGTGGCATTGATCGCTTTCCGTCATGCGACACACTTGCTGGTTTGCCCTCTTATCCCATATAAAAATGTTATATTAAACATAACATTCCAGATACTGCATGTAATAGGTGTCCTGTGGCAGAATTAGGTTTTTCACCTGAACTACCTACTTTCAAACAAGGCATGAATGATCTCTTACCAAATATAAATATGGTTGAATGTTCCTTGTTAAGGTTGAAAACCTAATTCCACCAGCCACTATACTAATGCATATAAAATTTTATGACTCCTAAGTAATTCTTTAAAAATAAGAATTTTTCTCAGCTTTGTATGGAATTTAATAAAAGTATTTCTAAAATTACATGTCAGTTGTTTTATTGTCATCTTTAGGAATCTCCTTGATTATCATATAATATTTTCCACATTTTCTTCCTTCAGCTTTAAGAATGAGTCGTTGTGGATTGTTCCTTATTACTTCTAAACTCTGGTTACTGTTTAGCCCAAAAATAAAGCCAAGATTTATTACATCATAAACACCTCTGTTAAATATATAATTATCAGCCCCACTTGTGACAATTATGTTCTTGGATTTACCAACAGCATGGTAAGTATGTGCCAGACTAATAATATTCTTCCTAGATGTAGAGTCTTTGATGGCCGGTGCATACATAAGTTCAAAAAATACACCACGATCTGTTGCCTGTCTATATAATTTACGACTTATTTTAAATGTAACTCTATTTTCTGGTTCAAATGTAATTACATCTATATCTAAAGATCCACATGCATATTGAAATGCTTGTAAAGTCTTAGGAACAACTGCTATTATATCATATTTTTTTATATTTTCCGATTGATTTAATTTATGTGAAATACTTGACTCTGAAAACTCTATTGTAACTCTTTGAAGAATATTTATTTTATGTGTATTAACGTCTTTTGGAATATCAAGTGGATCTGGTATGAAATCTTTCTTTTCTGTATTTTCACCTTTTCGTTTTTTCTTTTTAGGTTCTTCACTGGCTTCTTCAACATATGTATTAAAAGCAACAGTATTATAACCTAACTTTTCTACATTATAAAGTTTATCAAGATCATAGTTTCTATTCAAACATAAATCACAAAAGCCCCAATTCCGACGTGCCATTGTTACATACCAGGCCTGAAATTTTAAGAGGTTTGAAGATTAATATTGTTGGTAAACATAAGCTTAGCCAAAATACAAAAATAAAACTTACGATTAATGAGTCATGAATAGATATATAATTATTCTGCGATTAAATTAAAATGTAGAGTTCTTGTAACTAAAAACGATTATTTAATCATTAAATAAGTAGTAAAATGTTTGTTTGCGTTTCGATAACGTTCATTACTTATTCCCAATTACCCTATGCTCATGCTTGCTTTTTTTCTTTATGCCCTAACAAACTCAATTAAATAAGAAACCATAGCGTATGTAACAAATCCACTATACATCACAGAGTATTCTATAATTAATCGGAGTAACATCATTAAATTAATCGATATTTTGTGCTGTAGAACTTAAGATAGATTATGGCTATCCCATTTCTATCTATAGTATTAACTACCAGTAAGTAGGTAAGAGATCTTGAATCCGCCCCCTAAGGCTTCTTCAATTTTGAGGGAGGCTAAAGTTGAGGAGGTTTTTTTTTAAAGGGGAGCCAAATAAACAAGATATTTTCGAGATTGAGAAAACCTGTTGAAAGTTTTGTGTTATCGTTTGTATTTTAGTCGTTTTATTATATGACTATGACTTAGCTCAGTTGATTAAGCAAGTTAAAGGATATGGGATGCGTTGACCAGACGGAAGATCAATCTGCGTTCGAGATTTATATCCAAGCCCATTAGTCACTACTAGGCTTTGAAAGAATATATTCTTTTAGACCTAAAAAATTGTTTTGCAATTTTACTTTGCATGTACATTTAACATCATTTTTTTTATTTTATAACATATTTATATTCATATACTACAGAATTATTACCAGAACCTTTAAATATCACTACTTTTACTTGAAAACGTATTACCACATATATATTGACCACGACTAGCCAAAGTTACATACCGTTACCATTTACCAAATCGCCAGACGTAACGACCCTTAAAATTTGTAATATTTATAATAATAAAACCGTTTCTTCTTTGGGATTATGACTATGATTCTGTATTTTTTATATTAATAGTGAAAATTATATGAGTGAAAATTAATAATTGTTTTCTAATTGAAAATATATTTTGTTAATTGTGAATTCTTTTACTTTGTGACTGGCACGTTAAAATGATGGTTTATAAAAACGTCAATAATACCGTTTCATGTAACTACTGAAATTAATGAGGTATTTTGAAATATCTAAAAAGATAATTGTTCTTCATCATTTCTTTAAAATGGGGGTTCGAATCATTATTGCTGGAGAATCGCAGTGTGATTCATTTGCAAAAGCCTGTTTGGTAGCAGACTATCTATCAAAAAATTTACCTACTTTTTGTTATGAACGAATCGAAAAACCTGTCGTGGAATGGAAGGTAAACATAGAGTTCATCTCTTTTACATTATAGTACTAACTTAGATCTTCAAATTATTATACAATTTTTTTGATAACTAGATAAACATATAGAAAAAATACTAAAGTAAAAGTAAGGTTTAAGACTATTTAGTCTTTGGTTAGATTTTTAAGTAAAGATGAATGATGTTTATGGCGAAAAGGTGTAAAGTGGGGTGCTTAGATAATATTTATTTTATCTAGTAACACTTTGTGATATTTATAGCTTTACTGAATAATAGGAATATTCCTTTCAGCCCTGGCTATGTAAATTTAATGCAAAAAATAAATGGCATCACAATGGATCACCATTGGTTTGGAAAGAATTACTTCTAAAGGGAAGTAAACCTTATTATATCGGAGGAGCTGCAGACTTTTTGGATTATTGTTATTCATATTATCAGTTTCAATCTTTCATGTCCACAGAAAGATTTAAAAGCCTTGTAACTAATTTCAACCAGTATACTAAGAAATTGAATGAAGAAAATAATAATTTTTCTAATAATATTGTGAATAAAAACCTAAATGATGATGAAGATAAAAATAATATTGTTATTTGTATATCGGGAGCTAGTCATCCCATTACTATGTATATAATCTCTGGACTTTTAGAAATGTCTTTAGGTCCTACAAGTATTTCAAAAATTTATGTTTATGAAAATGAGGAAAAATGTACACAGCATTTTTTTAAGTCCATGGAACACGAATTGAGTTACGTAGCTACGAATTTTCCAGGTAAAGTAGTAAGATGTTGTCAAAAACTAGGCATGGCTCTTGCACACTCCGATCTATTGATAATTTTAGATCACGAACCTTTCAGGTAAGTTTTATGTGATTACAATTATCTGTTTTTCGTTTATATGTGTTTGTAATTTTATTTTGGTTAATTTTAGTGCTGAAATATCTATAGGTGAATGGTTGTATATAAATAGACAGATTATGACACATCTATCGTTTAATATAAACGCTTCAGCATCGCCAAATTTGCGTATTATATTTCCAAATATGGGGCCGGCTTGCTACAATGCTACGTTAGTTACTCAAATGGTGAATAATATTAATAAAAATAATATTGTTGTCGTCACTTCTGACTTGGGACTTAATTTAATATCGTGTGCGGCTCAAATTGCTGAAGTTCCTGTCAAGAGCATGTTTTGTCCACCAGTTTGGGGTTTTGTAGGAATCAACCACCTCGTAGACATCAAAACAACTATTCATAAATATAATGTATTTGACCCATTACCTAGATACAATAAAGTGTCAAATTCAACTTTATGTATTGGTACTCTTACACCAGAATTAAGAACAATGGAATATTTATTGTACTTTGATGAAAACCTGTGGACTAAAATAGCAGAAAAACAGGTATTTATTTTTAACGTAATTAATTCATTTGAAATAAAAGCTTTCAATAATTTTGAATATTATCCTTTTGAATGTCCTATTTTTAAATGTCGTTTATGTTTTAGAAACTTAAGAAAAACGAAGAAATATCAATAAATAAGGCCACAGTCATTGTTAATTTTATTAAATTATGGTTGTTATATCCAAATTCCGAACATATTTTAAGCCTGGGTATTATGTGTGATGGTACGATATTCATAATTAACAGAATGTTAAAGTTACTTAATTATGAAAGTGAATCATATTAATTTTTTTAAATCTTTCAGGAGCTTTTGGTTTATCATTTAAAGGGATATTTTCTCAGCCAGCTAAATTGCAAAATGGGTATTGGAAACCTGCTACTGATTATTTTTTACCAAAAGATCCTCAAATGAACATTCAATACTTAGAAAAAATAGCTAAAATAATGATGAATTTGAAAAGAAATCAATTGCCGCAAGTTATTTCATATTGTCCTTGCTTATGTAAACGAAAAAATAAAATTAAATCTAGAAACAATTAACATTAAACAAAACATGCCAATGCCAATTCCAGTCTCGATTGCAAAATCGATATTTTATTTGTTATGTACATCGAAACGATATGGTGCGAAGTTGTATTAACTGACAGTGACAGATAATAATGTGAAGGTGTTCCAGCTGTACAGCACTAGTGTTTGGCGAACCGTGATTAAAGGATGTTGTTTGTATAATCTCGAGTCTAGAAGTGAAATGTTATGACGTGCGACAGCCTTTGTTTTATTAACATTCAAATAGTGTTCTTATACGATCTTAGTTAAAATAATGTAATAAGACGAGTTGGAGATGAATGTTATCTTTCGTTCTGCTATGAATTATTCGAAAGTATGATTGTCCCAATAGGAATTACTATCGTAGTTAGGTGTTCATATTGGTTAAGTTGTGTGAATGTGCCAACAATGAGATAGTGGAGTGTTGTGATGTGGTTGTGGGACATGTGGGGCGTGCTGTGGGCCGTGGAGGCACTGGCGCAGCTGGTAGCCGTGGTAGCCACTCCGTTAGAGCCTACACCGTTGAATATAAAAGGTGAGAGGAACCTTGCCGCCTACGTTACTGTTGGGTCGCATCTGTTATTAAACATGTGCTGTTGAGTCTATTTTTTACTTTTAAAACATGTTTTATTCATTCCAACACCTATATCAATTTATTCAAATTGTTTGAAGAACACGAATTAAACTTTGTAGAATGTATTATAAAATTTGATTAATATTTGTAAAGTTTTGAAGAAATAAAACAAACTACTATGTATTTTGAACTATTTCAAAAAATGTTACCTGAAAATTTTAATCATTTTTATTTGAAAGGAATTTATTATTTATAATATAAATAGAATTTTGATGAAATTTGTAGTCACTTGTTCATAATATTTTGTTGTATAAAATATAATTTTATTTGTATTCAAATAACACTAAAGGTCAATTATTATTTACAAAGATAAGGTTTTGTGTATATGTCTTTAGTTGCCAAAACATTCATATTTCTGATTTATATAATAAATTAAAAACACTAGTTTTTAATTTTTTATTTAAGACTCTTTCATTTTATCTGTTGTATATAGTATTCAAAAGTTGTAATTTAAATATTTGTAATAACAAGAGGTCTAGAGTCTAGGTCTGGATTTAACTATTACAATCCACATTTTATTTCTATACAGTTTTTTTATAGTGCAAATTATAAAAATACATTTTAACAGTAACTGATCTTTTAACAATATAGGTATTTCAAATTTGTATTTTGCATAAAATAATTGATTCTATTTGATTCATAAAATAATTCTTTAAATATATAAAAGTAACTTAATTACATCAAATTGACAGTAATAAATAATTACTAGAATTTAATAAAAAAAATTGGTATTTTTTGTAATTTTGTTACTGAGTAAACATATACAAAAATTGTATTACTAAATATGTGAATTCACAGGTGGGTAAAAATTATTTGTAAAACTAAATATGTGAATTCACAGGCAAGCAAGAATAGTTTTCATTACTAAAAATGTGAATTTACAGCTGGGTAAAAATAGTTTGAATTACTTAAAAGTCTTAAATCTGGATCTTTCTATTAATCTTTATTAATTGTACATTTAATAAATATTATTTGTATACAACATTTGTTTTTTGATTTTGCATTTCAGGGTGAAATTGTTTAGGTTATTTGTACCATTTGGAACTTAATTTATGTTTTTAAAAACACAATAACTATACCTTTTTATTTTTATACTGAGGGACATTTGAAATAAATTCTTGTTTAGTTTATTTAAAGTTAAGGGATGGTGCTATATTAGGACATTATTGCTTAAAATGTTAAAAACTAACAATGATGACTTTAAGTAATACCATTTTTAAAATATGGATGGCTTGAAATAATCAGAAGGTTGAATATTCCAGTATTACTAGTGCAAGATACCTAGTCCACTTGTAATATTGGAAACTATTTGTGAAAAAAAATTGATTAAAATGATTTGTTCCAACTCTTAAAAGTATGTATAAAAATGGACTTGTCAATGGTTATTATATATCCACACATTAAATTCGCGACATCTATATAATAGGCCAATAACCTATCAAAATAAGTTCGTCAAAGTTTTCTAATGAAGCACGATCAATTTACTTGGCGCGTAGCTTTACCGCAAATCCCAACAAATTGCTCTCAGAGACGATAATCTGGCAGCTATCGAAGGAGCCAAGTCCCGAACCGAAGCTTTCCCATCCTCCGCGTATTAGTTTTCGCTACGCGCTGGAATGTTCTCATTTTCTTTTAATCGGCGCACATTGAGTATTTTCGAATTTCATTTTGTTCCGGCGTCGTTAAGGCAATCGCTTAGTTATTGCGGTCTATAGGAATCGATTCTATTTGCTCCAGAAATCACTCTCGAACGTAGCAATTGCGTTCTTATTTGGACGTGATCCAAATAAAAATAAATCGGCCAAGTGCATGTTAGTTCCCTTTCCACACAGAAAACTTTTTCCATTATATATAGATACAAAATATGGTAAGATCGAAAAATTATCTTTGACTCAATTGTGTTCATGAATAAAATATATTTCTTAGCATGCTGTTGCCACGTATTACTAGGTCAAAGAAATATAGTTCATTCGGTACAAGTAATTTGAAAAAAAAAATAATAAATGTAGTTTTTTCAAAATAGAAAGCCAAGGGGCTATGTGCTTTTCTCATATCTTTTTTATGAGATAAAAAAACAAACGATCCGAGCATGTCGCCTGGTGGAATATAATACTATCATCATCATCATCATCATCAGCAGCCTGCGGCAGTCCACTGCTGGACATAGGCCTCCCCCATGGAGCGCCACCTAGCCCGATCTTCGGCTACACGCATCCAGTTTCTGCCAGCCGCCCTGCGCAGATCGTCGCACCATCTAGCCGGGGGGCGTCCCACACTACGTTATATAGCTCTCTCCATAGCTCTCTGAGTGACTCTGAGCTTATGAAGCAGACGGACTGTCAGCGTCCACGTTTCGGCGCCGTAGGAGAGTACGGGTAGGACACACTGGTCGAAGACTTTCGTCTTCAGGCTCTGAGGTATGGGCGACGAGAAGACCGGACGGAGTTTCCTAAATGCTGCCTAGCCTAACTGAATCCTTCTATCGGCTTCTTTCTCGAAGTTGTCTCCACCCAATTGCAAGACTTGCCCGAGGTAGATATACTCCTGGACAACTTCGAGAGTTTTACCACTGACGACGGTCGGTTGTGGATCCAGATGATCATATAATACTATAGATTTTGCGAAATCTTTTGCCGGCTTTTGAGAAATGTTTCGTGTATATATATATATATATATATAGGCTCGTATGTTGATTATTTCAATGTCCTATCGATTGGGAAATACCGCTAAAGCTAGCTGCTTTCACATAGTGGTTGTGTGTGGAAAGGTCTTTCAAGACAAAGCACCGTGCTGGTTCGCCAGTAGTTTAAATATATGTACACACTCAGGACTAATAGGTTCAGTGGGTAGTTTGCCGCCTACGGAATCAGTGGTTGCGTTTGATCCCCGCATCATCATGACAAATATATGTATGGTGCTACACATATGAATTTTTTCTGAGTTTGGTGACCCCGCCAATCTGCATTGGACAAGTGTGGTGGGTTAATGTCCGTTCCTCCACAAATAGAGAGGCCCGTACCCAGCAGTGGGAGATACACGGGTTGCGAAAAAAATATATTATATTCTCATCAGTCGTGTGTGATATGCCTATAAAAATTCGATCTTACAACAAATTTTAATTTGTTCAGAGCTTTGCAACTTACTGTACTGTACTTAATTCCTTTTCAACATGCAACGAAGTGTATACAAATTTATACCATTACCCGAATATAATATACATTACCCGACACACCCAATGCGTGAAACAATTTTTGAAGAGTGAGACATACCAGCATTAAATAATTTACACTCTCCTCTAAAATGTCGCGTGTCACGACTTGCAAAAGACGTGTTTCCGCCGTGAGTCGACTAATGAATGTTGGATAAGTTCGGGGCGCACGTCCGAGATACATGGACGGGATGGGATTAGCGTGCGGGTAGTTACTAATTAATCTCTTTGTATGTCGCCAGCCGGGATTAAACCGGAATTAATGTGATCCAAAGGTGTTGCTCAATAAATGTCACACAGCTACCGCTACCAATTAACTGGTCAGCCAAGTGCAGTATGGGATAGGTAGTATTTATGAATACAAACTGTTTGTAAACTATATAATACGTGTAAAAGTAAAAGTGGCATGGATAAGAGTTCAGTTATTCAATGCTTATTGAAACAACGTGCGGGTGGAGAGCATTCTACGTTATCGGAGCGGGGATCTAAAGCAAGCAAGTAAAGGGGGTCTTCCACACCCCCGCCACGTTTAAAGGGTATGGGAAAGAGCCCCGGTAATGAATTTAGATAACGCGCCCAGCAGTTTTAATCTGAACTGCCTCCTGGTCATGAGATCGCAGAAAAAAATGGCAGTTTTTAAGTCTAGATGTGGTATATTCTTAGTCATATGTCAGGTTCGTCAGGCGGTGACTGCGAACTCACCGCGTGACTTGAATCAAGGGGTCATTATATTCAAATTCTTAATATAATAGCTAAAAGCTATAAGTTCTTAAAAGAGTAAACGCTAATAGAAGAATATCGTGTTTAAGAAAAACCTCAGGTTAAATATCGACAAATGTTTGCAGGATTTCGTTGTTTTACTCCTGCAAGCCGAGCATCAGAACTTAACAAACATTTGCATGTAACGTAATATGTATTAAAACATCAAGGGTTATAAAAAAAGCAATGTGAATAAGTGAAAATATAAATACAAAATTCTTGTTGTAGTTCAACTTACTAGTGGGCTGCCATTGATTATGATTTTGCACAAACACACATACATATGTATATCTTTGCGGAGACTTGGTGAAATATGAGAATGGTCGATAATGTTTGATAAGTGTAAATTGAAAAAAAAACCTTAGTCTTGGCAACAGTGAACTTATATGCAAAAAGCTAGTGTTATGTATAAAGTATATTATTTCAAATATCCCTGTAATGTTGCTCAAAATATCAATTGAATTCATGTCAAATAACGCAGCCTCCTTAGCGTAATTTCATTGTGAGACTGCACATTGAATTTATATTAGCGTTAAATCTTTAACAAAACGTGCTGCACCAGGCGTCGCGACGGCGCTTCGATGATCGCGCGACACATCAGTTGCATAACAAGCGGGCGTTGCGGCATCCGGCTAACGGGACTACGGTTCGAACAAGGGGAGCCCCTGCACTCCGTCTAGGATTATCACCTTTTTGTAATCATTGCCATAGATTTACTATGCAAAAGCTTCTAAATGCGTCGATAACAGAAGTAACACTAAAATATTTATGTGTAGAAGAACAAATAATGTGCGTACGCACACGTACTTGAAATTTAATATTAATGAAGTTTAATATATGTTTAGCTATGATTATGTATGTTTATTTGAATATAATCTATATCTTATTAAATCAAAAACATTGTCAATACGAAAAAAAATAGCGTAAAAAATATGAAAAAACTTCCTTTATAATAAGCCTTCCTTTGAAATAAGCCCAATTATGTTTTTTTCAACAGCCAATTGGCTCAGTGGAGGGGTAAGCGGTATGTAAAAATCCTGTACTAATTTTATGTATGTTAGAAATTAAATTTGAATCTGTCTCTGTAATTTGCTTCCAAATTTGTTAATTATACAAACCGAATGACGAATTTGCAAATTTTAACTTTTAAATTTTAACAATTTGTTACACGAAATATGCTTGTACAACGTTAAAGGAGAATCCATACTTTTCAAGCCGTGACTGAACGTCATGATACATCCGCCGGATGTGGTGTAGTCGGTTTGCATTATAAAATGACTACTTAAACTTACTGCTTATTAAGAACCTGTAACCTTTTTTTTGTTAAGTAGATAGGCCTCAGTAATATTGAGTTGAAACGATAGGCTCATACAAATTGTTTTTAGTAAGTACTTTTTCCTCATTATAGTTTTACAACATGAACCAGACACGTTAGTCTTTTTACAGTCCAATATAAGTTCCTGTGTTAAGCACGTGGTCTCTCGCTTTCTAGAGCTCCATGCTTGTCCATGGTGGAATGCGACACATCCAAACTCGGAATAAATATCTATAGGCTATACATATTTATTCCGATATGAGAATGAGGCCCGCGACCATTGATTTACGAAAACTATAATTTCGTCATTTAGTTAAACTAACCGTTGCAATTAATATTAGATGTTCGAGAACGCAGAATTTTAATACATTTACGACTTTGAAAGTTTCTTAATTTACGATCAATATTGGGATTTAAAGAATTTCTAACAATTGAAATTGTGTCTGAGCATCATCTGCACATAATATAGTCATTGAACATATATAATATAATCATTGAACTTGAGCTGTAACATTAGTGAGTGTTGCCATGTAATTTATTCGTAGCCACCAAGCAGGGATGCGTGCAGCGCAATTCCTGTTTTCTGTCTGTGGGACCAATGAACTGGTTTGCAAGGGCAATGGTGAAATTACTGCTAGCTACTGTGTAAGAGCTATTACCGCTTTATTACTGACTGTACTGGGAAGTAGACGCCTAATGTTTTTGTTTGTAGACATGTTTTTTTTTCTTTTCATTGATGGCAATTAGTAACAACTATTATGTCAGTGTCAAGTAAAATTCAATAATATCCAATCTCTTGAAATGTTCCAAGTCAGCTGTATATGCTGTATGTGTAGCTGTAATGTATCACGTTACGTCGTGATAAAATGGTGGCCATTTTACCAAAACCTTCTATGGACTTTTCAGTCAACTTAAAAAGTTACGATACACGTATTTATATCATATCACTTCACTTATGCACCTTAATCGAACTATATTGCATAATACATCACCACAATTAGACAATATAACTGATAATAATATAAGATGAAAATGAAATAAAAACAACGTCACTGATGTAAGTTGGCGGGAAAACATGTTTAAAACGTGAATTATTTTGGTTACTTCAACATGGCATGCTATATGATTCCCGGTATAGAATAGGGGTACCCCATTTCATCCCGTGGATGTCTTTCGAGGTGAGTTTGCTAGCAAATAGCAGTAGATAGCGTCTATTTAAGAATAAAAATCAATTTAAGGTGCCCAATCCGCTTATCAAGCTTACAAGTAAATCTTACTTACAATAAATAACATTCATCTTTTCCGACGGAGGCCTATATCATGCAGTAGACTGGTAGTACTTGATTAAACATCGTACATAATATTTTATTTCAATTATTGGACTACTGAACAATAATTAGTAAATAATAATAATTAGTTTAATTAAAAAGCCCTACCGATGCGACCTCTGCTACATTATATTGTAGTTTTATGTTGTATCATATATTATCTGTTGTCATAATGACGTGTCTTTTTTATGCTTTATTTTAAAGCTGAATTAAGCCAATATTTCATTTGGTTCAGTGTTTACCATGTATAAACTGCACGAGTATTCATAGAATTATTGTAATAGTAGAATAGATTTAATAATGATTAATACGATTAACTTGTAGGAATTATCCATATTAAGGATTCTGTATACGAAACTTGACACTTCCTTCGCTTATCACTTCTAAGATTTTCGTGAGCAACTACATATTTAAATAAATGTAGTTTTTACGTGATCGCAGGCACACTATAGGTCATTTCAAGGAGCCTTCCACCTTGAAAAGTAATTGAAATTACGTGATTTAGTTAATTTATAAAGAAAATTAAAACGTTAATTTACTTTCATTACAAAATTTTGATATACAAAGTCAAAAAAACCAGAAACATATAAAGAATTTATTCTTGCGAAGATTGGCAGCCAATTCAGTACAACTTTCCTCCTTTTTCCTTTCGCGAGGTGCAGCAGTTCTGGAGTTCTCGTTATCCCGGTCTACTCCCTGATATTACGTAGCCAAGACTTTCTTTTTCGACCAACTTGTCTTTTGCCCGCGATTTTTCCCATCATGATCAGTTGTATCAATTTGTACCTGTCATATCTCATGATATAAACCAGGTAAGCAACTAAAGAATTTATTTTGATGTTTAAATTAATTTATTCTCCTGAGCGAAACATGATAATTTTCATTTTTATTTGTCCCTGACATATATGCTAGTATGTATGTGTGTCAGTCACTATATTAACTGTTCCATGGATGTCGTTTAATCTCATTATTTCCTCGTCCATTTCTAACAGTAATGTAAACGATCTGTGCGAGACTTTAGCGAATTGATTAGTTTGGCGGCAGTCTGACCGGCGTGCGCCGTTATCTACCTACTGAGGCAGTTTTTGCACGCACTCGAGTGGTCATTTAGTCGGTTGGTCAACATTTAATGTGTTTATTTAAAATTAAAAGCATTTAAGAGAGCCTGTGGTGCACGTTTCTCTATTGAGCTTTTAAAATTTTAAAAGAATTCTATCTGTTTATGGTTCATTACGAGATAAATTGTTATTAACATATATATTATATTTTTGATATCTTTGATTTTTTAATAGAAAGACAAGCGAGCAAGCGTGTCGTTTAATGAAAAATCCGTCCTTTCATAGATGTTGACACGATGACGATGACATCTGTTTTAAAGAAGAATAGCAATGTTATGCTATTACCAAAACTCAACTTAACCATTGCTTATAGTAGAAAAATATGGTTAACATCAATTTTCTAATGAAAGATAAATTTATATTATACCTATTCGCGATCAAAGATAGTAAGCGTAATCTTTACCAATTGAGCTATTGCTTTTTGTAAAAATTAAATATTATTAAAGCTTAAAAAGTACTGAGTAGTTAGTTGTGAAGCATCAGTGCAGTGGTTGGCATTTTTTGACATCTGTTTGGCGATACAAATTTTGACCAATTGTTTATTTTCGTGTATTTGTTCGCATATATTATTTTTTAAATTTATTTTTCGGATATTAGTATAATAAGTATTTCTTTCATCTTTATTTAATGGATTTTCATCATTGAATCAAAGTATCGTCTGATTTCTTTTTAGTAGATTAATTATAGTTGAAATAATCCAATTGTCAGACCCTACGAATCCTAAAGATAAAAGAATCTATTAAAAAGGACAATAACTGGGTAGGAGTGTTAAAAAACCATTAAACACTAAATTCCTTTGTTGCATTCAAGTTGTTGAATATGAGTAAATCTTGACGAACGTGAGCTGTGAATACTGAGAATAATAAAATTGCAACACAATTATCAATGATGAGAACGTTACGACAGGGCTTGTTCGTGGCAGTTGTAACTTTACACTGTATCATTGTTTACTGTAGGGTTGTAAGTTTTACAAATTATATTTTAAATTATTGAATTTTTTTCACTTCAAATTAGCTGTTAACATTTTTAGTTTCAATAATAATGTGAAATCATTAAAAGTACATAATGGAGTAACTATCACGAGAATTTAAAATCTTTTTTAATTCTCGTAGTAGTTATTTAGCTATACTTCCGTAACTGAGTTTAACATAATGACGTAATGGTCTATATTCATTGTTATCAACTAGGTATGTATTTAACTTGATAGTCATCGCGTAGTACTGCTAGTAGTTCTATCCTCATTGTATCCATATGATTATTCCTTATTCAAATTTACAATTGTATTTATCTTTTGACAATAAAATAGCATTAGTAGGTTTAGAAGAAGAGTATCAATAGGTGGCAATGTTTTGCACATTACTAAAATTATTTTCAACCTTTCCAAGTAAGCTAATAATGTTTGTTTTAGGAAGAAATGGTTCCAGTGAATAGTCCAATATGAACTCACAAACGACGAATTCAACCCTACCAATTAGGCGGTTTATTTTTGCATTTAGATAGAAAGGATATGTTTTCATTGATTTTCGTGATAAATGAACGTAATTTAATTTATTAGCGAGATGTGTAGAAAAGGTAAAAATAAAGGTTCTATACGGGTTCCAATGAGTTTAAATAAGCAAATGTAGATATTCTTTTAATACACACACACATACACACACACACACACACATATATATATATATATATATATATATATATATATACACATACAACATTTAAAAAGTGAACCTTC
Source organism: Baronia brevicornis (assembly GCA_031353405.1). Lineage (NCBI taxonomy): Eukaryota > Metazoa > Arthropoda > Insecta > Lepidoptera > Papilionidae > Baronia > Baronia brevicornis. The sequence continues at coordinate 246,326 of JASFAT010001949.1, forward strand.
ATATTTTATATTATTATATTTTTATCACACTTTATAATTTAGAAGTTATAAATTGAACAATGAAATTCAATTTCGCTAAGTTAAATATAATAACAATTTTCTGAACAATTATTTGTGACAGCTTCAAAAACTTTTATCAAAATTGGATAACTTTAAATAATATTCTTTTTAAATACACGTAGGCACTTTTAGGGTACATATTTTAAACTTTTACTTTAAAAATGAAAATTCTTGTAATGAAAAATTTCATATTGAATTTAATTGAATAAATTTGTTAAGAATTAAACTATCAATGCGCTTCTTTATCTATTACCCTCAAAAGAAATGTTTTTTATTCATTTAACACTTTAGTGCGTCTTTGCTACCCCGCTGTAGCTATGCAGGCGAATCATTTAAATAAAGAAAGCGACATAGAATGTAGGCAACTATATTCATGCATTAAAAATAAAATTTATAATTTATCAAACAAACACTTCTTAAATGCAGAGATCCCCAGGAAGTTTCTTCATTGGACAGCTGTCGGGTAATGTAATAAGTAAATCCGTAATAACAGAACTTTGTCCAAATACGAATTTAAAATCAAGGTAATTATATTTAATTAATCTTTCTGTAATTCTGGCGGAATTTAAATGCCTTTCATTTATTTCGGGCAAAACTTTATTAGTTTGGTCGTTTTAAGCAATTCAGTGTTTCTGAATGACTCTTGTATTTATGTTCTCCATTGAGAAACCTAAGTTATTTCAATATTTTTACTCGTCGTTCGTGTTATGAATTTGTCTTTGACATTGTCTCCAATTTGTCTACATTGTTTGCAATTCACAGGCCTCCTACACGAGTCTGAAGAAAAGATGGAGAAGACAAAGTTATAAAAGTACTAGGGCCAACAACGCTGTTCCATAATAAAGAACTTTCCATCATAAAAACACTAAAAGTTGGTGAGAGATTATTCATTTCTCTATAATGCCAGAGAATTGAGCCGATCAGCTCCAATTTCAACAACGACGATTCCGAGGCACCTGACGATGGAAAATCTTCTCCTGTAAGTGTTGGGAATTCGTCGACTTAAGGAGACTTGAAAGAAATCTATTGGATTTTTTAATTATTGAAGTTCTACTTGTCGCTTTCTGTTCTAAATTATAATATGCTGTTCTAAATCTTCCATCTTACTATACCTTATTGTTTTATCATCAACCATCACCAACGAGTTGACGAATGCAGTGTCAGGAATATAGCATTAACACTGCGTGTTTCATCATCCAGGTACTTTTAATTGACGTTGTACAGTTGTCAGTCGTTTGTTCTGCTTGACCGTAAGGTTGGCAATAAAAGTGACGAGATGTCACGTTAGGTTAGATCTACTTGTATACCTATGGTTTTGTGAGTTTAAGTGCAAGCTTGTAATAAGTCGTAAGAAAATTTGAATCCTTATAGATTAAACCGTTTTGTTATAACCGTAGTATGCTAAGCACACAATATTTTTTTCCGGTGTTAGCTTTACTGACCATAATGCTTAGGTTTTCTCGGGACCGGTTCTTGAGTAATGATACAAGTAAAACGTAAGAACGCAAGAAGTTGCACATAACTTGTTTTCATGATGACTGACCTTTAGCTGTAATGTGAGCATTCTAACTGTAATACACCATGGTGTTGTGCGTCTCCTGTTTACTTTTATTCTTATAGAATTATTATTGGGTTAACCTTTGTAATGAAACGAATGACACGCCATGGTATTGGTAACTATTTGAATTCTCAATAAAATTAAATCGATTCATTCTTACAGTGTAATCAGTATTGAAGCCGCAATAGCTCAGTTGTTAAGGTTTGCGGTTTTGGTCTGAGGTCGTGGGTTTGATTGTACCATTGAACTATTGATCTAAACCATGTTTTCCAAGCATATAAGCACTATTGACTTAAATTTAATGGTTAGTACGTATTACTTAGGGGTATAAAATAGTTAACGACATATTCTCAGCACAAATATGCAAAAAAAAATTCATAGAAATCGGTCTTGCCGTTTCGGAGCGTAACGAACTCTGTGACACGATATTTTTATATATTATTATTTTTTGAACATGTTTGTTCTATATTATACTGTTTTACTTTGTAAACATGCCAATGAATGTATATCGGTTGTATATAAATAAATAAATATATAAATACATAAACAAATAAATAAATAAAAAACTTTGCTAGGGGAGAAACCTATTATAGTCAACTTTTAGTTCGTTGAACTCACTAAAACTTTCGGGATAAGGGTGCTTTTTGAGTACGGGAAAATAATGTCCTTTCTATCAACTATTGAAGAGATACGTAGAGAATGTCTTTCTATAATATTGGTAGACAAATTCAATGGATTTGAATCGTTAACCTTGTATGTAACAAACAGTAATAAAGAATATACTAATAAACAGAACAGAAAATTGTGAGTTATAAAAAAATCAAATTTTAGAAATAAATATTCCCGAAGAAAACATCTACCATATACTTAAGACTTCTTAATCGATGCTAATAAAAAAGAAAATACTGTGGAATAAAGGATGTAAAGTATAATTTAAACGTTGGCAAACATTGGAAATGTGAATTTGTGCAGTGATGGTTAAATTACAGAGCGTAGCACCTGCTATTAATTTTTATTACTTTTTACGTCTGACATGTCCTAACATGGTGTTATTACGATGAGTTTGTGTTTTAGATACATAAATATAGGTTTCAATTACTATCGCGATCGTCCTACAACCAGTTATTAAATTAATTCATTTATTTTAAAATGGAATGAGCACCCACGACAGTGTACGGGGATTATTTTTAATATTATGAATTAGTTTACATTAATACGCTTATTATTAAATAACTTATAAAGATGCTTGAAATATTATTAGTATTAAGTAATAGTAATATAGCTTGTAGACAAATTAAATTTAATATTTAAATATTGGGTTTCCACATTCCAATTCCAGCATTGAGATAAATATATGTATGGCCTACAGATATTTATTTCCAGTCTGCGATTCTTGGACAAGCGTCGAGGGTTAATGTACATTTTTCCAGAAATACTGAGGCCTATTCACAGCAGTGGGACATATATAGGCTGTGAAAAAATACCTCTTCGATCTATGCAGACACTAGAGCAAACATATAAATGTTTACATCATAAATTAATTAATATTTATAACAAGATGGCTTAAACTCTTGTTCGTGTATCGATGATAAAGATGCCTTTAAAGAGAGAGGTCAAGTATGTCAGTTAAAGGCCAGAGGTGAGCGCGGCAATAAAAAATAGACAAAAAGGCTTCGCCGATGATTCCAAGACAATGTATTTAAGTAATCGGTTGTTCTTGGAAAGGCGTTTTGGTGATGTCATTGGTGGGGCGCGTGATTTCGTAATTCGTTGCCGCCGGCTATAGTTACACCGCCGGTACACTGGTCAAGTACATTTTAATATATATTTAATATATAGCGTTTATTTTACTTTTATTAAGCTATTATATTTAGCAGCTTGTGAATTCGCGTGAACTTTGGAATGTGTACTTTACTGAAACATAAAAAAATCGTATGGAATAAATTATTTTTCAGTTTTACGAATGCTTAGTACAGTTATAATGATTGGTCCGCCATTTTGGGTGCATGTCAGTTACTAACGTGGAAGAGTCGGTAACCAGACTCCCGCGTTGCTTGTAATCTTTTATAAATTTATTTGGTATACATATACATATATATAGGAAGGTATAGGAAGTATACATATATAAAGTGTGTGTGTATACATACACATGATTTTAGACATTAACGCATCACACTTGTTCAAGACGATATATACAAAGCTATCCCAAATACGAACCCGCGACTATTGACTCTGAAAGCGATACTTTCAGTACTGAGCCAATGACTATTAATACCCATTTAATGTTTATCTAAAGACTAGACTTAAATAATCACAGGCCGAAGATGTTATAATCATAATAAGATGTTATCATTATAACATTTTATAATTATATTATTTATTTATTACAAGTTCGTTTCCTATCTTTTAAATATTTATATATAATATTATTACAAGTTAATTTGGTCTTATACGAATAACGCTAATGATGAAAGTATTTGCTGAAATTTAAACAAAATTTAGCTAAATAAGCTATTGGTGCACAGTGAATAGGAAACGATTTAATTGGACGGCACTTGCACTGTTCGCTTGGTATTTGATGTTATCGTTTGTTTTTTACTCGTATGCTTCTGCGTTCATAATGTAAATTGCAAGTGTTAATAAATAAAAACACACACACTTGGGAATGGGAGGTACTCAATTCATGGCGTAGTATATTTTTTAAAGACTGAATTTGTGCTATTAGAGAAATTAAAATTTTGATTGCTTTTTATATGGGATCGTAATGTTCGCCAAATATGCCTTGGATAAGGTTCGATTCACTATCACTATATCGGGTTTAATGGCAAGAAAATGGTAGTTCTGTCCGTGATAATGGTTCGATCCTAATAGAGCTTGCTAGCGTTATTTATTATTATTACTTCAGTAAAATAATACATTGAAAGTATACTCTTTTTTTATACTTTATCCTACTTAAAACATAAATAAAAATGTTCAGAATGACTTCTGTGCGTGTTGTACAAAAATAATGCCGCCAGTTATGGGTAACAATATGCGAATTTCTATGGCAGACGGTAAGTAGACCGACGCTAATGCAGTAAAAACACGTGTAAATATTACTCAAACCGCTAAGTGGTTTTTACGTTATGATAAGAGCTTTTTTGTTATAAAATCGAAGCTTTATTTGACGAATGATTAATTTAACGTTTAATGCTGGACTGAAGGGATTCTTGTTATTTTGAAGTTCAGTATATTATACAGGCTGTCCTCGTATTAATAAAAAAAAAAGATTATTAATGGAGTCAGGCGTTACCTTGCGGAAATCCACCACTATGTGGACAGTCAAAAGTTTTACTTAGCTAAGATCCACGACAAGGAAACAATAACAGAAAATTAATAATGTGTGTTTTCCTGTTGGATGCAGGTATAGTAGAATCTACGGAAGACAACCTTCCGTAGAGTCTACTATATATACGAGGCATCTTCAGGTGTAGTAGACATACCTGAAGATGCCTCGTGTTGGGGCGAAACACGTGTCGTTTACAATGTGAAGAAGTAGTAGTGTGTGTTTTTTGTTGTGTATAGTGGTTGATGGGTAGAGAGTTGCTGGCCGTTTTTCGGTAAGTTTTTGGTTTAAGTTCCAAATAAATTCACTTCATCCAGTAGGAAAACACACATTATTAATTTTCTGTTATTGTTTGATTGTCGCGGATCTTAGCTAAGTAAAACTTTTGACTGTCAACAAAAAAAATACTGATTTGTAACTTATTCTAAAAGCAATAACTTTGATTTTAAAAAGTATCGTTTTATTACATATCTCTTTTTTCATAAACAATTATATATGTTTTTCAATAAAACACAAACGTGTGGACAATCTGTCAATGTCAACGTGGACCCGTATCAATGGATGACGTCGTCGCGTCCATTGTTCGGTGTGCTTACCCGCTTTTATTTTTTTGGTTTAATTATTAATTTGAAACAAAACCTTATTTGAAATAAAAAGTCATAGAACAAACGTCTTTGCTTTTGTATTTTTTGTTATACGAGAAAATTAATGTAAGAGAATACTATTATAACTAGGTCGTTCAATAAGTCCTTGGAAAATTTAAGAGATAGCGCTCGTAGTATCGAAAATTGTTTTTTTTTTAATAAGCATCATAATTGACGAACTAATTGGTACAGTATAAGCGTATTTACCGTTTTTGAAATCAGTGGTTTCGTGGATTGATCCCGCGTCAGGATGAATTTAAATATGGCTGAGACTCTGGGCACACGTATCTTTCTCTCTCCATTTTTATTATAACAATCCCATATGATTGTGGGTTTTTTTCCTTTCAGTTCGCTCTATTTGAGGCGGCACCGGGAAACGTGTCATGATACCAGATCATTATTGATCATATCTGTCGAGTTCAACTTCCGCCTTCCTCGTCTGCGTGGGTCTGGGAGGTTCAGTGTGATCATTTTGTTTCCCATATTATTTAGAGGTCTTTTCTTTTTATGTGACATGTGATGGGTTAAAGTTCATTCCTCCAGAAATGGACCTCTTGCCCAGCGGTTAGATAGAAGCCGCAAAAATGATATACCTTTAATTATTCATTTATAGTTTTATGTTCTAATGTCATGTAAAGGAACAAAATGTATGTATATCAGAATGAGAAAATTCGACGTGGACAAAACAGCGGGCATGTTTTAATCACTGAACCGTAGGCAAAGTTCGCACGCCGAGTTGAACGTTACGCAATATTTTACTTCGTTAATTATATTAGCCTTTTGCATTTATTTAATAACTGTTGTTGCTGTAATTGAACATTGGCACGGACGAGATAGTGAGTTATTTCTTTTTTTCTTTAATGGCAATTACCCATGACTATTATGCCAGTATCAAGTAAATTAATAACAAGTACCTTGATATGTATATTCAGTATTTCATGATATGTCTTGGTGAAATAGTGGCCTTTCTACCAAAACTTGTACGGACTGTTGCTCTTAAAAAGTTAAAACGACACTATACACGCGTTTACTTCATTTCACTCCACTTCGACCCCTTATTAAACTATATTGAGTAATAAGCCACCAGAATTTAATGATATAACTGATAATAAAATGAGATTATAAAAATGAGATAAAACTCTACAACACTAATATAACTTGACGGGAAAAGTTCAGTGTTATTTACAAGTTGATATATCGTTCAACAAATTTTAATAGATGAAAATAAGTATTTTGTTAAAATTGAAATAGTGACCTATCATGATATGGTGTTTGGTATCCTACCATGACATGATAAAGCTCAATAAATAAAATATAAATAATAAAGGTCATGTTTGTTTGATTAATAAAAATTTAAATCCTTTTATTTTAGCTGTGACTTAATTATCATGAAAAGAAAATTAGCAAAAAATTTGCTAATTTTCTTTTCAAGAAAATTAAGTGTATATATTTGGATATATAATTAATGTAAAAAAGTAATTATTATTATTTGTTTTTGTCACTTTACATATTTTTTCCACTGACTGGTAGAGATGGCTTCTAGCTTAATGTCCACCTTAATGTACTATGTTCCGTGTTAAGACAAAATTAACTTTTTAGTCATCTTGCACCGGTAACGCGTATCGCAATGTATTTTTAAATTGACTGACTCAGTTACTTTCTAACTAAAACCTTCAAAGTAACCAATATTTCAATATTCTGTTTTATTAACACGCTGATGGCCAGTACTTTGTAATTATTATTATGGCTAATAGATGGCAATATTTATAATACTGAGGACTTTTTTTATTTAAAAGATCGATCGAATGTATGTAATAGATAAATCAATTATAATTTTAATGACAATATAATAGCGTAGTTATGTATTTAGATCAATATATATGTAAAAATTAATGAAATTTGTACGCCATAAGTGGCTATGTGATGGAGCTTTTATACGTCTTTTTTCATCTTGGTATACCTCACATTATGCAAATAAAGAATTATTATTATTATTGATGTCTTGTAATTACTATATTGGTAATTACAAGACATCAATATTGTTTTAAATATTATCTGCGGTAGATTATATACGATATAGCATTACGTTTCTTGAATAAGTATGGGAACTCTGTCATCGGAAGGCTTTCTGATTTTATCTTAATAAAAACTCTTTCGCCTATGGGCGTTCTGATGTATCACTTTTAACGATGTGGACGCCTTTGAAATAATTGTTTGTCATCGTGTTTATCAAAATAAATATGTGAAGAAAATTAGCAATATTAAATATGTAAATTTATACATTAGAATAAAATAACATAGATTTTACAGTTGCTAGGAAAACAAGTTTGTAATCATCAAAAATCAGCATGTTCTTACCAAAAACAAATCGTTAGTAGAACATTAAAGATTTGAGTTATCTACGAAGTATTTTGTGAAAGTATTATCCGTACTATCGCGGCTATGTCTTTTAATTTAAACATCATTCATACCGAGTGTATCGTTACGGAATAGCGTCTTGTTACATTTTGATGTTTTTCTTTGTTTCGAACAAAGCGGAGCACCAAGACAGCTTTCTTTATAAAATGTATTTTATTTCTGAACCTAAAATGATTGTATATTATAAAAACCTATCTATGGCTATCCATTGAAGAAAATTGAATTTTATATTATTGTAAGTTTTTATATAATTAATTTCTTTCGTCATTTAGCTCATAGAAAAATGGTGTTGAATAATGCTTTTAGGATTTACCGATACAGTAATATTCAAAGTTCAGGCTATTATAGTTAGCGGTTACCATGATGTCGACTATGTAGTCACTACCCTGCAGACTCTGGAGTTACGGTACCATTAACATGCTTCAATTATAGTTTTTTGACTCTAATTCTTCCAGTAGGACATCATCATCACCTTTTCAAGTGGGTTGGTAATCGATGATAATCTGCTGGATTTTGCCAGCGCTTTTTTTTAACATGATGTATATGATATTATATTTCGACATTTATCGTAAACTTGGAGAACTTTTAGCAATTTTCATTTTGAGATCACGGTAACTTAGGCCAATAATTTGTGGAGACTTAAAATGCCTACATCGCTTTATCGCGTGGTGAAGATACTGTCAGCTAACTCAATTATGATTATTGATAGTATAGAGATAAGACTAAGAATTTGATCAGTTATTAAAAAGTTTTATTTCTAAGGTTGCCTTTAAAAATAAATTATATTAAAGATAATATAAAAGCTTAGTTTTAATTTTACTTTGGAAATTCAATCATCCATTTAGTTGAAAATGTTTTAGTTCGTCTATTCAATGGAATATAAAAGAATTCGTTAGTAGGTGTAGGGTGCGTTCAGATTCAATAAAAACTTCGAAAGCTCTACTATAGACACTTGATGGCTTCAATATAAAGACTTGTATAGACTTGGACTTGCTCAGTGTGTGACCCTCAAACCCCTGTCTATTCTCTCGATTCCATACAATTTTTTTCGTACTGTCAGATTTCCTCGCATTAAACTTGAATATTTATGAGGCGTACTTTTGTTACTTTACAAGCAAAATATCTGTTTGACTACTTCGCTCGTTCGTAATGCGATGCGTAAAACTTTATGTGAGGGGAGAACGATTCACAAATGTTTCGAATTATTCCGTGGAATGGAATTATACTTTAGTTTTTTTTTAGGATATTTATAGTCCGCATAATAGGTTTGTTTTGGCAATATAAGGTATTGTCACTTTATTAGAATGCGTCATAGAGTTAAATGAACCCAAGTTAGGATTATGAAAGGACAGTACTTTCATATTTAGGGTTTTCAAGTAAAAAATATCAAGGAGTTTTTTAAATAACTGCTACACTTTTGAAATGCTTCTTTAATTTTATACACAATGTCATTTATTATAATAATAAAAAAACACTATAAAAATGCAAATTAAATAAAAATTAAAGAAATTAAAAGCGGTTTTGGCCTAACTGAAAACCAATGATAAAAAATTAATGTGTAGGTGTATTAATATTTTTCTATTACTATTGAAACTTAGGTTCTAGATTTCAATTTAATGTTAATAATTATGCATCATCAACGGCTTGCAGGAGTGTGCAGTAGGTCATAGGCCTCCCCCAAAGTGCGTCATCCAGCCCGATCTTCGGCTATTGAATGCCCACCCACTGATCAAGTTTCTGTCACATACATTATGCGGTATGGGTACATATGATATGCATTCAAAACTAAAAGTTTAAATAAAATGTTTCTTTATGCGAAAATCGTGTTTGGACTATTACACTATTGTTTATTCTCATTATACCTCTAACGTTTTCCGCATTCTGCGGAAGGACGTATGTTCATTATGTAGATTAGATTCGGACCATCGTGATAATTTTATTTAAATTGTAAATCATTTGTGCAAATAAAAATTAACATTAGTTAAACAATAGTTTAAAGTACATTTTAAATGTGTATTCAATTCGTTGCCTTTAATACGGTCGGTTCTAAAACAAAACATTTATGAAAATACATACATACATACATATATATCATTACGCCTTTTCTCGTAAGGGTAGGCATAGATCACAGATTTACATCTACTACGATCTCGGCACAATTTCTGTGCTTCATCCACACTCATCACTCTCTTCGTACAAACCAGCCGGTTAAGGCTTTGACCTGGCCTTTCTTACTTCAGCAATTTGGTCAAGGTATGTTCTCTTTGGTCTTCCCCTGCCGATCCTTCCGTGCACATCTGCATGAAATAATAATTATATTAAATTATATAAAATTTTATATTAAAAAATATAATTTAAATTTAAATAAAACGTTCATATAATTACATTTTGTTATTTACTGCCAAAGATTAACCTATGATATTATTCTAAGTGTAACTTATTTTGCCAGTATAATCATTTTATCAAAATATGTTATTTTATACTATAGATTAGGTTAATCATAATTAAACATTAAAAAATAGAAATTGTTAAGCTACTAGAATTTATTTCTTTGTAAAAAAATTCATTACTTATAAATGCTTTTTGGAAAATAAAAAATGAGGTTTTTCTGTCATACATAACATATGGACTTAAAGAGCAGTTACATTTGACATTGTATTATGCATTGATATCGACAGTCTACACTATTAGTGTAAGAAGATAGAATGATAAATATTGATTATTGCATTTAATTATGACTTAATAAGACACTTCAGAGATATTATAAGACCGCTTAAACTCTTTGTTCGTGCGTGGCAGACAGTGTGATTAAGCCATAGCACAGTAAACGACTGGCCACTTTTGGTTGTATGATGTAATTAAGTGAATTATCGTGATTTATTTTTCCACGTACATATATTGCGTGTTGTTGTTGTGTTGTTAAAAAAAGACGCATTAAACTATATTACTTGAAAATACGTAACATGAACTGCCTTATGCATTAAACCGCTCCATATGCATTTTATAAGAAATACTTATATACACACCGCGTTCTGCATTAATATAACATTCTTTATGGTAATTGTAAATGTATTAGCCATGTCAAAACTTTTACTTAGCTAAGATCCGCGACAAGCAAACAATAACAGAAAATTAATAATGTGTGTTTTCTTGCTGGATGAAGTGGATTTATTTGAAACTTACCGAAAAACGGCCAGCCATTCTCCACCCACCAACCACTAAACACAACACCAAACACACACTACCACTTTTCCACTTTGTAAACGACATGTGTTTCACCCCAACACGAGGCATCTTCTGCTATAGTTGACTCTACGGAAGACAACCGAAAAGAGACTTTTTGGTGTTGTGTATACCTCTACCAACCACGTGGGTCACTCATAGTCACAGTATAAGTCATAGTCACAATCATAGTTACACTCACACACTGTTATACTCACACTCACAGACAAACTTAGACTTATAATCAGTCACAGTCACACTCACAGTCATTATTTATATATGTGTTATAGACATCAATTTTCAAGTAAAAAATGTCAAACAATTATTATTAATAAGAAATAAAAGTATTTACTATTTTTCTCTACAAATATTTTAGTGATCATAAAAATATGGCCCGAAATCCTAACTACTATATATTTCGCACGCGATTTATTCTCCATAATCGTAATTATTTTTTCAAATATCTTAATCATAATAAAAAATAATTTTCCATAAAAGTAAAGGTTAGGATTTAGTAGGAGTAAATACTACTTGTCTATAATGGGCATATAATCCCAGATTTTAGAAACAATGCTTAGATACATGTTTTTAATTTTGTTAAAAATATAATCTCAAAAAATGTTCGTTATTTTGCCTTTTAACCTTGTAGACTTTAAGGGTAAGAGTAATCAGACGCCCTTATTATGAAATGAAAATAACGCCTTAATGTGAAATACAGACTTATAAGGACTTTTCTTTGAGATTTTTTTATATTTAAAAATTTCTAAGCACAAGTATAAAATACAAAAAAAATCATCGATCTTGGTTATTTATAAATTACAAGTTGTTTTTTTAATAACAATTATTTCGGTATGCTCCTCGTTTTGTAACTTCTTAATAATTTATTAACTTTTTTAATTTAAAAGCAATTTATGAAATAAGGGGCCTTAATAGATTTTTATTACAGCATAATTGAAACACTGACCTTAGATTTTTTACCTTGCATCGTAATGCTACTTGAAACGTTATCATATACTTTTATTACTTTAAGGTTTTGTGTCTGCTATGTTACTGAAATCAAGTCATTTACGTATGCATTAGCTTTAATAACATTTATTTGGGAGAAAAGACTAATTACTAAATATATGACATTACATATGTGCAACGAAAATAACTATTTTAATGTATAAGTTGTTAATAAGGTTGACTTCACGTAGGCTTAAGTGGTTTCTGCCGTTTATGGGACAACCGTACATGGGTCGTATGAGAGTGGCTTGGAAATGTGTGTCTCATTAAATTTCATGTTAGTTGAGTTTCTGTTCTTCTATATAATTGAGGTTTAGAAATTAATATGCGTTATTTGATGATAAGGGATCACCGCAGGAATAAAACTATCTTTGCAATGAAAAAAATCGACCGACCGATTGGCCTAGTGGCGGGGCCCTCCGCCCGCGGAGTCAATGGTCGCGGGTTCGATTCCCGCATCGGAATAAATATATATATGGATTTATAAATGCTTATTCCGAGTCTGGTAACCCCCCAATCCGCATTTCCTTTCCTGCCTTTTCCTTTCTTCTCTATCCTTTCCCTTCCTCTCCGCCAATCCACGGTCTGCCGTGCCAATGGATGCGTGGCTAGGGGTGAGCTTAGTCGCAAGCGTTCCGACCGTCCCGGGATCGGGCTCCCCCGGGTACTATGATGCCTCAGCATGCAGGGCTCTGCTGGGGCTGACATCCATCCTCCCTTGCGGCTCGTGGGATTCATTAAGACGAATTTAATATAAATAATTTGTTGAAAATGACGGCGACGTTGTTCGCCACCCGTCACGTCCTGAGAGCCGCTTCGCTGCGATGAATGGTAGCGGATGGAGCTCTGTGGTCTCTGCCAACTCCTGTGGGGCATAGCCGTATATTTTTAGCTTTTCAGTTCAAGTTTTAGTGTGATTAAATATTTTCATAAAGGTTGGGTGATCGTGGGTTTTAAGGATTTGAATTCTACAAACCACCATTGACTTTATATTAAAATGAATTTTATTTGCAAAATTCGTAAAAGTTACTTTTGGAGGGGCGCCCATGAGTTCGATTGCGGCTATTAGTCTTCCTGAACGTGGCAAGGCAAAGAGCAATATAATTTTAAAATACTAGTAATAATTTTCAAATTTGTTGTTTTTACACTAAATAAAATAATAAGAATGTACTTGAATATTGTTTCTTTCATTTACTCACTTAAAATGTTATATTTCATTTCATATTATACCTACACTTTATACGCGAATATGTAATGTTAAGTTTATGAAGACGTTCTGATTATGTAATTGTTAGATTGCACAGAGTCTAGGTAGTAAATAACGGACCTTGGTCTAATTACCCCTGGCTCTATTGCATTAAAAAAAATATTTTTCCTTTCAAAGTCAAATATGGCAAATGCTGACATTTTAACATACATTTATAGAATATTTCCTAAATGACTTTTATCTGTTACGAATGGGGCGGAAGCTTATTTTATAAACATATTCCGGATCGGAAATTTAGGACAAAGACCCTTGTGTAATAAAGCGAATGAAAAACGATTTCCTAGTAATTATGCCAAATTGCTAAATATACTAATGAAACATTAAAAAAATTCCTTTGTGTCAATGGCCAAAAAATTCTATCAACTTGTGAGGGTCTTTAGCAGCATTGAATTCTTGTTATATTGTGCATATGAACATGACTGGAGATACAGTTTGCGATACGGTGCGTTTTTCCAGTAAGTTCTTTCCACGCACCACTACCCTGTGGAACCAGCTACCTCCAGCGGTATTTCCGAACGTATACGAGATTGAAACCTTCAAAAAACTTTCCTTAAAGGCCGGCTTCGCTTCTGCACTGCCTATGGCACTGCGGATGTCTATGGGCAGCGTTCGTTGCTTTCCATGATGTGACACGCCTTCCTATCCTATAAAAAAATATTTTTGATAAGATAAAAAAAATATAGATAATTATTTTATATATAATTATTTTATAAGATATTTATTTTTTGTAATATCAGTAGGTGTTCTAGGTTGTTTGTGTACACTCTACAGACATTTCATTTCGCATATATGTACGTATATAATGACGAACTAATTCGAGCAACACTCCTCAATTTTGAGGGGGTGCAATGTCCAGCATTGGACTGTTACGGCTGTATAGTTTAATAGAACAGGTAAGGGGCCATCTGTATATTATATCAAACGAATTTCACGATTTTTGTACCCCCCGTCTTTGTTACACGTGGTCACATTTGTGCGTGGGGGAGGGTACATCCTCCGCTGGCGTGATGTCACATATTTTGCAACTTTACGTTTAGAAATTATTAAATTAAATCAGCGTTTTCGATGTTGAAGAAAATGTATGAAACATTTTCTTAAATATTGAGAGAATTGGTAATATTTGAAAGTTTTTCGTTGAAGTTTAGAGTTCTAGCTATAGTTTTATCTATACAGGTGAGATCACAAGGTTTATGACCCTCCTGATTACACGTGGTTATATTTTGTTGACCTCTACCCTCCCCCCCCCTTTAGTGGTGATGTTATATATTTGGATGGCCATGAAATGATATATATATAAATATAGCTTAATGATTTTTTTATTATATGTATGGATTATCCGTTCAGTCTTTTTTATATGTACGGAATCAAAAATGTATAATCGAAACCTACGATATTTATTATTGGTCGACATTTATTGTTTATATGTATACAAATATGTAAATTTATTATATTTTTATAAATCCAAATGGCACTGTCACCTTATTTTTTTGCAGCCATAGGAAACATAACGATAGTACTGAAGATTATTTTATTACAAATTCAAATAGTATTAAAATTTCGAAATGAATCTATGTTTTGACCAAATAATATTATTTATAAAAGAACAAAATGCCAAGAGGCAATTTGTTACGCACATTTGTGGCTCTTTTAACATGGATTAATTGTTAAAAAATTTCAATTATTCCGTTGCTTTTAACCCACGGTTAAAACCGCGCGCCACCGGTCGAAAACGCTAACCCGCTCCTAAATTACGGGTTTGGAGCGCAACACGAAAAGGGGATGGAATAATGTCCACTTGAGGTTCTGACCAAGCTGATCTCAATATTTGAAAATTTTTTATTCCTGTTTAAATTTTTAAGGCTTCCTTATATTTGCGGAGAAACATTTGAATTAATCTAAACAAAACGTTTTTTTTTCTTAAAGCTTTTTTTTTTGATGACTTTTTTGTGCATCCTTCTTTTGCTTAATTATAATAATCTATAGACTAGCTGTTTCTTTTATTACATGTCCGTTCCATTGTCGACGACGATAATTTTTTCTATAAAAAAAAAAAATTATTCAACGACAAATTTTACGGAATAACAAATGACGTCTTAAGTAATTAAAGGAAAAGTGTCATCCTAATATTATAAATGAGTTATGTGATTACGGGTAATTTTGTGGTTACTGATTAGAAAGGCCTTGGTCTCTCTTTATTTCACACCTGGGGGACACCATGCGGAATAATTCAAGGAATTGTTCAAAATAATTCATGCCCCCGAGTTCCATTACCGCATGTCTCGTCGCAGATAAGTTTTATTTGAACCATCTGGATGAGTGACGATCCAGTACGGTGTCGTATATTGTGCAGTTTTTCTACAAAACATCTTTCCACTCACTACCATTCTGCGGTACCAACTACTTTCAACGGTATTTTCGAATCGATGCGTCATCGGAACCTTCAAAAAACAAGTAATACACATTTATCAAAGGTCAGCCAAGCAATGCCATGCAATTTTATGTTGCAGATGTCTATGGGTGGTGTTGATTGCTTTCCATTAGGCGACACGCCTGCTCGTTTCCGTTCCTATCCCATAAAAAATCGTTGATTTTCTAATGATATCTTTCCATTTTCGTTGGTGTTACAATTTCACTTACCGAAAGTACACAGACTACTACTAATGAGGCGTTTTTTGTTGTTTTTCTCTCATTAAGCCTAGTTCGTCTTTTTTTACAGCTCATACATGTCTCATTTCGTTGTTTTTTTTCGTATTCGCATTTCGACCTCCCATTTCTGAAAGAATGGACATTAACCCATCAAGCAGTTAAGTGTTGTACCCATACTCGAAATAAACACTATTACAACAAGAATAGTTCATTATATATATTATATATATTAAACACTTTGATTGACCGGGATGGTTAATGTTTCTTGGAAATGAACCAGTGACCATTGATTCCGAAAGCTGTAACTTTGTCACTGAGCCAATTAGGTCGTCATTTATTTGTTATATAATAACTTTAAAAACAGCCCACCCGATGCGTGCAATTAGATCGTTTGTGACAAGCACAGTACAACGTGTCATGGAATATTTTATTACGAACAGTCAAGTCAATAACCTCTACATTGCTTAACGTTTATGACTTGAGCCACTAAATCATTTTTTTGTTCACGCGTGATTTACAATGTTCGAATAGCCTGACAGCAGGGCATTCCGCAATCACAAGGCATTTGGGTTTTATATATAAAATGAATTAGAAAGCTTGAGAAAGCCTCATTTGTTGTATAACTAGATACTGAAGATCTGTCCTCAGGGGAGTTTAACTGAAGAAGTGGCTAAACAATATTTGTTCCATAAACAAATGGGGTACGAATTACGCTTTTTAAAGCATTTCCAATCTCAATCTTTTTCTTCGAACGCCATGTGCGTGCAATATACGAAACGGCTGACCATACTCTGAAAGTTTAACATATTAATGATATGTGAATGTTACTACGAATTGCAACTTATTATAGTGCATTTGCTATATTTGTTGTTTCTTATAAGAAAATCTCTCATTGGTGAAGCTCCTTTTATTGACAACAACATCTTGAGAGCTGTGGTTAATAAATGGGATTGCTCCATTCAACATTTTTGTATAAAACGATTAATTGCTTTTGTTAGATATTTTGTTTAACAGCCCATATATGTTCCATTGCTGGATATGGCCATTCCGTTAGAAATAGGGAGGCTATTTCTAACGAAATGGCCAGTAACCGCAAAGCGTGGTGGTTTCCCTATAAAGGATTAAGTAGAAGTACCTAGTAGAACATATTTGTAAATTGATATAAATTAATATATTTTTTAATTTATAAAAAGTAGGAAGTCGGTATTAAGCTTATTAATATAGACTTAACCCTTCTTTGCATAATGGTGGAAATTTCCATCATAACACTAAATGCCCAAAAATTATATAAAAGAACAAGTTCACTTCAAGTTGATCGTGTCTGGATACCTTTTTAATGTCCATTGCATAAAAAAAACATAGCTGTCAAAAATAAGCAAGTGTCACTATCAGTAAAACGAGCTTGAAGTTATCATTCCGCTATTTGTTGTAATTGCAATAAACGTATGATTTTGTTTTATTATATTTTACAATTTCTTGTAGTAAAAATAATAATTGTTTAGTTAATCATCATAAAGAATAACATATATCTAATGATATCCTCTTTTATTTCTATTTAGTACTAAGCCAATGATCTTACTTTGCCTGATAATGGTAATTTGTATCATATGGTTTTTTATTAAATTTATACTATAAATATATACTAAGATTTTTTTAACCATTTTTCCTTTAATTTTGAACATGAATTATGTCACCTTGATTTGTTTTGCCAATAAAGAAAAAATCATGCAAAGAAGGGTTAAGTTACTTTCACAAACAAATATCTCATAAAACCGAATTAAACGATATTATTATTGTAAACAATTACAGATTAACATCACTACAGGGTCACTACGGGGCTGGGAATCTGCTTTTTTGGTTAACTAGCAATTGTACCCGGCATGGTTCGGGTTAAATTCATTTTTTCAGTTCGAGAGGTTAATTTAAAATAATTGATTGTATCGATGATCAACGATCTCTTTCGCAACCGTTACTATGGAAAATATCTTGATAACGACTATGTGTTAATGCGTGTGTTTGCGTGGGTGGGTATTGGAGTTGGTGGTACTATCAGAAACTTTCACTCGAGTGCTAGTAATATATAGTGCTAGTAATATATAATACTATACGAACGTTCATCGCAATCGGTTAGGCCCCTGAGATAAATGTCATTAAACCGACTAGCCATCCACATAATAATCGCCCTTTACTTTTCTTCACTCTAATGGCCATTATCACGATCAAAGAAACACTCAGACCCGCTGAAAAAAAAAACTTGTTTGAAATGTATATTGTTGATATAGGTCAAGTGTTCTCTTAGCCCCTTTGTGCTTTGTCTAGCGCCCAAATATGATGGAGATGGTTGACAAAGATATTTGAGCATATTTGTATAAAATACGAAGATAACTTCTTACCTATAGAAAACAGGTAAATAAAAAAACGCTCATGACATCGATTGTAGGTCAGCTTGACGTCATCAGCGCAAATGGTTTAATTGGATATTGCACTAGTTGTGATTCTATGTGGTTTAGACGTGAGGCATCCATGAGAAATAATATGTAATACATTGTAAATATTACAGAATAAAGTTTGGACTGTTTGCTGTACGTCAATTTTTAAAGGTATGTAGTACATGGAAAACATGTACTACAAGCAAATGATAAAATGAAAACGCTGGAAGAAAGAAATTATTGTGTTAAGCAGTTTAGTCAATCTCGTAACATTCTAGGCCTAAAAATTGTAGGCATAATGTACATGTATTTTGTATTTAATACATTAGTGACGAAGGCGAATTGGTTTAGTGGCGGGGTTGCCGCCTGCGGAGTAAATGGTCGCGGGTTTGAACCCCGCATCGGGATAAATATATTTAAGGCTTTTATATATTTATACCGAGTTTGGTTACCCCGCCAATCCGCATTGGACAAGCACCAATTTGGTACAGTGAGTGCTATCATGGCTTTACCTCCACAGAAACTTGATATAAAAAATTATATATATATATATATATATATATTTATTTGCATAATGTGAGGTATAACAAGATGAAAAACGTATTAAAGCTATATTTTTGTTTTATATATTTAAATCTTCGAATGTTACACGGAAAACATTAAGTAATTTTGAAATAAACATGGATGTCAGATGTAAGAGGAAAATGATGTACGCTCCCCTCGCTCGCAAGCAGAGGTGAATTAATGGCGTTATGTTTCACAGATTTAAATTTACTCCCTTAAGTTGAGTGATCGGCTTGAGGTAATTTTGAAATACTGTACTAGGTTTGCTCACATATGTTGTATTACTTTACAATAAATGAGATGAAACAACCGAAAAGTGTCTTTTCGCGGATCTAAGCTTGCTTAGCTAAGTAAAACTTTTGACTGTCCACATATGTTGTCTGTGGTAAAACAAATGTAGAAAGAAAATCTAATGAAATATATGTATTTTTTGAAAGGCATGCGAAGTCCGTATACTCCTATGACAGCAGCGTGCCAAACGCTCTATAGTTTATCACAAAAGTGGCTTACCTGTGGTTGTGACTGCGTATTTTCTAAGGTAATATGCTTAGATTTTCTAAACCAAAGTGAAAGTGGCAAAACAACACTGGATATTTTTTGTTATTTTTAAAAAGAGAATAAATTCATAAAAATATTGTTGGTAGACAAATTACTGCTAGTTTCATATATTGCGTTTAATTGACTTTTATCATTAGAATCTTCAGCGTCCACGGCTTCACGCATTCATTTTCTCTCAGCTGCCCTGCGCAGGTTATCGCTCTATTTGGTCGGAAGGTATCACATACTTTGTTTGCGAAGACGTGGTCTCCACTGTAGCTTTCGTCTTGTCTAATTACAGTGATAATTTTTAATAAGAGGAATTGAATAAAATTTGTGTTATACATATCTATTTCGTTTCAAATTATAGTTACATGAAGAATTCATTGGGCCGTCGTAATTTTATAACAATGGTTTTATATATATTTGGTTTAGTATATTTACTCTGGAGGTGACGGTTGAATCAGTTTTGTAAAGGGTATTCACGAAAGAAACGAAAGGACATTGTGGCGAGATGTTTAAGTTATTTTTACTTTTCAAATAATGAGACAACCGTTAAAAAACAGTCAAAGTAAGGATGCGATAGAAATCGCGGGCAAAGGTTAGTGAGGAGTAAATGTTATGTTCAGTTCTTTTACCGTATTAAAATATACGAGACAACTAGAGGAAGAGTAAATAACATCACCGCAATGGAGGGTAATTGATCAATTTCGTGTCTTCACGAATTTTTTATTTTCATTTATGAGAAAATGCTTTGGGTAATGTGGAATGTAAATACATTATGTTCCGTTAACATCTTCACTTTAACATTTGGTGTCAAGATAAAATGTTTTTTGTTTCATCTCGTCTGAAGCATTCAATGAAACACTTTGTTTTTATTTATACGTTTGTTCTTTATTCAGAGAACAAAGGGACGGGTTCTTGATCAATGTTGAATGGGTCGGAAGGCTGTTTTTATATATCCATAGCGAACAGTATTCGGAAGATTGATCAGGATAGAATACGGTTGTCTATTGTAGGGAGAGCCTATTTCGTATTCTCTATGCAGTTTTTTTTTTTCTCCATAAAATCCAATTTAAATACAATAGATAAGACGTGAAAATTCACTGGATATTATTTGTGATAATTTTTTTGGGTATTTATATACATATATTTATTTCGATGCGAGAATCGAATCTGCGACCATTAACTTCGAAAACGGTAGCTTCGCCACTGAGCCTATAAGGTCTAATCTAACATTTGTAGGTTTCACAAATAATCAAAACAGACATTTGATTGCTTTCCATCAACACTAAACTCGCTCGTTTGCCTTCCTGCGTTATAAAAATACCGATAACTATTTTACTGAATTTCGAAAGAAATTTAATATTCCATTTTCGCAAGTACTGACTGACTAAGCCTTTTACAGATGTAATTAAAAATTCTTTTACGACTCTAAATGGAAAATATGTCAAAGGCAGATGGGGAACTCAAAGAGAATGGATGACATACGACAGCGTGTATGACATGTTTTTAGCAATCAATGATAAAAGCAAAGTTAAAGGCAATGGGATATCAATTACTTAGTTATAATGAATAATCAATTTGACATTTCCTAAACAGTCTATTAATACTTTGTGTTAGGACAAGGCATAGCCATGAGCTTCTCCATATACTGTAGTGGACTGCCATAAGCCGTTGATGTTGGTGACGATGAAATTAAAACAAAGACAAAAAATCTTAAATTCCAAGTAAGCTTATAATACTTATGAGTTATCAAGCTTATAATTTTTGTCCTAGTCGAATGGAAAATAACGACGCAACGAAGGGAAGAGGTTGTAAATGACACAGATGTCAAAAAAATATTCCATATTCAGAAAAAAAGACTACGTTGAATGCACAAAGAAGAAATCGTAGAAACTTTTTTGAGTCATCAGATAATTTTTTCTGAAAATTTTTAAAAGCTTATTTGACTCTGGTGGTAATTTTTCATTTTGCGGCTTACCACGCTTTTTTGCGTTAAAATGAACATGTCAGTGTTAATGCTGCTTATGAAGTAAAATGCCCGAGGCAGAATGTCAATTTTCATATAATAGAAGTCGAGACATCGTTACGCACTCGAGTTTACGCACGCCCTATTGCGAACAAGTTTCTATAAAAAGATAACATCGTGTGACTGGCTTTGCAGGCAGGTGACGGTTTCCGCTCTAGTTTTTTAGAGGTCGCTCGTACTACAGCTTGTGGAGGAGAATCGAGATACGCATTATAGATACGACATTGATATAGCAGAATAAATTAATTTATACTCGATGATTAAAACTAACAAAATATCATTTTGTTAGATTGAACCATCACTTCCGCAATAATGAGGATTCATTTTTCGACGATAAAATTCAACGAGAAATATAATGTAAATAACTTGTTGATATTAAAATCAGGTTCTTAACTGTACATAATTAAAAAGCTGTTTTTAAATGCTTTTATTTAGCTCGACCTCGTATATTTAAATTGTTTGTTTGTTTCTAATCTTGTGACGGCTTTTTCAACTACTGAACCGATTCTTATCAAACTTTGTACATACATTAAATTCCCGTGACATTACAATAATATGATTTTTGTAGCAAGGGTATGTATTTTGTACTTGTCCAATGTACTCTGTCAGGATGTGGACATTGAAACTCTTGTAATGTTACTAGTGACCATCTCGATTTTGGGCTAATTTGATTGGTTTTGACGAGTCCCATATATTAAATGAAAAGAAAAACAAACTTAAAACTAGAATATAAAAATAGCTAAAAACACAAGTTATGCTCAGATGTTTATGCTTTATTTCTGTCTTATTGCAATTAACATTGAATATTTCGTGTAATTTCTTTCGATTATAAATGTCGATGACGTATACCGTTACAATCGACAGCTTATACTTCGACAATGGCCCCCAAAGATTTCCATGCCTCTCTATCTCTTGCCAATCATATGCAACTTTTCATCGCTCCTTTTTTCATCCCTTGTATCCCACTCGAAAATTTTTTGTTGTAAATATTGTATTACTAAGTCCGTTTAACTTAAAAGTTTTTTAACTTTTTTTTACGTAAAGTAACAAATGTAATTTTCGCTAGTAAATCATATAACACAATCACACCGATTCCACATAAGTGTATCGAAATCACATTGAATGATTACCAACGTTCTTTCAAAAAGCCCAAAAAGATCTGTTGTATCATTTGCTTGGAATATATTAAATAATTCTTATTTTGTATAGGATATAATAAGGTAGATGAAGTACACAAGGTAAATGGCACTGAATTTCTAAAGCTCTATTGTAGGCGGTATTTGATAGAATCACTACACGGACTCCGTTGCCCCGCGGCTCATATATATAGTATTTCCCTATAAAGCCTTGCCAATATTACCCGCTTCACTCAATTTATTCCATGCTACCCGATTTTCTTCGCGGAGTCAGTCTGAATATTTATGAAGCGAACTTTTGTTACTTTACAAGCGAAATATCTGTTTAAATGTATACCACGGCCTAAAGCGAGCGCGCTAAGCTTTCGCCGATGGAAAAACGATCCGAGAACTTTGTACATGGTAGGTATATTGTTCGGTGGAAAGTTGATCTCAGCTTTTGTTCGGATTATATTGTTTTCGAGAGTTTTATATTTACGTTGTCCGTATATAAATAGACATACGCCCTGGAAGATTGTATTAGACCAATTCATTTTTATTTCATAGCACATATATGTCCTAATCTTGGGCATGGGGTTTAAGGAATAGATGTTTTAAGGAATAGACGGGGAAATTCACTTAGTGTTAGAAAATACGAAGAGTGGAAGAAACATTTTCGTGCGTCAGTTTGTCTTAAGAAACTAACATTCAAAAGTAGGTAGCGAAGGGATATTTTAAGCTAATGTTTAACTTGAAATCATAAAGCGTCACGTTGCGCACAAATACATTACATTAGTGATGCTCTGACATTCGTCACATATTCTCTAAACCGAAGCTTGTTTCCCGCCGGATTCCGTTTAAAATGTAGAATATCGATTTCTTGAATCTCGAATAGATCGAGCTATTTACATGTACCTCTGGTTTTAAAATGAGTAAACTTTTGGATATCCACTGCTACACATAAAACTTGTCCAATGTACACCATCATAAATTCTGATGTCTTGTAAGTGTATTCGAGTTTTAAATAATAATTATTTCATTACGGTACCGAAACGCCAGCGAAACTTTTATAAAAAACGTGCCAACATATTTCTCAAAGTTTGGCAACACTTCTGCAATTTCGAAGGTGTTGCAAGTGTCTATGACAAGAGTTGATTGCTTTCTACCAGATGAGAAGCTTGCTTAGTTATTTTACTCTTCAATAAAAATGTCATTAATATGGTTTATATTGTACAATAAGCTTTTATCCAATTATTTTTTAATTTGAAAATTAAATAATTTGTATACTTTAATTATATTGGTTACAGTATTTGGAATTAAAAGATTAAATCATAGTTAAAATAAAGGCTTTAATACTGGTCATCACGATTAGGTTACCTAATCTAATATTCTAATTATATATGTAATAAATTGGTTGGGTTTTATCCTTCAAACTTATTAATAAATATATGTTATAACAACATCCCTGCTTCTACGTTTCATAGTTTCCTCCCGGGGATTAGATAATTTTTATTCCAATGTTCGCATACGGTTACCTCCCTACAGCGAGACTTATGTTAGTTCAGAATCAAACTAATCAAAAATATAAAAGTTCATCAACTTAATATAAACGACAAATATTATACTTAATCTCTGACCATCTTTTTTTAGGATAGGAAGGTGAACGAACAAGTGTGTCGCCTGATCACAGGTGAAAAACGTTGCCGGCCTTTGATATATTACACATATACACACATACACATAGATATGTGTATGTATACCTTGTTTTCTTAAGGTTCAAACGTCGTATCAATTCGGAAATATGGCTAAAGCTGGTCGGTTTCAAATACATCATATCATACATGCGCTAGTCTAAAGGGTAGCAATCAACTAAATTCCATCTGTTTCACATATCAATGCTACACTAAAACTAGTCCACAACTCTGTTTGAATAAGAAGAATTTACAGTTCACAAACTAAAGTGCAATGAGCTGAATAATCGACAAACGTTAAACTATACGATTGCTGGAATGCAGACCACGTCGCGGCAAACGTAGTGTGGAAGGTCCTGCGTGTAGGTGAAGATCGTGATAGATGTCGCCCCTTGGGGAAAGCCTTTATCCCAGAGTGGACAGCCGCAGCTGATAATGATGAAGGTTTACAAATTATTTGATAAATATAGTACTAATTATATTTCACTAGTAAACAGTAGGAAACATTGTTTTTTGGTAGCAGCGATGTGGAGACGTTTCCATTGTACTATTTCGTGCGGCATATAACTTCTACTAATTTTTTTTCGATAAAAATTGATTCTATCGAAAAAAAATTAGTATTTTTTTTTTTTTACATTTTTGGGGTTCCCACTTCACTTTTGAAAATGCCAATGTACTTACTTTATTTATTTTGTGTCATTAAATAAATTATTATAAGTTATTAGACTGTGTGCGACGTGCTGATAAGTTAAATTATAGTGATTATTATAAACTGATTTATGATATAGTAAACTCTAGTTGAATTGATTCGGTACGACCATTTGGTACGACTTGTGTAGTACGAGGAATACGCATTGTTTCAATTAAGACGTTTTCTAACAAGTTTTGAATGTCGACGAAGACACCGGCAGGACTACAACAGTCAAATGGCAGGCAGGCCTTGACATTATCAGTGATGCGTCAACTTGTTTCGTATCCGCGAAGGTGCGTCCGTATGTTTCATCATAATTTTTGTTCATATATAATAGTTTGAGCGGCTCTCCTATGATGTTTAAAATGAGTACAATTTTCACCTATTCATAATATTCCCAAGATCCCAATTAAACAAATTCGCTTTCAGACTCATATTTGGGATCTTTAGTAACGAGAAATAACAATGTAATGTAACCAAATAGATGTTTCTTCGGACTACTACGATACTTTCGCTCAAAATTACTTTACGAGAAGCATTAAACTGCTTCTGTATAAGACCTTGCCGAGGCCCGCATTAACATATGTCGGTGTTGTGTATTATATATTAACATATGTCGGTGTTGGGTGCTGATTAAAGAAGACGAAAAATCTCTACTCACCTTTAAGAGAAAAAATTTAAGGCGTATCTTAAGTCCTGTGTTGGAAAATGAGCGATGGCGTACACTTTACAACCACGACCTATATGTGCTGTACAATGAGCCGAAAGGCATCAAAACCATTAAGATTGGACGTCTTCCTTGGGCTGGACACGTGGTATGGATAGACGAGGCTTAAGTACTTTAACGCCTACTCGACGGCAAACCAGATGGTCGTAGAATCAGATGGCTAGATGGAGTCGAGGACGACTTTAAGGCAAGCGGTGTGAGGGGCTGGAGGGAAAAAGCTAAACGAAGATCCGACTAGAAAAATTAACTGAACCAGGCGAAGGCCCATCCGCGGCTGTAATGCCTAGATGATGATAATGATATTATAGATTATAATACCGACTCGTTTCAGTACGAAGACGGAGAATTGTATTTTATTCAATGCAGTAACGTTGAGTTATTTAATTGAAATATCTAGAAATCGGACCGTCACAAGCTCAAAGTCGTTCAGAGGATAGCTCTCTGAACTCGGAGTTTCTCTGGTGGAGAGAATTCGAAATGAAGAAATTCGGCGGAGAACCAAAGTCGCCTACATAGCTCTTCAAGTTAGCAGACTGAAGTGGCAATGGGCTGGACACGTTGTCGGGCAACCGACAATCGTTGGAGTAGACGAGTGCTAGAGTGGAGACCGCGACTCGCCAAACGTAGTGTGGGATGCCCCCCTGCTAGATGGAGCAACGATCTGTGCAAGGCGGCTGGCAGAGAATGGATGCGTGTAGCCGAAGATCGGGCTAGGTGGCGCGTCTTGAGTGAGGCCTATGTCCAGCAGTGGACTGATGCGGGATGATATGGATATTGATTTAGAAATAATATACTTTTAGTTTTCATTCTTTTCTATATGACATTACTTGCAATGAACTACAATATATTTCTTTTATAAGTAATTACTTTCAGAATATATTGTGTTCATCAATGGAAAAGGGTTTATGTCTTGGAATTTCTTTGGTGAATATTATTTAGAATGAAGACATCTAACAGCGAACAATAGTCACCAAAATAACTCTTTGAGGTAGCCAACTTAAGTCGTAATAGGCTGATCACAATAGTCAAGGACAAACCGTTAGTCTAGAAGAGTACTGGAAGAGAGTTTTGGTAAACGTTGTTTGAGATACTACCTGGCTATGTGGAGCGACGATCTGGGCAGAGTGGCTGGCAGAAAATGGATCCGTGCAGCTGTTGATCGGGCTGGGTGAACGTCCGTTTATGTGAAGTCTGCATTGAAATACTGATAATGATAAAGAGTCAATCAATAACTCCATAACTATTTAATATCTTTCTTAATATATTTTTAAAAAATAATTTATTATCTCATCTTTAAACCTATTAAGAATTATTTGTTAGGAACAGTAACTACGTTACAGCAGAAATATTACTTTTTGTCTTTGTAAGGTAAAACAAAACACAACAATGAAACAAACATTGGCGTAGAATAGATCCACCTCTTTCTTCCCGTGGGAACTCAACATAATCAAACCCTAGTTACACTAGTACTAACATTGCATTTGCAGCACGTACGCATATGAGTGTGCAATTCCAAATTTGCATACTGCATTTTAAAATGGACTGGTTGTAAAATTTTTAGTTGGCGTGAGCCCAATTGACTCTCTTCAAGAATTTGAGCTCGGAAGTAGAACCAAATTAACCATATTGAATTATCTGGGAAGCAGGTACGTTTTATGCAATAACTCGCAATTTTATATTTTATTCGTCTCGCAGTTTGAGTTCACGAAGTCCATTCCATTCGAAGAATAAGATGTTTTTAAGGCACGAACCTTTAATGCTAATTGTACTTACTATAGAAATAAGGATATTATATATATGGATAAGGTAACAACAACGTTGTGGGTATTTTGTACAATTAATAATGATGTGAATAACAAGACCACATGAATAAACTAACTTAGCTCAGCGACCTAAAATGGATCTTGGCTTCCGAACAGATCTTACGCCACCGTGCCCTGTCCTGCGCCACCTCCTGCCAGTTACAGATTTGAAGGTTGTGCAAGTCATCTTCGATCATGTCTCTCCAGCGGTACCTGGGCCCCACAGGACGTCGTCCAGTTGGGCAACCCACATACGATCTCTTGACTGCGCGATCCTCCCCCGACCTCTCAACGTGGCCCAGCCAACGAAGTCGGTGAGCCTTAGTCACTTCTATTACATTGGTTTGGACCACCAGATGTTCGATTTCGGCATTTTTTCGATTTCGAGAAATAGAAATAGACCACATGAATGTAATTGAATATTCACTATTTGTACAAAACATCCACATATTATTATTACCTTACCCACATAGACCCACATATTATATAATACTACTTTTCTGATTATTAATGGAGTCTGGCGTTACTTTGCGGAAATCCATCACTATGTGGACAATTTTCACATTATTAATTTTCGATTATTGTTTTGCTTGTCGCGGATTTTAGCTAAGTAAAACTTTTGACTGTCCACATACTACATTTCTATTGCGTATAATGACATATGTTATATGGGTTGTAAAAAAATCTACCGGTAATATTAAATATCTGGCGCGATTGTACCGATCTCTCACTCAGTCGGCAGACAACCGTTACACATAACACATGAATGGCGAGGTGAACTGTATCATATGCTCCACAAACGGCGGTGTAAGCTACACGTAACAATGAACGTATCGGTTTCAACTGCCGCGAACAGTTACGTGCGTCGATACGTCTCGCCGTAATAGTGATGAAATATTCTTGATTTTTATTTCCTTTTTTCTTATGGGAAAGGAAAGAAACGAGCTTGTGTGTCGCCTGGTGGAAAGAAATCAATGCCGCCCATAGATATTTGCAACACTAAAGGCATCGCAGTAACGTTGTGGGCCTTTGAGATATACTACATAGTAAGGTTGTTAATGTGAAGGTTCCAATGTCATATCAATACGAAAATACTGATATTAATTAGGGCTAATTAGCGTAACTGGTTCCACAGAGTCATGGTGTGTGGTAAGAGTTTCGGGTAAAACGCACCGTATTAGATCGCCACTCATCCAGATGGTGGGGATGAAAGTTTTTTTGCCAGCCAATGGTTTCATTCGCGTAATTCGTTATTGAAAACTGATTGTTTTGTTATATGCTGTTTCTTAATATTCTCCATAAGTTTGTATTTTTGAATAGTCTTATATGCCACGTAGGGACTTATTTTTCTTCAAAGTTTTAGTTAAATCGGTTGAGTCAAAAGAGATGGTTTAGAGAAAAGAAAAATAGACACTTGCAATTTATTTATACGTTTTTATTTGCTATTAACAGATCTATTAAATTATTCTAACTACTTACTGATTATTTTATTTCTTTTATGTATTTACTTACAGATTATTGTATTTCTTTTATGTATTTATGTGTGATTGAATCTGAAGGTTGATTGGTAGAGAATGACTTCCAGCATTAACTTTGCCTTTGTACCACTATTTGTACAAAAAGAATAAATAAATAAATAACGATGTTTGGTTTGGAAGATGCGCTCAACAGTTCGTTAATAATTAAATATTATTATAACTTGATTTATGCATTACGCAAAATTTTTTTGCAAAATCTATATATTAATATGTGAAAACAATCCTTTTTTTTAACACATTGCGTGGTGGGTCATCACGAAGGGGTGTGTTATTTGGCGTAGTTCAAGTTTGTATGGAGAAGGGGTGCAGAAAGATAAAAAAATTATGAATAACGGTCTAATTTCGACCGATGGGGAGCACTGGTACTTCATTAAAAATATATATATTGTTTAGGAAGGCAAACGAGCAAGCGTGTCGCCTCATGGAAAGCAATCAACGCTGCCCATAGATATCTGCAACACCCTAAGCATAGCAACTGCGTTCCCGGCTTTTGAGATAAGAGTAGACTATGTAGAATTAATGTTTTGTGCGGGAATATTAAATTAATTTCGTATACGTTCGAGGGCTAATCATTTAATGAACCTTACGTACGTCGCCCGTGCGTTATTGAATTTATGCTGACCGTATATGCTCGCATGGGACTATTGGAAAACAGTTGGTTATGATAAATGGGGTCGTCACGGTCTATATTGATTTGTCATAGAATGAAATGCTATTGTAGTTACGTTTCACCGACCATGACAATTGAGTTTCGTTGAAATACGCCGTTGCATTTTATTGTTGATATTAAATCGTATGTGTCTACTATTTATTCACTTTACAAATATCACAAGTTTGTAACTTATATAAACTTTTACCTTTAATCTAAATTAAAATATTGTACCAGAAACATTATTTTAAATAAATATATTGTTTACTAAATTCCTTAAAAAGTTGGATTACTATGTGCAATGACTTTTATAAACTTTTGATTAACAATAATTAGTTTCTTCCGAAATCGCAGCAACACGCGACAGGTAAACTATAGTAGTGGAAAAAAAATATTTAAAATTTTATCCTTAATACCAAATTCATAATGTTTTAATAAATATTTACATTTCCCTAAGTTCATATGTAAAAACCCATTTAACTGTATATTAATTTATGTACTATGTTTTTGATATGCATACAGGTAAATCGCTCTTGACTACTAAGATCGCTTTTGACTACTACCAGATACCTCTTTTTATACAGCCAATAAATGCTTCACTGCTGGGCATCGAACCGCCCCATTTCTGAAGGAAAGACAATTATCGCACCACGCGTAGTCAAGGCGATTCGGCGAGACATCTAAACACGTCTGTTGGATTCAATTGTTCTAGGACTACTGAAGCGAAAAATTATTGTATATTACACCATCTTGTAACTAACGATTCAACTGTCGTGTTGAATTGTTCGCTTGCAAAGCTAAGGGTTGCGGGAATGAATCTCGCATCGGAACAATAATTTTTACGGCCAACAGGTACATATGTATTTTGAATCTGGGTGTTTGTTATTTTTTGTTTCATTTGTGTAATGTAATTACACCCATTATCTAAGGAATTTGAGTATGGGGCTATGATGTGTTAAGCGTTGATTGTAATTAAATAGTTATTAATTTAGTGTTCTTCTCTCTGTCAAGTCTACTTCTGTATGTCATTTGTTTTACTTAATTCCAATGTGAGGCTAATTGTATGTGACTTTT
The DNA here is from genome assembly GCA_031353405.1 of Baronia brevicornis. Classification (NCBI taxonomy): domain Eukaryota; kingdom Metazoa; phylum Arthropoda; class Insecta; order Lepidoptera; family Papilionidae; genus Baronia; species Baronia brevicornis. The sequence goes on from JASFAT010001949.1 coordinate 277,320, forward strand.
TGTCATTTATTTTTTACTGGCTCTTTACTTTATAAATTTATTTTTCATTTTCAGCAAAGCTAAAGTCATAACATTTCCATTTATTCTCATAGAGCGTTAAAGAGCGCGCCGCAAAGCTTTGTCGTTCAAGCGAGCACTTAATGAAACATTCGAAGGAGCCTCTCCGATTCCCTCCTCGCTAACAGCCGTGGAGGGTTCAGATTTAAGATTTCCTTTATTATACTTTCATTTCGAGATTATGACGGAAAATATTCTATTTATTCATTCGCTTTATGGCTATCATTTATTTGTCGATATAACATTAATAAACCTATTGACGCCCTTTCTTAAATGTTTGCAATTGATTTTTTCGTTTTATTTAATGTGGCTAAACTTGTTAGATCACACTAAATAATGTAGTTTGTGTAAAATATGAGTCAGTTTACGTATGAACCTATAATTTCTGCATATTTGATTTGATTTGTTTTACTATAATTGAAGTGGCTCTTTAATGATTAGTATGGTTTGCTTATACTAAAATTTTTAATCATGAGCTGCCAACCAACCCTGTGTGTCTCTAACCTTTTTTGATTGAAATATTAGTGAATTTTTTTACGGGTGCTCTTTAAGCAAAATTATCCATTTTAGATACGTGATATTGCTTGAGTTACCTTTATGTATGTATGTCAAAAACATAATACGTAAATTAATATACAGTTAAATAGGTTTTTAAACTACATATAAACTTAGGGAAATGTAAATATCTATTGAAACATAATGAATTCGGTATTAAGCGGAAAAATTTTAAATATTTTATGCTCTATTACCCGTCGCGTGTTGCTGCGATATCGGAAGAAAGGAATTATTGTTTGTGTATACACCCGTGCCACCTGTCGTAGGATAAATATTCTAGAAACCTTCACAACGTCTCAAAGCTTCATGGCGATTGAATGGTGTAGTAATGCATAAAGGATAAACAACAAACAAAGGACAGACAGACGTATATTCATTTTTATATAGATATACAATAAAATAAAATAAAAAAATATCCTTTAATGATGTTATTTCTCTTCTTTTTTCCTTCTTCTAAGAGTTCCTCTTCAAATTGCGAAGGTTGGCAGCTAATTCTACAAAATTCTCCTCCTTTGCAAGTTGCAGCTGTTTTTTTTCTTAATATATTATAATTACAACTTATTTTATTAAATCGTGATATATATATATATATATATATATATATATATATATATATATATATATATATATATATATATATATATATATATATATATCATGTCATATACGTGCTATGTGTATCATTTTAAAGATAATTTAATACTGATTTTAAGGTTATTTTTTGTTTGTAGGTTGTACGATATCAATAACTGAATTTGGCATAGTGTGGGTTGGATCAGTTTTGCTTTTCTTTTATTTTTTTTATAAATATTTGCATCCTGTTGTATATGGCAGAAATAAAAGCAATCCGCGTTGAACACTGATTGTAATGTCATCTTCAAAGATAAATAAAGATAATGTATTTTTATTAAATAAGTAATATTACGATCCCAAAAAGGTATTATAATAAATTATAAATTATATTTAAGAAGAATTAGTGCTGTCAGTCTATATCGTATGCATATTCAAAACGGAAGTAATATTACATAATCTCATATTGCATTGTATGTTAATGCCTCATTATATAGTCGATACACAATCGGGTAACGTAACAATGGCAGTTATAGTTCCCGCGTGCATCACACTGATAAGTTTATTTATTACACACGTTACTCATACATTGGTAATACCTTGGGTTATAGGAATATATTTTTTTTACGGAAGCCGTAGGCAAACGGGTTACCTAGTGACAAGAGTTCATCCCCGCCCATTAACATCTGCAGTATTAAGGGCAATGTAGATGTGCCTACCTTAGAGGAGGATTTATTTTTTTTTGTTTTTTTATGGGATAGGAAGGAAAACGGGCAGGTGTGTCACCTAATGAAAAGCAATTAACGCCGCCCATAGACTTCCGTAGCGCCATAAGCAATGCGGGAGCGTTGCCGACCTTTAAGGGATTATGGGAGTGGGAATGGGAGAAGGAGAGGAAGAGGGGGGGGATGTGCCTCCGGAACTCGGCCGCTCACCGTACGAAGCGCGGTAGGTAAGCTACCACGCCGGTTTTCTGCGGGAGTGTGCCTGCTTCCCATTCATTCTACAGACAAATATTATGTCACTTTTGACAAAGTATTCGTCTGCAGCGTGCCTCTACCACTACCATAATTAATGGAAGGGAAAAGAAATTAGATCTTCGGATCTGTACACTTAACGTACGAAACGCGGTTTTATTTGCAGATGTTGTATTTCCTCGGTCAAGTCGACCGATCCGTGCTACCATCGTTTACACACTATTAAAGTTATAATGTGCATACTCGTGCGTATAAACCTTGCGTTACTCTTATATTTTCTTGATTTTTCCGTTATTTACCATAAAACCATCAATCAACCGCGGATTCAATATGTAATAAAATATATATTTAATTTCAGGCTTATATGTATACGCCATTTATAAAAAATATAGTTATAATTGTATATGTAAATCGAGTTTTAATAGAAATAAGCGTCACGGTGTTTTTGAAGCGGTCGTTTTTTTTAGATGTATATTGACGTCAAAAAGAATTCCTAATAAATCCATTATGAAAAAAATACTTATGACAATTTCAACATAATATTCACACTCTTAACTTAAGGTGGACATCTGCCCTTAGTGTTATAAATACCCATAAGCAAGGTTGATTACTTATCGTCCGCTGACTTACTTCTGCTTCCTTTTTCCATAAAAAGACAGAAAATTGAGAAGTGTAGTGGTTCTTACGTTAAGGTTTCTATATCTAGTTTAAAAAAATATAAGACTGTTATATTTTATGAAAATATTAAACGATAAATATAAACACGCAACAAAGCTGTGTGCTTTGTTTAGCGCAGTGTTAAGGATTATATTTCAAATATTGCCTGGTTAATTTTACTTGCAAATCGTATTTAAAATTGGACTCGGGACAAATGTTAGTTCTAGAGTTTTATTCTCTGGTGAAGCGTGCATAGGCGAAATTATATGTTTTAAGCTTATGTAGTAGATGTGGCTTATACTGAGTTTAAATAGTGGAGGTGGCTCAGTAAAACGTTTTTACTAGTTTTATTACTCGCCAGCTTGCCGCCGTACGAGTCTCTTCATTTACCGCCGCCTTCGCATACGTGACTAAAATTCTTTATCCGCTCCATCGATAGCTTTACTCTTCTGTCGTTTAATTTCTCATCGACTCTAGACCCATGTCACACTTATGGAAGTAGGCTAGAGTATGGATTCCAGTTCGTCGTCGCGGATCTTAGCTATGTAAAACTTTTGACTGTCTATATAATGATGGATTTCCGCAAAGTAATGACTGACTCCATTTATAATCTTAGCTACTTATCTTCGCAAAAAGCATTATAAGAAGAATTTCATGTCAATGAACTCTGTCAATGTCCTCTATTAATGTATAAATTAGTCATACAATAGGGTAGGGTAGAAATATTCATTTTTATATCACATATTGTGACTATTCCGTAGCCTTAGTACCTTTACTTTAATCATTCTTTTTAATTTGAATTATAAAACTGTACATTTATAAATCAACTCTAATTTGTATCAGATTATGTTAAGTCTATGAGTCTAGTCTACTTGAAACTTACATTGCTGACAATTTTTTTCTAATTTATTAAATATTAATTATGCTGAAAATTAGCATATAAGAAGAAAAGATCAAGTTCAAAATGTGTGGGATCAAGTTCAAAATGTGTGGGACGCCTACCGGCTAGAATCTAAATCAAGCAGTTGCATTGCGTTGATCCTTGCGATTGATCATGATAGCGATGAAGATCAAAATTAGAATAACTAATTAGAATATTATTTCATTTCAAAATGATAAATTTTATGAGTTAATTTATTAGTTGCGGAATTACTCTGATGAACTAATTGACTCAGTGACGAATTAACCGCTTTTAAAGTCATTGGTAGTGTGTTCGAGTCCCTTATCTTTAATATTTGTATGATCTACAGGTGCTACGCCTATCCGTCTTGGACAAGCTTATTGGGTTGGACATACATATATGGGCTGAATAAAAAATTGATTAAAATAATTGTGTCAGTAGTGCCGACATTTTTATTTAGTAGCATTTTTGAGTTTAATTCAATTTTGTCCTTTATTTCTGTTCACGCGTTGTGTTCATTTTAAAGCGGGTGTTTGAGAGTGAAGTGCTTCAAAATCCACACCAACTTGCAAATGCTCGTAAAACAGGGAAAAGCCTTTCTCATATACCTACCTACTCAGAATTCAGTACGAAGTTTTGAAGTGTAGGTGGTTTTCAGTTTAATGGCATATGTACTGAATTTTACTATTTTTGTTAAAAAAATATATTGGGGTCTATAAATTAGGTCAAATAAATAAATATCAAACAATATAATATCTATAGTTAATATTAAAGTGTTAGGTCATTTATTATTTGGATATTATGACACTTTACTTGGGTAAGCGTATCATTTTTCACAAAGTCATGTACATTTTTTAAGCACGACGTCGTTATCATCTGTTGTTTCTCTTGCATTTGTTGTAGAAAATAGACAAAATTAATTTTGATCTATATAATTTGTAAATTTAAAACTCTTAAAAATGAAACTGAATAATAATGATAGTATTTTTTTGTTTCAGGTTCGTATCATTTGGCTGGGTTTTAAGACAACCGTTAAGTTCGTAGTTCTTCTGTAGAGTCAACTATACCTAATGATGCCTCGTGTTGAGGCGAAACACGTGTCGTGTACATTGTGGAAGAGTGGTGGTCTGTGTTTGGTGTTGTTGATAGTGGTTGAGAAGTTGAAAGTTGCTGACGGCCGTTTTCTCGGTAAGATTTAGTTTAAGTTCCCCGTGGATCCACTTCTTCTAGTAAAAAACATACATTATTATTTTTCTATTTTTGTTTGCTTGTCGCGGATTTTAGCTAAGTAAAAAATTCAGACTGTCCACATAGTATTGGATTTCCGCAAAGTAACGCCTGACTCAATTATTTAAAATAAAAATTAAAAATGTTTCAAAAACTAAAATGCATAATATTCGCATTAGAAGAAAGTCATCAACATCAACGTAAGTTCATTATTAGACATTGAATTCTCATAAAATGGAGAGGTATTACCTTAATACTCACGTTTAGCGGGCGCAGTGGCGATCGTAGATGTCTTTCTATTACTCAAGAAGACGGTGCTGCTATGTAGTGGTATTTCCTGCCATAATCACCTCGTAAAACATACACGGGAAGACATTGGATGGTCCTTTCCTATGTCTGGAACCTGCAGGACAAACGCAAGCGAGAACAAAAAGTTATGTAGGTATTAACAATCTGATTAGAATAAGTATTATTTATGTTACCGCAGAAGCAATGAAAATTAACTGGAACATGTAATAAGTTGTACAAATAATAACTAAATTGATATCATAGTTTTCTCTATATATAATATAATATATATAATATAAGATATCATAATTCACGACTAACATAATGGAACAAAAGAATTTATCATAAAGCTTTATGAGATTTAAAAGAAACATTTTGAAATAAAATCTCGATTATCTCAGTAGAATCAACAAAGCTTTCAATCAGTATTCGTGGGGTGTACGGCCATCGCTGATCAGCTTCCACAATGCAAGACACTTTAATGAGATTTCTTTTGGGAATCAACTTTTAGGCTCCGCGGATCTCTTTTCAAGTTTTATTGTTCCTACGATCAATTCTATTCCGACAAAGCGTATTTCGTTTCAGTTTATTTGAGCTATCTTCGATTTCTTTTGTGTAACTTTTGAAGTATGCTTCACTTTTGGAATATGTAATGCTAAGTTTCGGGACGGTACTTACGTTGGCTTTGTAAATAAGTAAAGAAGGTTTAACAATCTTTTATTAATATTCTTAAAAGTTAAATAATGAGAATATATTAATTTTATACGAACTATTTTATTTAATTCGCGCCGTATATTTTTATAAGCATTACTATCTCACTTGGTAAGGCATGAGCCGTAAGCATGAGCTTACGATATCTACGCCGTGAGTTCGACAGAGTAGTGTAGTGTGGTTAAACAAGGCTGAAACAATAACAAAAAATATTTAGTGGGAATGAATTCATTTCACAAACAAATATCCGTTTCGATGCCGGTAATTAATTCATTTTCTTCAACAATTCTCCTTGAAGAGTTATTGCAGCGGATACTAACGTATCTGTTAAGACGTTTTCTCTAGAAAAAGATAATATTCTCAATGTTAAGTTGTAGCTAACTATAGCAGTAATTGTTAAAACCGCTCGGTAAAACTCCATTTCATTTGGAGCTATCTGTAAACTACGCCACAATTATTTCATGATGATAAAGCTCTTCTCCTTTGCCATACGTGTCCTTGTCATAATTTTAATCCTTATGCACGAGTGGAAGTTATAGTTCTGGCACTTTAAATTTGTGTATGTGGTGCCACAAAGGTTGAGACTCATCTGACTCTTGTCACACGATGTCATACTTTCTTTACTCCCACTACCTTATCGTTTGACGTAATTTATGGATGGCCCCTTAGATTGACCAAAAAAGCCAAACTAAGATCCGACTGAAAAATTTACTGGACTAGGCTACGGCTACTGGACGGATTGACAAGCAGGCCACCACCTTTTCAAGACCACTCTGACAAGAATGAAAACGACTAAGAAGAACATTTTTAAAATAAATCATCACATTAACGTACACCGGATACTAGCAGAGATAAATAGCGGTAATAATTTGGAAACTATCACGACATTCAAAATTGAAATTAATTTATTGCGGCGCTTTAATTATCGACAGCTATAATTTAAAATTCATATTCGGAGACCGTTAATCGTATTACAGTCGCATAATATTATGCAAAATATTCAATTTAAATCGTCAGCACAGCGCCGGTATTAATGTAATTAGAGCAGGTATTGATATATGCGAATGGGCTTACGTGCACACAACTAGTAAACCACGTGCGCTCGTGTGTAGCAATCGTGATTTACAACTACCGAGCATGGCGCTACTTCGTAGACATGGTTCTACGTCGTAGGCGGCATCTAAATACTTGATGGAAAATTCAACAATATTACCGCTGTTTGGGTTTATGCTTTGTTATAGTTACTAGTTACATTTATACTTGTTACCGTCGCAAGTGATTCTGCATGAACGATTTGCGCGTCATTGTTTAGCGAACCACGTACACTATTTTTTATGGGATAGGATGGCGATCGAGCAAGTGTGTCACCCGATGGAAAGCAAGGAAATCACCCATAGACATTTACAATACTACAAGTATTGCAGAAGCGTTGTCGGTCTTTGAGAAATATCTAGACTAGATATTAAATAACTTCTAATGAAACACAGTAAAAGAAATATATTTCAAAATCCTGAGGAAAATATTATGCAAACATCAGAAGATAGATTGAAATTACTGATTATAATATTTAAAAAAAAAATTCATACAATTAATATTTTTGTTTTTTTATGGATATATATATATATATATATATATATATATATATATATATATATATATACACACACGCGGCAACGCTTCCGTGACTCTTGCGGTGTCGCGGTTGTCTATGAGCGGCATTGGTTGCTTTCCATCAGGCGACACGCTTGCTCGTTAGCCTTCCTATCCCATAAAAAAAAAACTTATAACGAAATGATGGTAAAAGCTTGATTGTTAGTGGACTGACGTTAAACAAGAAATGTAATTTTTTATATCGAAAGTGAAGAATTTGAATTTATTTAAATGAAAGAATAAATTACCACACCTTCATAGCCGGGTCGTGCTTCGATTTCTATGTTTGCTACTGTAACTCAAACTTGTAATAAATTTCTGACCTGAGGACGTGCCCAAATTGTTTTGTCGCGATGCGAGTGGCACGCATGCCATTGGTTTGCCTGAGATAGGCTTTTCGATATCCACCCATACTTGATAAAAAGTCGAAAACGAAAACGTGAAAAATAAAACCGAGTCCACCATTTATTTTATTTTATTAATAATGTTACTTAAAATGAGGACTTGCGGGCAACCATTGATGATAAACGGCGGGTAGTTAGTTTCAGTTATAATCTGAACAATATTGTGATTCCAAGGGAGATTCGGCGTCGCGACGCGTCCCTCGCTGACTGGAGCTGTGATTTATGACCTCTTTTCGCTGCCCTCTCATTTCGAACCTCTCGGTGGAAGACGACAAATTGCTTTTATTTCATCTAACCAGAAGGGTTCTTTTTCATAAAGATAATATAAATATTTGCAATATTTTAAGTGTTTTTATAAGCTAAATTAGTAAAACCTGTAGGAACTCAATATTTATCTAAAATTCGCCTGTATCGTGTTTCGACCAAATAAAAAATATATCCCATTTTTCGGCAGCCAGGCAGGCATGAAATGTGGGTTTACATTACTAGTATATACTCAAACATTTATTTCGATCAAATTAATGAAAATCTATATTATTTATATTACGTTAACTGCAATAAAGAAGTTATTGATGTAATTGAAAGAGATTTATTTCGTTTACACAAATATTATACAATTATATTAAATCCTCCTAAATCACATTACATCCAGTAAAGCCAATTGGTCTGTCGACCTCATATTGGCTTTATGTGTGAATGAACTAGTCAATTCCGCTGGCGACCTCCGATACCAATTTCTTTACGTATCTATTACGAATGTAAGGACAATTTCAAATGCCGATCCAATAATAGGGCCGTTGATGTCTACGAATAAGGGAAAAAGTATTAGGTAACCCCCGGGGAAAAACGTCTAGAACCCGGCATGTTGGCATCGCCCCTCCCTATTAATAAGTCTGGGTAGCTATTCATACAAGTCGGAGCCAGTTTAATATATTAGCTGTACAATGGATCTTGCTAGTATTATTTACAAGATAAATCGTACGTTTATTTTTGTTTTTCATAGTTTTTTGTATGCCGTTCGTGTTATGCCAGAATATTTTTTTGTCAAAAGAAACCTTTTGTTAATTTATTGTTTTTTTTTACCATTATATATTACCATTAATAAGTTTAGTTTCTTGGAAATTTTACATTCTTGAGTATTTTCCATTCGACGCCTTATACGCCATCCGTGGGAAGAACCAGATTGCTTGCTAGGTACCACACGGCAAAAATAATTGTTATAGCATAATATAAAAAAACAAGTAAACACATAATAGCAATAACGTTCTATACATTTTATAAACTCGTGTAAGAAACATCGTCTACAGCATTTTTAGTTAATCCTCAAATCGCAAAGGATCATATTCACAGTATTATGTTTCTACCATATGTTGCAGCATGTACAAGGTTTTAATGGTATCGTTTTGACCGCAATTTCCTTCACACTCTGTGTAGCGCACACTTTTAAAAAGACGTGTTTTCCTCTTTTTTGGTTACTTTCAAAATTAACCCTTAACGAACAAGCGCATTTTTCTAGAACGATGGTAGTAGATTTGAAATTGAAAGGCAAGTGAAAGCTGGCAATCAGGTTAATTGAGCCCTGCACTCCTTTATGAAAAGTAAGAATGTGTCTAAAATGGCCCGATTTCATCAGAGCGGTTCATCAGGGGGTGCGTGTCTCGACTCTGATGTACGGTAGTGAAAGTTGGGTTTGGCAGAATGGTCATGAAAGCGAACTGAATGCGATTGAAATGAGAGCATTAAGAAATACGTGTGGTGTAACTTTGAATGATCGAATAAGAAATGAAGATATAAGAGAGCGATGTGGACTAAAAGAAGGTGTCGTGACAAAAGTTGAGAAAGGGATGCCTAGATTATTTTAACACACACATAGAGACAACTGGCAAAAGAAATTTACGTTGCGAATGTGGACAGTGTTGATTACTTAATTTATGTTTTTTTTATAATAGTCCACATATTTTACACTGTTGGACTTTGACCTTTCAAGAGGAATCGACATTACCCTACGATGGTGGATACCCATGGTAGGTTAACGATTTAGAACGAAGGCGAATTGATGGAACATCTTGGAGTAACGTTGATCAATTCGGATTATATACCTGTCGGACATACCTATTTTTATCCCGATGCTCGAATGGAAATCTTCTTCGAAGTAAATGATACCCATTTATTTCGAAGATTACTTCATTACTGAGCCAATTATATATGATAAAATAATTGTTAGAACTTTTTTTATCAGTTATCTCATGTTATTTTTTATCAGTTATATTGTTTAATTCTGGTAGCGTAGTGTACAGTTCGATAAGGTGTATAAGTGGAGTGAAATGATATAAATACGTATATCGTGACTATACATTTTTTGCAGTATTGACTTTTGCAGTCAACTTAAAAAAGTTGACTGCAAAAGTCCATAGAAACATTTGCTACTATTTTTTTGTTCTTTCTTAAAGGCATTGACCGTAATAAATTCGATATAGTATGCAAAGGCTTCGATATAGTACGAAAAGAAGCTTCGATACATCTCTGCGTACAGATAATGTATCGAAGCTATCGGAAATCCTGCGGTCGCCGACCATTCGGTATGCTCTCCGTTGGACGCGATCAAATGGAAGGAACTGGTACTTGGGAGCTTCAGTCCAGAGATGAGAGCAGTACTCTATTGTGTAGCCGCACTTGTGCTTTGTTCAGCTAGAGACGATATATGTATATTTGTTCTTATTATATTTTACTTGATACTGGCAAAATAATTATACCTATTTGCCATCAAGGAAGAAAAAGAACTCTTCATTTGAAATTGTTAGGTGTGAAAATTTAAAGAAAACGTTAATTCTGAATAAAGTTATTTTTTTCGTTCACAAAGAGAAATAGATGTGATGCGTGCAAGTTGTATTTACACGTGAAACTTCTCGTTATGTCACCTGTAGTTGTCGTTGTCGTCGGGTTCGTTTCCGAGTGGCACAATGGACGAGTTGGCTGGAGTCAGCGTAGCGTGCCAACTCGTTAGGAACTGCTTCCAGCCCGCTGAGTCGGCTAGACGTCTGTTTGCACGAATTCCTCGCGGGTACGTCAATTGAACTACTGTAACTCTTGTTGTTCAATACCTTTTCAGAGTTCTTTGTTTGAATATTAGTTATTATATGCTTTTACGAAGAGTTTAATAGTTTAATAGCGTGAGGTTGATTAACATGAACTACGCTTGCAAACCAAGTTTGTACTGTCAACGCATTTGTATATATAAAGTATTGTATTATAATCGAGTTTTATGTATAGCAACGATTCCACTCTGCAGTATATATATTGCATTAATTTGTTACGTATTTAAATTAACTTAATTTTTAAATATAATAATGGATCTTGCTAGTTGAAATTTTGTTTTTTCTTTATGTTTATTTTATTGCGGTGTGCCTGCAGAGGAAATAATTTTTTTTTTATAATTTGTATGCTGTTATTGAGAGACCTTGCAGTAAAGTAGGTAAGTAACCTGTTTGAATGCCATAAATAATTTATGTTGTTACCGGTTAAGCCTAGACTTGTGTTACGCCCAAAACAGCCTTCTGTGGCGATAATTCGTCGTGTCTTTGTAAACGAGCACTTTTCCCGGGCTTGCAACTTAAACTCATTTTCTCTAAAAGCTTTCCGCCGTGATAGCTAAGTTAGTGCTCTACGTAGAAGACGCTCGTGACTCTTTTATTTAACTTAGTATAGGTACTGTATTCGTATCTCTTGTGTACTGAATGAAGATAAAGCGGTCTAGTTTTCGTTGCACATTTATCAGACGAGTCCGTGGTAACCTTTCAACTTATACTCCATAATCATTCAAGGAATCTGGAAGGTTTTAAAGATAAACCTACGTATTGAAATATTACACAGAACGTTTATAATCTATAACCATAGTGATTGAAAATAAGTGTGAAAGAAATAAAATTGTATTGTTTTCTAACTTTATTTAACGGTTTTTTTGGATTTTTGTTTCGGGTTACCTAATGTTAAGTCATAATCGTTGAATATGGACATCTGCAATACCAAGGGTATTCTTAATGCTTATCCTACTTTAAGCTAAGATCGGAATAATGAGGGAAGAGGATAATATGGGAAGTTAAGCGATGTACTGCAATTATATACCTTATTTATAAAGTTGCAAAAAAACTACGTCAGCTTTGCGACACGTTCAACACTTAATTACAGTTTACACTCATAATTTATATACCTTATAGAAGGAAAAAGACGCCTAAATATTTAAAACAGGTATTATATATTATTTATATAGATAAATTTTTGAATATTATGACGAATTTAATATACCTAATTTGTCAAAAATGACGGCGACGTGGTTCGCCACCCGTCATGTCCTGATTCTCACGAGGGCGAAAAGCGACCAATGACGAGCCGTTTCGCTGCGATGAATGGCAGCGGATGGAGCTCTGTGGTCTCTGCCAACCTCTGCGGGGGATAGGCGTGAATATATAAAAAAATATATATATATTTATAGATTATAAGATTATTAAATTATTTAATTAATGTGAGTGGGGTCTGGGCCTAGGTAAAACCAATAAGGTTTATTGGGCTCATATGTATTATAATATAACGTTATACTTTCTATCGATTAAATAAATAAAAAAATCTAGTACAAACAAACTAGCAGCTACGCCAGTTGCAATTGTTCCGAGGTTGAAAAAGTATTTCAAACAAGCATTTTTCTGTAATGTCCATTTAAGAGTCCTATTTTATTTTAGTAATCAAAAGTTTGATAAGAAAAGGTGCGTCTTTCATCGAACTGAATCTTTGAATAAATTCTCTTTATTTGAGTGGACCTTGTCGGACAGGGGTCACGTATTGTATGGTGTAGGTTGTCTCGTATACGAGATTCTCGAACGAAATCATAGTACTTGCCATTACAAGCTCTCTTTCCAGAAATTGTTTGTCATTGTGTATTACATTTTAGTTAATGTGTGCCAAGCGTGCCGCGGTACATAAAAGGAAGTCTTAGCATGATTTTTTCCAGCTACCTATTAGGTGTACAAATAAGTTTCCGCGGTTTGTCAAAAGATGGCCCCACCAGAAGGTTATGGAGAAATTGTCAGATGTAAAACGTAATATCCCAAGTTTAGTCATCTGGCAACACCATAACCTTAAAGTACTAGTGATTCCGTATCAGCATCACGTAATTTTTTTCGTGCAAAAATGTCAAGTTTTATTCCGAATAAGCATCATTTGCGGGAACTTTTGATTTACTTCTTTAATGTGAAAAAATCTGCAGCTGAGGCGCATCGATTGCTTCTAGAAGCATATGGTGAAGCTGCTTTAAGTGAGAGAAGTTGTCAGGAATGGTTTCAAAAGTTTAAGAACGGTGAGTTTGACGTTAAAGACAAAGAACGCAGTGGAAGGCCGAAAGTGTACGAAGACATGGAATTAGAAGTACTATTGGAGGAAGATTCGTCCCAAACGCAAAAAGAACTTGCACTTACTCTACAAGTGACTCAACAAGCAATTTCACATCGTTTAAAATCGTTAGGAATGATTCAAAAACAAGGAAATTGGGTTCCATATGAACTAAAGCCGAGAGACGTTGAACGCCGATTATGCATGAGTGAAATGCTGCTTGCCAGGAATAAAAAAAGAGTTTTTTGCATCGTATAGTCACTGGTGACGAAAAATGGATTCACTACGATAATCCAAAGAAGAGAAAGTCATGGGTTAAGCCCGGCGAACCATCAACATCGACAGCTAAGCCGAATATTCATGGAAAAAAACTCATGCTGTGTATTTGGTGGGATCAGCTTGGTGTCGTGTATTATGAATTGCTGAAACCAAGCGAAACCATTACTGGAGCTCTCTACCGAACACAATTGATGAGATTGAGTCGGGCACTTAAGGAAAAACGCGCCCATTACTACTCCAGACACGACAAAATTATTCTTTTACACGATAATGCTCGTCCACATGTTGCGGCGCCGGTAAAAACATACTTGGAAACACTCAACTGGGAAGTTTTACCCCACCCGCCGTATTCACCAGACTTAGCCCCTTCTGATTATCACCTGTTCCGGTCGATGGCACATGGTCTGTCTGAGCAGCGCTTCACATCATATGAAGACACCAAAAATTGGGTAGATTTGTGGATAGCGTCAAAAGATGAAGAGTTTTTTCGACGGGGTATCCGAATGTTGCCAGAAAGATGGGGAAAAGTAGTGGCAAATGATGGAAAATACTTTGAATAAAACGTAATGTACTTTTCCTTTACAATAAATTCCTAATTTTTTATAAAAAACTGCGGAAACTTATTTGTACACCTAATATATGTAATAAGTTGAAAATATACGAACGTACATTATGACTGTTTGCCGTATATAACTTTTGAAATTGTATTATATATGTATTTTGGATCTTTAAATTTGACTTGTAGGGCAAATCTTACTTGAAATACTTATTCTATATATAAAAATAATAAAACCTTATTATTATTTTGAAATTGTTTCTTATTTCCTTTTGTCTGTGTCTGTGATAATTTGTGCTAAGATTTGATTTTAGGATAGTTAATTGACATTAACCTATCTTCAATGAATTATCAAGATATCCTATGATTAGATTGAACCGTCAAAATGTTTTGAGGCCTCATGCATTCAAAAGAGTAAAGTACACGAAATTATCTGCATTGCTTTAAGATGTTTACTTTTATCTGTCCCACTGTTAAGCACGGCCTCTCTATTTATAAAGGATAATTGATTATTTGATAAATGAAGGATTTATGAATGGATAATAACCTACCACGCTAGTCCAATGCGGATTGGCAAGATAATTAGACTCTAAGTCATACATATCTTTATCCTAATGCGAGTATCAAACCCACGACCATTGACTCGAGGCGGCAACCCCGTTAATGAAACTTCTATAAATTCAACTATCGTTTATGAAGCAGGTCGTTATTTTTATTTTTGTAAGCTACAGATTTTTTAAAGGAGGAATAAAAAAATGATAATTTTCCAGTTGGCAGCCCTCGCTATTTCGGACGAGGCCGTCGCACGTCTCTCCCGAGGGCTCTTCAGGGTGCAGTCTTCTATAACTATATTACTCTCTTATCATAAGAGTGGCTAGACGGCACACGTGACCCTTTCCCACGTAATTACGCTTTATTTTATACAGTTAAGATCAAATTACTTTATTATGAACATTTTGTGTAAAATAACTTTATCATATCTAAAAGAAGAAATATATATGTAGATAAAAATATTGTTCATTTCCTTTTAACTAACTAATGTTATATCGATAAAGTGTTTGAGCTCTTGACTGCTATTTTATAAGTGTTTTAAGCTACCGTCATTTAATTCTTAATTTTTGGGATCAATCTTCTTTTATGTCTACTATCTATCAATATGATTTATATCTGTACTGCATTTATATTACAAATAGAAAAAACTTTATTTACGTTCTATTGGAGCACCTGACGCTG
Source organism: Baronia brevicornis (assembly GCA_031353405.1). Taxonomy (NCBI): domain Eukaryota; kingdom Metazoa; phylum Arthropoda; class Insecta; order Lepidoptera; family Papilionidae; genus Baronia; species Baronia brevicornis. Next base: position 292,764 of record JASFAT010001949.1, read on the forward strand.
GTTTTCAGCAAGAACCAACGTGGTCAGATCGCGGACCACTCTTACGACATTCATACATACAGATACATCCACATATATATATATATATATATATATATATATATATATATATATATTTATTCATTATGACATCTTTAATACTTTCTCTTATTTGTGTATGATCATATGTGTATATACATACTCATATGCACATACACAAATAAGAGAAAGTATTAAAGATGTCAGATAAAAAGTTTTGTAATATAATGTATTCAATTTATTAATTAATTCTTAACGCTGACGCTTATTAAATTTTCGTCGTTATATTACAAAATTTAAGATCTGGAAAGCTTTTAAATGTAAACGCTTATTAAGACAAGTTTATTCAAAGAAGTCTTAATTAATTGAAAGTTTCTCTGGATAATATAAAAAAGCTCTCCCTACTTAAACTGATTCCATTCAGTTGGCTACATTTTTTTATTAATTCAATTACGTTATTTTATTTCTTTTATGTTACATTTAACTAAATTTTCACGCAGTAATAACGTTCCGGTTTCAGCAATGTTGAAAAAAGGGAACGATGATTTTTAACATTGCTGACACGTGAATACGAATAGCCACCTAAATATACTCACAGTTACTCAGCAATGAAAAGAGTTGTGCTTGAGTCTCTGTAAGATAAGATTCGAAGTGAAAATCGTCAGGAAGCTATGTCAGGTTTTTTTAAACAGTCCCACTGTTGAGCATGGGCCTCTCCATTTCTGGAGGATTGGACGTTCACCCAACACGCTTGTTCAATGCGGATTAGCGGGGTTACCAGACTCGGAATAAATATTTGTAATTCATCGGAATTAATATATTTCGATGCGGGGATCGACATCGCAACCATTGTGTCCGCGGGCGGAGGGCCACGCAACTGCGCCAAATGATCGTCTTTCCAGGTCCGGTTTACTAGTTAGTCAACTGAAATGACTATGATGAGATAGTCTTTGCAGTAAGCGAGTGACGGAAAACGCAGTTGGTTTGAACGTCACATGGGGCACTTCCGGCTGAGTGGTATGTTTTGTGAAAGGTTTATGTTCAGCAGTCGATAACCTCAATGGTTTAGTGGCAAAGCTACCGCTTTCGAAGTCAACGGTCACAGGTCTGATTCTCGCATCGGGATATACGAGTATATACGGTTTACTGGTATTTATTGCAAGTTTCTGCTTCGCGTTGGACAAGCGTGGTGAGATAATGTATAGTCCAGATATTAGGGTGGTCTCATGCCAACAGTAGTATATATATGTACACTCGTATATGAGTTATATTTTTTACGTTTAGCAGTGGACTACTGTAGATTGATAACGATAATAAAATATAATATCATTTGTTAGAGTCAACGAAAAATTTTTCTTTTCGACGCAGTGCTGAAAAATGAGGGACGGTGAATTCGGTATAACTATGAGCTACCGTATGTACAAGAAGCTTAATGTCACTAACACCATACAAATTGGACGCTCACGGTGGGCAGGACATGAGAAAAAAATGGATGAAACCAGAGCACGCAAACGTTTACTGAATGGTAAACCGGACGTACGAACCGGACGTCCAAAACTCAGGCGGGAAGGCTGCCGTACAGGCTATTAAACTCTTGGGATGAAAAATTGGATAAGCTAGGAATAGATCGACCTGGGTAGATATTCTGGACCAGGCCTAACCGTGGCTGTCGCGCCTTTGATGATGATGATTCGCTAGATTTTAAAAATATGTAATAGCGCCGGTTTTATGGCTACTCCGATAGCGCGGTAGTAATCATTACATATTATTGGGAGGGGCAAATTTCATTTTCCTTACGACTTTATTCTGCATCTTTACGACCGTCCCGGGATCGGGCTCCCCGGGTACTATGGTATGGGTATGATCAGCATGCGGGGCTCTGCTGGGGCTGACCTCCATCTTCCCTTGCGGCTCGTGGGATACACTAAGACGAATTTTTATATACCTAATTTGTTGAAAAAAGACGGCGACGTGGTTCGCCACCCGTCAAGTCCTGATTCCCACGAGGGCGAGAAGCGATTAATGGAGAGCCGTTTCGCTTCGATGAATGTGAGAGGAAGAATGGATGAAAGGATGGATGAGTATGGAGGAGGCGGGGAGGGTGTGCCGGGATCGTAGCGGATGGAGCTCTGTGGTCTCTACCAACCCCTGCGAGGGATAGGCGTGAATATATAAAAAAATTTCTGCATTCTTAATTTAAACTTATTTCTGTAAACGTCGCAACATGAGCTCTTTTAAACTAGCTTCTCGTTTTTAAGGGGCACATAATTAACATTGTATTGACACACTGTCAGAAACAGTCTGCCATAATAATTACGTACAGTGCGTATATTTTCCGTCGCAGTGCTTAATTCGGGTAATGGCAAAAAGAATGTCTCGTGTGAATGTTTCCTCACAGTAATATACGTGATCATTGGGCAGTGCAGCGGCAGTGTTTGATATGTGTTTGATATTATTCTGAATAGAAGTACATTTCCGTGCGGGACAGGTTGCTCAGGTGTGGGACTGGTTTGTAAATTTATGTCATATGTCGGTGGTACTTCCATTTACTCCTCCTACTGGAGTCGTTTGGTAATTGCTGAGCAAGTTGATGCTCCAGAATATGTCGAACACGGCCACAAACTTGCTATATGCTATATATATATATATATATATATATATATATATATATATATATATATATATATATATATATATATATATATATATATATATATATATATATATAATATGATATTTCAGATCAAAGGATCATTGCCGAAAACGCGGGCTCGTAAAGAGTTTTGTATTAATCACATCACACTAAGAGATTGTAATTCTGTGTATACATGTTATATCACGTAACAGGGCTTTAAAGCGACCCGCAGAGCGTTAAGCTACCGAATACATAAACAGTTCAGTTTTAAGCCCCGATTATACGTGATGGACGGTCAACTTTGTCGATGTGAATAATGACGCCGTTAGTTTGGTTCAGTATTCACAGATGGCGTTGATATAAAATGTACAAACGCAACCAGTTTGAGAGAGCTCTGTTTAATTATCTCTCGATGAAAATTAATTGTCATTAGTGTTCGAAGTAATAATACACTTAATGTTGCTAAATTAAATCAATACTTAATCCATTCATTACGACCAAGGCACCATTTGCGTTAATCGACAATAACTATATCATACCATCAACGCATCGTATGTGTCGAGTGATCTTAGGACTATTTTTTAATATTACCTAAAAATAGTAGATTTTTATTTGAGTGGCATTGGTGATAAAATTTCTCTTACCAGTGCCACCAACTTGATGCTTTAACCGTTTTTAGTTTTGTTTTTATTATTTTTGGGTCTTTTGTTACTTTTTTATGTCTTTCCTTTTGTAATCCACAAAAATATTAATTGGCACCCAGGTAATATTTATTAAATGTTTGTGGCAATGAATGGGTTAATATACGTTAAAACTTATAATTTTTTTTTTAACAAACAGTATCCATCCGCTATGCGTGAGGACTACAATACATTCTTCATTAATCTTGAGAGAGGCCAATTTCCAGCAGTGGACTGGTTCGCCTGTATTGAAAATCATAATTATATAATATATAGATTTTGTTTTATAGGATAGGAAAGCAAGGAAGACAGAGTGACACAATTAGGTTATAGGTCGAATAATCAGTAAACGCATGCTTACTGATTATTTTATGCTAATATTGAGAGAACATTCTGTATGTTTACTTCTGTGTGTATACTTCACTTCACGCACATGGTTTCAACAAGATGGCACCACGCCTCATACTATTAGAGAAACCGTGGAGCTCTTTGATTTCTTCGATAAAAAATTAATAAGCCGTTTCAGTGATATCCTCTGGCCACCCATGTCGACTCAAAAGTAAAGTCTGTGAAACAAACCCGACAACCATCTCAGTACTTTATGAGATGTTGATACTATTTCACTACTCTTTTTAAATACGTAGATAACACGCTTTTTGTGAAATATGGCCATTGGCATTGGATGCTGGATATAGCTTGATAAATTGAAATATTTAATTAAATACATTTTCACAATTATGTGAAATGGTAAGCAAAAGGTAGCAAATCGATAAATATAATGATAAATAATTATATTTATCGATTTGTTACCTTTCTTACTTTCATAATATTTTTTACATTTTTCCATCAGGCGGCACCCTTGCTCGTTTGCCCTCCTATCCCAAAAAAAATCGCTTCACTAGTCAAGTCCTTTAAAATTCATTAATTAAAATGAAAAGACAAATCAACGATTACCGAAATTTAAGAACATTATATTGATACAACAAAATGATGTATGCAAATAGGGAATGTTTGAGTCAAGATAAGAAGTCTTCAGAGCTGACACATAACTCTTGTATAATCTACTAAATAATATTAAGCTTTACTGTCGTTATTTATGTAAGTAACAGTATCAGTTCACAAGACATTTCATTGAGTATCATACCAATTAAGCTAAACAACATCTATAGGTTTCTATTGTCTTTGACGTTCAAAAGTCGGGGTGAGCGTGATGAAGGACAATCAGCGAAAGTGCATCGCATTGCGCTGCTAGCATCCCACAGAACCTGGTAGCGGGGCGTGTCAGTTCTTGTTTGATCAATTTTTTTCCAATAAGACTATGAAAATAAGCTAAAACGAATTAGATTTTGTTTCTAGAAACAATAATATATGGTGGCATTATTAATTACAACTGGGCTAAGGACGTAATATCCTTAGAAAGTAGCTTTTTTAAAAGAGAAATCCTTTTTTAAACGAATTAGATAAGAAATAAGACTATTTTTGATGTTGAAACGTGACGATACGGTATTATTCAGAGCAGTAGTAAATATAAATATGAAAGGATAGGAAGGAACATATCCGTTTTAATGGCCTATTTGCTTTTATGAATCCCGGTTAATATAAAATTAAAGCACAAACGCGGTCCCTTGTTCTGCGTTCCATAATTCTTTGTATGATTTAATTAAATGATACTTTGTAAATACAATTTATTTTATCAGAATTTGATCATTAAATATTACTGTAATTCCATCACGTCATATTTGATTCACAATTCTCTGTACACTGAGGAAAAGTTATACAATAAAAAAATACAAAATACTAAGGATTGACACCTTCGATTTGATTTTTCGATTGATATACGATGTGATTTGATTGAATTTCGAAATAGAGATATTTTCATCATTATCTTCATTGATCTACGGCAGTCCACTGCTGGACGCTTCCTTCAAAATGTGCTACCTAGCCCCAACATGGATTACACATTTCTACTAGCCGGCCTGCGCAGATCCATTTAGCCGCGGTCGTCTCATACTACTTTCGAGACGATGTCCCCACTTGAACATTCATCTACTTCATCTTCCCATTGCCACTTCATTTTGCTAACTAGAAGAGCTGTGTCGGTGGCGTTCGTTTTTCGGCGGATTTCTTCTTTTTTAATCATATCATATCATTTAAGGAAAGCGACATTATGGGATCGGGACGGGGAGAGTGTGGGGCCTCCGGAACTCAGGCTGCTTACCGTACGAAGCGCGGTAGCTAAGCTACAACTCAGGCGCTGGTTTCCTGCGGGAGTATGTTACTTCCCCGGGCGAGCCGGCTCATTCATGCTACAGACAAATAATATGCTATTTTTGACAAAGTATTCGTCTGCAGCGTGTCTCTACCACTGCAAAATATGCATAGATTTCGTAATGACTTTTTAGAATCAAGAAATGTCGAAATTTGGAATTTATTTTTAAAATTATATCTTTTTTGTACTACGAATTTCCTGTTTCACTGTACTGGTGGGTGGTGTAGTGTCCACGAATCACTGACTTTTTGGTTTGTGTTTAGTCGTGTGTTGGGTTCGTATTTAATTACATGGGTAGGCTCTTTTTTTGTACGTCAATAAAAATCGGCCAAGCGTGACTCATAAGCGCATTGAACCGGTGTGGGCTTGTATACATATATGGACGGTGAAAAGTATTTTGATAAATCATCCTGCCAAGTTATGCGCGTAATTTATCTTCACAAGTTTTTTGTCGTTCACTGCAAAACAATGCTTATTTAACGGTCGATGATCTCAATATTATTTCTAATTTAATAATCCATAGTGTAGCTCGTGGGGGCCAGATTCGAGGAAATTTTACAAGGAAATCGCTGCTCGCTTTGTTGACACCTCAGGTGAGGGTGCTGGTCTTTATCTCGGTCAACGTTCATGAAATACAGCGAGCTAACGCCCCCAGCATTCTGGGTACACTTCCGCGATGCAATGATGCAGGGATTTTTGATATTACTCTTTTTGCTATATCTTTTAAGCTTAGATTATATACAATATAATAGCTCTACACACAATTTTGTATAAAATAATATTCATTGACCTTTTTAATTAAACACACTTAATAAACATCATCTGCATATATTATATAGGGTTATATTTTGGTATTTATGGAAGCACATAAAATGAAATGTATTTATTTTTCGACATTTTGCTGAACAAAAATCATAATCTGAATAAATATTTGTAAGCTTATACATACGCGACAGCGGCTAATAGAAGTACCAAATTTTTTACTTTGTGGAATAAATAAATAAATAAAAATTATTATATTGGCGTAAGACATGCCACCTAGACCGATTATCGGCTTCACGTATTCAGTTTCTACTAGTCGCCCTAGCGCGTTTTAAGGAAGGCCTATGCACAGCAATGAACCGCCGCAGGTTTTTGTTGATGATGATATTGAAGATATATACATATTTATCCCCATACGCCAGGGCTGGCTAACTTGATAAGACTCAAGATCTTCTGTTTACTAACTAGACTATATGAATTTATCTATTATCATTTACGTAATTGACTATCGAATCGATTATTAATTCGATGTATTCTTCATGGATACATCGAATCCTATTTTCGTATGTAAATAAAATATTGGAAAATAATATATGGTGATACGCGCAGCAGTTGGTCATTACGTTGAGCGCTCTTTGCTGCGTATTTTTACTTTTTTGCGTATTTTTAATTTAGTACATTTATTTCTCAAATGGCAGACCCATTTGAGAAATATAATAACTGTACTAAATTATTGTGAAAACTGTCTATGAGAAGAATTAGGTATAACCGTTTTGAGCCCAAAATGTATTAAAATTACACTATTATTGTATACATATCTATCGGACAAACATAAGTTATTATAATATATAGTATAATATACCTACTGTAATTGGTAGTGAGTAAATTTGTTTAATAAGAGTATTTCGCTTTTCCGTAGAAAACACTTACATATGTATAAAACACATTAACCTAAATTTAACTATTCATTATCCAGGTGACCTCTTTTCCAAGTATTTCGCAGATAAGTCGGGTGCGTAGGCCCTCTAGTCGCTTTAGGGTCAAAGTACGTCCAAATTGACCCCGGGAAGGAGCCTTTGGGATAAGCCTCGGTTCGAGGTCGTCGAATTTTTTTACCGTGAAATTGGCATTGGAATCCTGTAAATGGACGTGTGACAAAAAGATTTTCTTGCAATTTACAACAGCTTTTTCCTTAAATTCGATCACTTGTAACTTCAGCGTGTCAATTGTAACTTCAAGCGTGTCTGGGAATTTAATTAAGATAAGATAAGCTTTTATTCTTTCTCGAAGTTGTCTCCACCCAATCGTATGACCTGCTCGAGGTGGATGTTGTCCTGGACAACTTTGAGTCTTACCATTGACGATAGTCGGCTGTAGATCCAGATGATCATTCACCATGACTTTGATTTTATCGAAGTTCATGGCCAAACCAGACACATCGAGAATTCATTTAGGCTGTTCAGCATTTCTTGCAGTTCTTGCAGCGATTCTTCCAAGATCACAATAACTTCGGCAAAACGCAAGTGTGAGATGTACTTACCGTTAACGTTTATGCCGCGTCCTTTCCAGTCTAGTGTCTTGAAAACGTTTTCCTGTGAATTATAAAGAGAAAGAAGCTGATAGAAGGAATCAGCAAGGCTGGGCGTTATTTAGTCAACTTCGTCAGCTATACCTCAGAGACTGAAGACAAAAGTCTTCGATCAGTGTGTCCTACCTATACTCTCCTACGGCGCTGAAACGTGGACACTGACAGTCCATCTGCATCTCAAGCTCAAAGTCGTTCAGAGAGAGCGAACTATGAAGAGAGCTATCGGAGTTTCACTGGTAGATATGATTTGCAATGAAGAAATTCGCCAGAGTCCAAAGAGAACCAAAGTCACCGACATAATCTCTCTGGGCAATGGGCTGGTCACTTTTGTCGGAGATCTGACAATCGTTGGAGCAGACGAGTGCTAGAGTGGAGACCGAGTCTTGGATAACGTAGTGTGGCACGCCCCCGGCTAGACGATGTGCGCAAGGCGGCTGGCAGAAATTGGACGCTAGAAGCCGAAGATCGGGCTAGGTGGCGCTTCTTGGGGGAGGCCTTCGTCCAGCAGTTGTCTGCCGCAGGTTGTTGATTGATTGATTGAAGTCTTTATTCGCTGATCAGAGTATTTAGAATTACAATATTATTAACAAACTATAAATTAATATTATTATAGTGCCATCAGCAACTAGTTTTCTTCTTAGGTTGTTCTTTGACATAAGCCTCTCCTTCTGACTTCACATACATACATATTGTCACGCCTGTCTCCCATAGGGGTAGGCAGAGAGCACAGATCTCCATCTGCTACGATCTCGGCATACTTCCCTTGCCTCCTCCACACTCATTATTCTCCTCATGCAAGCCCGCCGGTGGAGGGTACTCTTGACCTGGCCTTTCTTAAAAAGTTCAGCAATTTGGTCAAAGTATGTTTTTCGTGGTCTGGTTCTAACTTCACAAAGTTCAATAATATCGCATTTTATTTGTTTTATTGCATATTCTAATTCTACTAATCTATGATCTTCAATTAATGTTTTTACATTCAATGTTGGAAGGTACATTTTGTTATAATAATTTTAATTTAATATATAAATAATAGTAATAATATTCACTCACAGACACTGCCAGTAGAAATCTTTTACAGTGCCTAGGTTGAACTTTATTGTGACGACAGTTTGGGGCTCCGACTGACTTTAAAAACGAAAACTCCCCGACGTACTCTTTTACTTTTTTACGTCAATCCAGTTGCGCGCTCTGACTGCACGGCTAGGGGCTAAAATTACCAAGTTTTCTTTTTATTTATGTGGACTTTAGTGGGGGAGATTAGAAGGCTTTGTGTCATCAAGGTGAGCTAGCTGTAATATATTAAGTCTCCTAGCGAAATTAAATTCTAATTTTAAAAGACTTAAAAATATTGTAACTTATATGCAATTGTAGTGTTTTATGTTGCATTGAGATGAAAAATTTCGCTAGCATTGAATGTATGAAATTAATGAAATCTTAACTGCATTCTTTCAATTTTCATAATAACCAAACTTTAATAGTTTGTACTTATCTGTATATCGGTACCTAATAGAACCTTTATAGCGTAGCTCTACTATGTAGTTAAATACACGGTGTAGAATGTCGCAATTCGAATTTAGATACAAGCTATAGTTGATGAATTAACTAAAAATGTGGTGTAATATATTATAATTATTTTTCTTTATGTAGTATGTATGTTTTACCCTTGGAGCGAACACAAAAGGACATTCAAGGAAACAAGTTATGATAAAATTCAATATTCATTGTGTTACTTTTATTGAAACTAGATCATTTTAATCGAGATGAAATTTCATTATTTACCAACCTGCTCCACTTATCGTAGGATATATTTACTATTACAAAAACCTTCACATCAATAAACCTGTAGTGATGTATAAAGGACAAACAGACGGTCAGACATAAATCTGATTTATATATACATATGGATATATAGATAGGAACATGACATTTAACTTCTCTGTTTTATTTTGTATGTATTTTAGAGGCGGCTTATTAGCTCAGTGATCTGGTTTTATGAGCCATGTTTAATGTAATAAACTGTTTCGTTCCTTTTCTGGGACTTTTCATTGAAAACTTTTGTTAGAGACAAAGTTTTAGAAGCGTGAGCCCAATGACCCATTTAAAATACGTCCCCATAGTTGTGGCTGCATTTGCATATCCATTTTTATTCAAATGGAATAAGAATTGGCGTAGTTTTGTTTGTATATTTGCATATATTCTATTTATCTATTTAAAACTCCACTATTAGTTAAATAGTGGAGTTTAAAATTATTTTTTTGTTCAAATTCAATTTTCTTTATTTACTTAATGCAAGATGCCAGTATCTTTGGAACGCCTAAAATTATGTTTTAATTATTTATATTTTCGGTGGGTCACGTAAATACGAGTTTTTTTTCCTTTTCTTTGATGTCAATTAGTTATAACTATTATGCCAGTGTCAAATAAAATATGTCAAATAAAATAATAATTACAATAATATAACTAACTAACGTTGTTGGCACAGCGACCCAAAATGGATCTTGGCCTCCGAACAGATCTTACGTTACCGTGCCCTGTCCTGCGCCACCTCCTGCCAGTTGTAGACTTGAAGGTTGCGCAAGTCATCAATAATATAAAATATCTTATTATTAACATCAATTATACGCCTTAATCGAACTATATTTTATTATACGCCACCACGTTTAAACAAAATAACTGATATTGAATATATATTTCATTATGAAAATGAAATAAAAACACAACGTCACTGATGTAAGTTGGCGGGAAAAGTCCGAATAAGAGACGAGCGTATGCGTTCGTAAAAAGCCCGACAACGCATCTGAGACGTCTTCGGGATGGTTGCGATGTCTATGGGAGGCGGTGATCACTTACTACTATGTGACCCGTATGTTCGTTTGTTTACTCTGCCATATAAAAAGTATATTGTTTTTTTATCGAGTATTTATGCACAATTTTTTTAATACTTTATCAAACTCAGGAGTGAAAGAGAGATAAGATAAGCTGTGAGGATAGAAATAAGTGTACAACAACAAAATATAATAATAATATACATTATTTAATATGCATATTGTTTTTTTGTTTCAGGTAGCAGATTATGGCGCCATGATAAGATGATGACTGCGTCCATCAGCGCACTTTCAACAGGATTGGTAACTTATCGAATAACAAAACAGTGTTTTGTGGTTCATACAAATGTGGCTTTACTTTATTTGACTCAATTCACGTGCCACTGTGGCCTACAGTAGTTTAGACCCTTTAACATAAAAGTGAAGAGGAGGATGCATTATACATACATATTGTCATGCCTGTTTCCCGTAGGGTTAGGCAGAGATCACAGATCTCCATCCGCTGCGATCCCGCACACCTTCCCTGCTTCCTCCACATTCATCAATATTTTCATTCATCCTTTCTCTCACATTTATCCTAGCTAAACGGCTCTCCGTTAGTCGCTTCTCGCCCTCGTGGGGATCAGAACGTGACGGGTGGCGAACCATGTCTCCGTCTTTTTTATCAAATTAGATTTATTATTAATTTCATTATATTATAATTAAGTAAATCCCCGAAAACGAACACTCCTCGTAAATCAATTATAAATTCCTTTTAATTAAATTCAGATAAACCCGTACAAGTATAGCAGTCAAGGTAAATTGCGTTAAAGTAATGCGACGCTGCGTATGAAGCCGCAGGCGGCATCTCGTTAAGCACACAAGGGCGTAAAGGTTTCCCTTATTAAAATAATACCCGCCATTTACGTCAAGGACATAACACCTCATGAATAAGCTTACGGAAACTAACTCCGACTACACAGACCCTTAATGGCATGTCTTAGGAAGTGTCTTTGCTGTGTAGTTGCCAAATAAGTCTGTATATCTGTGTTGGTTGTGCAGACCTCTTCAATTAATCAGTATGAAGTGAGGTGTAAGTTATACATGAAAGCGGACGATCTAAAATTTTCATGCGTATGTTTGAATACATTTTATTTTGCTGATAAAAGTGGCAATTTTTTGCTTAGTTTATGTCTGTTAAATATGTATACCTACTATAGAACTTGTTCCCTCTTCGAATAACCATTAACCCTCTTCGAATAGTTAGTTGTTAATATTACTTGTTTGTTGTATGACACATATATATGTATGTATATTGACGACAGAAAACGTATTTGCTATAAGTAGCAAATACGTTTTCTGTCGTCGATATGGAAGCAAAATGTTTTATTTAAAATATCAAATAATATTTTATATTAACTTATGTTAAATTATTCGTAATGTACCTAATTAAAATTTACTTATTTTGTAATACATTACTTTATTTCTTTACTTTTAATCAGAAGCTATATAATATCTAGATAATTTCAAGGATTTTTATAAAACTGATTTCTTTTTTAATTATTGTCCTATTTGTTACAATTTTTTTTTTTTTTTTATATATTCACGCCTATCCCCCGCAGGGGTTGGCAGAGACCACAGAGCTCCATCCACTGCCATTCATCGCAGCGAAACGGCTCGTCATTGGTCGCTTTTCGCCCTCGTGAGAATCAGGACGTGACGGGTGGCGAACCACGTCGACGTCATTTTCGACAAATTAGGTATATTAAATTCGTCTTTTAGTGAATCCCACGAGCCGCAAGGGAGGATGGAGGTCAGCCCCAGCAGAGCCCTGCATGCTGAGGTAAGGCACCATAGTCCCCGGGGGAGCCCGACCCCGGGACGATCGGCACGTTTTACGACTAGGCTCGCCCCTAGCCACGCATCCATTGGCACGGCAGACCGTGGATTGGCGGAGAGGAAGGGAAAGGATAGAGAAGAAAGGAAGGGGCAGGAAAGGAAATGCGGATTGGGGGGGTTACCAGACTCGGAATAAACATTTAAAAATCCATATAAATATTTATTCCGATGCGGGAATCGAACCCGCGACCATTGACTCCGCGGGCGGAGAGCCCCGCCACTGAGCCAATCGGTTTGTTACAATTAGTGGCTGAAATACCTTGAAACAGTGTTATTTAGATTTTGAAGAATAAATAAATCTTAAACAAAAGCCCAATGAGTAGGCGTATTTTTATAAATTTTATAGAAATATTTTTTCCATACAAATTTTTTTTTTTCTTCACACGGTCAAAAGGAGCGTTGATCAGTGCAGGGCGGCAGATACTGGTTGTGTCAAAACGAATATCGGGTAGATGATGCATCTTACGTGAAGCTTATGTCCAGCTGTAAACGGCCTTAGACTAATGATGAAGATGTTGGTACTTAACTATTGTATAAAAGTACGCTAAGACCAATACTGTATAATAATACTAAATTATAGAGTAATGTTGTTGTTCTAAGCGTGTATGGAAATTCATCTCAAATGAGAAAACACATCTTTTGGAGGCTTTGCTTTATTATGTTGGCTAATCTATTCTTAAAGGGGCTGAACCTCTCGGTTGCGCATCGAGGCTTTCCCGAGTATTTAGATTTCAGTTCAGGAGCAAAGACTCGCGGGGCCATTAGCTATAACTAGTAATTCTCAAAAGTGGGCATATACATTTAGGTTTAGTAGTGGACTGGACTACGCTGAAGACGAGCATGAATGTCATCATTGCGAAAGCTGATATAACAAAACATAAATTTTGTCCGGGTGGGTATCCGCGTGTCAGGCCGCGATAGCGTTGGACACATGACTGATGACCAGTTCGCTGTGATCGGGGACCGTGAGCGATTGCCGCCGCTCGTCACCGTCGCGCTAATGCCATTTTTGACTAATAAATTATTAATTTGCTTTTGTTGCCCCCCACTGCGTTCTGAATGAATAGGTTGTTGAATGTTATTGATGACAACATGAATATTGAACGCTGATATATCAACCTTTACAACTCGATTTACCTGTTGTTCGTTTATTTTCTAATATGTGACGAAAAATGCGATTTACTTTTTTATTAACATGTATTATTATTGTCTCCAGTTTGTACCTTCTGATTGATAATTTCAGTTTCGGATATTACTTTGAATGTTAATTTGAATTTCTTCCAGGTTTTTTTTATGGGATAGGATTGCAAAGGAGCAAGCGTGTCGCTTGATGGAAAGCAATCAACGCCGCCTATAGACAACCGTGACACCGCAGGAGTCGCGGAAGCGTTGTCGGCCTTTTAGGTATGTATAGGCTTGTTTTTTGGAAGTTCCAATGTCGTAGCGGTTCGGAAAGACCGCCGATGGTAGCTGGTTCCACAAATTGGTGGTGCGTGGAAAGAAGTTACGAGAGAAATGCACCGTAGTAGATCGCCACTCATCCAGATGGTGGGGATGAAATTTTTCTTTACGGCGAGTTGTCAGTTACTAATCATACGGTGTAGCTTAAACATATTTTAGTTTAAAATTTGGCTAAAGAAATACTTATTTGGTTTGTTCTTCGTATGTACTTATTTGTGCTATGTTATACTCCAAGCTAATAGAACCACATGATGTTATCTCGAAGCCATTTGTAGATACATTATAATAATAATATGTCAAATTTGTTGACATCTGTTGCCCATCTGTCTAAGTTAGGTTTAGCTAAGTTGATTAAATTCAAAATTCAAAAAGCAACCATATTGTGCACGGCTAGGATCGTGAGAAGGTTCCTTTCCTTGGATGCATAATCCTCCGTGTACTTGGTTTATCTCGCCACGAAGGATTAATAACCCTAGGTAACAATATTATTTTAAAGAGATTTTTTTATATTAATAATATTGTTATTAAGAGAAAAATTGTACTAAGTAAATATGATTCACATGAATAGTCCAATTAAACTATTGCTGTTAGTTATTTGTTACGCAAACACGCGTGTAGTTTGTATTTTATTTAAATTGTAAATATTTCGTTTGTAACTCTAACTCAAAAATAAAATTTTTAGATAATTTCAACGAAGTTAAACTAATTTTATGACTTGATTAATATTATTCTCGAACTCGAACAGAATGGTTTTCATTTACTATATTTTTCGAGCAAGAAAAATTCAAACAAAAGTGAAATTAATCGTGCGTAAATTTGATACGATGAGAATACATATCTATTTTTCAATTAATAAATTTGTTAATTTACTCTAAACTATAGTTAAATATGGAGCGGATTTAAAGCGGATAGTTGTTCCCTGTGTTTATTAGTCGGATTTACTTGAAGTAAAGGGGAGAACATCCGCTTAAATATGCCGTGTCAGGGGTCACAAGGCTCAGGGCTGTCGGGACAACATCCCACCGGGCTTATTGTCTCTACTACATAATGAGACCTCTTGGCGACCTCCAACTTTCGCCCGCAATACACTGGCATCTTTAGATTAAATATTTTGACATATTTATTTGTGCACTTGCTGAAAAAGCTTAAGGATTATTAATTTTCATTCTAGCTGATTTGGCTATATGCATATATTATGCATGATATTTGCATATTTGACATTTGCAAAAAATGTGATTTTGGGTGAGCCCAATCTCATAAAATTTTGTCTTTTTTTTTAATGGAATAAGGAGGCAAACGACAAAGTGTGCAAAGAAATCAACTGTCTAATAGAAAGAATGAAACATTATAATATGGGTGAGTTCGTGAATCGTTAAATGCCCATGATGGTGATATGGTATACTTGGACAATGTTTTTTTATGGAATTGATAGGTTAACGAGCAAGTGAGTCACTGGTAGTAAGCAATCACCACTGTTTATAAACATCTGCTAGTACGGGCACTAGAGATGGGTTGACCTTAGAGTAAGAATGTTAATAATGGAAGGGAAAGAAGACAATGACGGGAGGCGAAGAAGCAAATAATAGGAGGAGAAGAAATTGGGGTAAGTATACACATAATACGAAATTGTTAGGTGTATATAACTAATATATGTATTGTATACATAGTTTACATTTTGACCGGATGACATTTTGACTTAGTCCGGAATCTGTCCGGACTAAGTCGGATGTGAAATGATTTAAATGTGTTGTGTTGACATCTAAGTAAAATATTGGTGTTTTGCATTGGAATCGGATTGCGAACTGAGGCGGCACTCTGAAATAGCTCCTCGTAAATCGTAGTCAGTGTTGTGCAATATAACGTGAGCAAATATCTCGTAGATACATATGTCCACATACTTCAGACGTAATATGCTTTATTTTTTATTGTCCAACCATGAACATATAGTTTTATGAAATAAATGGAGGCTTAACCTTTAACTTAAGAATCCAAATGTAAACTTCGCATGAATGATGTGTTCTACTTAATAACGGATGATCATCGTGATCAGCCAGCCTTCAGTAGTCCATTATAGGATATAGGTCCCCCTCAAGGCGCGTCAACTTGTCTGATTTACACAAATTCAGTCTCTGCTTGCCTTTTTCTTCACTTCAGCGTTCGCCTACTCTAATAGTTATTGGTTATCCTTTAGACTAATTAACTCAGTAGTATGGCGTGCCAGCCGTACTGCTTACGGCGACACAAGGGATCTTTAGGGTGTTTTTATCTTCGTTTATAATTAAACTCTTCCAAATGATATTGATTTATTAATGTATCATTGTACATTTTATATTTATTATATATTTTAATAATATTCTTATATTACATTTTATATTAATGAATTTCACATTTCACTTTACATTTTATATTCAATCTCAATTTCTTATGTCGGAAAGGACATATCTATCGAAAGACACATGTCAGTCGAATTAATCTTATTGTTTTTGTCATACAATTTATTTATTTTTAATTTTAAATTTTAAAATTACGGATGTAAAAAAAGTAATATAATATAAAAGGTTTTAATTATATTACTTTTTTTTATATTATTAATATTCAAATAAAAATTTTTATTACATTAGTGATACATTTATCAATGTATCACTACAGGCCCCCTGCTCACGGAGTCAATGATCGAGGTTTCGATCCCTACATCGGAATAAATATATGTATGGCCTACAGATATTCATTCCGAGTCTGGTAACCCCGCCAATCCGCATTGAACAAGCGTGGTGGGTTAACGTCAGTTTCTTCAGAAATAGAAAGGCCTGTACTCAGCAGTGGGACATATATAGGCTGTAAAAAAAATTAGACAAATAAACATAGCTCATTGTCACTTGAGTTCATTTATTTCATCCATACATTCATGTCTCCGTTGAGATATAAATTTCAAGTAATAATTTTGGTAAGTTCACGTTGCACGTAGTTTTAAGCACCATATCTCCACAGCGGCGTTGCCCACCATGGCTACATTTTACTTTTACGACATAACCGCAGAGCAGGCAACGTAAGCCGTAAACAAATTGAATAAGTTTCGCATCGCGTGCCCAGCCGCCCTGGTCGTTATGTTGTTACTGTTTAATTCCTCAATTTACGGCACCTGGTAACTAGGTTGATTGGACGAATTGATATTTCTCACAATTCTTTGCGTTTATTGACAATTTTGAGCTTTATAAGGCTAAACTAGCCTTTGCCCGCGGCTTCGCTCGCGTGGAATTTGGTCTGCCACATTAAGTTTCGTTACAGATCATTTTAAATAAATATATATTTTTTTAATTAATTTATCTTTTTTACTTTATATAGGTTCACAATTTAGGTCACAGTGGCTTCCACATAAAATTAAAAGACAAACAATCCTACGGTACATCATCTTTATGTAACTCCAATGGT
The DNA here is from genome assembly GCA_031353405.1 of Baronia brevicornis. Taxonomy (NCBI): domain Eukaryota; kingdom Metazoa; phylum Arthropoda; class Insecta; order Lepidoptera; family Papilionidae; genus Baronia; species Baronia brevicornis. The sequence continues at coordinate 310,309 of JASFAT010001949.1, forward strand.
TTATATGGACAGTCAAGTTTTACTTAGCTAAGATCCGTGACAAGCAAAACAATAACAGAAAATTAATAATGTGTGTTTTTCCGTTGGGTTGTTGTTGGTTGGTGGGTGGAGAGTTGATGGCCGATTTTCGGTTAGTTTTTGGTTTAAGTTCCAATTAAATCCACTAAACCCAACGGAAAAACACACATTATTAATTTTCTGTTATTGTTTTGCTTGTCACGGATCTTAGCTAAGTAAAACTTTTGACTGTCCATATAGTGATGGATTTCCGCAAAGTAACGCCTGACTCCATTAATAATCCAATGGTTTAGGCAGCTTACGTCAAGATAGCTCTCAGAGGCCAGATTTTTTTCCGACTTAATTGACATGAATCGTTATATTACGACCAAAATTACATAAAATCATTAAAAATTGTAGCCTATATGTTATTCCGATGCATAACCTATATTACTGTAAAGTTTCATCCAAATCCCTCCAGTAGTTTTATCGTGAAAGAGTAACAAACATACATACCAACTTTCGCATTTATAATATCAGTAGGTTAGTAGGGTAGGATTAGTAGGAAGTAGGATTAATAGGATTAGTAGGATATGCGCAAGTTTAGCAACGAAGCCTGGCTTGGGACTCTCGTTGATAGGATATGATAAAAAAGCGTCAAGGCTGCTCGCTATCACAGACTGCAATATTCTTCTGTCTCCTTCGGCAGAGTGTACGTGTCGCCATCGTATCGCCACAAAAACTCTGCCTTGAAGACATTTTTACGTGAATAGTCTAAAATTTAAGTTGAAATGATTACCGATCTTAATAAAATTAATTCTAAATGTGAAATGATTTACTCTGTGACAATGGTAGGGATGTGCGTCAACATTTATCTTTAACTATTATATGTATAAATTGTTATTTTTTTGGTTGTTAAGGTCAAGCTCTCCATGATAAAGGTCAAGATCTCCAGAAAATAAAAAATAATCTTTTGATTATACGCGCGTAAATAGCACTATTTAAACTTTTTTTATGGACAGAGGCAAACGAGCGAGTGGATCACCCGATGTGAAGCAACGCTTATGGATATCAACAATATTAATCGCCTTGCACATGCGTTTTCTACCTTAGAGTAAGGGTGTAAATAATGGAAAGGGAAGAAGGAAGTGTGAAAGAAGTTGACCTCTTTTTGCATCCTTCGAATTGCGGTAACACAGTAAAATGCTACTTTTCTATCGAGATATTGTTGATACTGGCTCGTCATTCCTGCTACCAGGATACTTCTATTATTTAATGGTATGTAAAGACATCATCAGCTTTTGCTGAACGTAGGTCTTTCCTTAATGACAAGATTTATCCCGTATATGCATGTGGGCAGTGTATATGCGGATGCGGACCGGTTATAAAGCGAACGTTTATTCCAGTTCTGTCTGGTTCGCTGAAAAAAGAAATATAAATGAAACTAATTTGAAAAATAAGTTATCTCTTTACATAGCAATAAAAAACACGAAACAAGCACGTATACACAATACAAAGTAACGTTCACGTGCAACCCTTTATTGAGCGCAGTAAAAGCGTAACAAGATATATTTTTAGAACATTGCTGTCTTACATTTATTTTATCGAGATCACCTTGTGAGTGCCGATCTCTACTCTCTCTGTGGTCTGGCGCTATGGGAAAATTATGCGGGTTATGTACCATCCATAAGTATTTGCTCCAGTTCCACCACCGTAATACTCTGTATGTATTTATATTATGGCGTGCCAGCCGTACGACTACGGCGCGCAAGGGGGTTTTGTCTTCCATAAAAATGAAATTCTTCCAAATGAAATTAATTTATTTTTCTATTCACTGTACATTTGTTATTATGTTGAGTGTGTGTTTATATCTTATTCACACTTTATTCACACTTTTTATTTTATATCTCAATTTCTTATGCTAGACAAGTGACATGTCTGTCTTAAGACGTCAGTCGAACTAATCTTTTTGTTTTTATCTTCTTCTAAGTGTACCTCTCCGACTTGCGAAGGTTGGCAGCCAATTCAGCACAACTTTCCTCCTCCTTCGCGAGGTGCAGCAGTTCTGGAGCATTCGCTATCCCGGTCAACTCCCTGATATTACATATCCAAGATTTTATTTTTCGACCAACTTGTCGTTTGTCTGCGATTTTTCCCATCATGATCAGTTGAAGCAATCTGTCATGTCTCATGATATGAAAAAACTTTGTTTTTATAAAACAATTTATTTCTTTTTATTTTAAATTTTAAAATTACGAATTTAAAAATAAGTAATATAATATAAAAGGTTTTATTACTTTAGTGATAACATTTATCAATGTATCACTACAGTATACTGTGTATTCACAAAATTACGTACCAACATCGTTATTAAGAAAATCGGGCTTGGTGGCGTGTTTAGGGGGAACCTAAGTCCAGCAGTGGACATAGGTTCTACTTCAGCGGCAGGGCATCATCACCATGCCCTGCCGCTGAAGTATGTCTTCTTTTTTCTAATATATTTATTTAATTTACGAAGAAACAAACAATTATGACAATTTCAGCCTCAACCAAAAGAACACAAGCTATGAATCAAATATTATGCGTATTTTTTAAAAATATAATTAAGGTTATAGGAACATTTAATTGCAATAAAATTTAATATGTAAATATGTACATGTAAAATTAGACATTAAAAAATTATGGATCTATAAATATATTTGAAATAATAATATTCGATTAATTAGATCGTCTGAGAAAATTAATTTTTTCAACGTGTTTTTTACGTGAAATTAGGCATTGAATTCAAATAATATAATATTAAGTATAATTAAATATTGAAAATTTTGGTTATATACTCGTAAATGAATAGACAATATGAAGTTTTGGTCTTTGTCAATGAATTCAAGTTCTTCGTCTATAGTTATTTATTCGCTTCTGAGTATACCCTCAATTAACATCCATTACTATAGATGTACTTCCGTGCCCAGCAGTGGGATGTATATTGGCTGTAAAAATACTTATACATATTCATTCCGATGCCGGAATTGAACATGTTTCATAAATAAATGGTTTTTGTTATCAAATTTTCATTTGATATTACAAGAAAAAACGATTTACCGTTCATTTTACTACTGTATTTAACTGTATTACTAATTGATCGAAACTAGCACTACACGGTACTACAAATTCAATTTTAAACAATTTTCCGGCAGCTACATCTTGCGACGTGCCTTACAAGTTGTATTATATTTATGATCGAAACTTTTCCTCAGTTACTTGGGTTGGAACTTGGAACTTGCGCCACATGCTGAGAAACTTTCTAGCACGTTTGTTATTAGTTTCATGGTCGTGGTAACTATCATTGGGTGTTCAGTTTTGTAAAAGAAATAACCGAGAACCTTATATGATTATTCACCAGATTATTTTACTGTCAGAATTTGAAAGTTAATAATTAATTACAAGACACTTAGTCTCGGATTCGCTAGTTGAGAATTAACGAAGATTTTAGTTTGATATAATAAAAAAGTGTATAATATATGCTGAACGCGCCATGTAGAACTCACGTTTTAAAAACCACGGCCTTTTCATATACGCTTTCTGTAGATTCTGATTATGTGACTTATTTATTAAAGTGACGAATAGGATTAGAAATTATATGCTTTTAAATAAAAACGGAAGATAGGTCAGTCCAGACCTTTACCTGATCCGATCAAAATAGTTTGATTTGCAATGCCTAGGGTATTGCAGATGTCTATGGACGGCGTTGATAGCTTTCCATCAGGCGAGACGCTTGCTCGTTCGCTTCCCTTCCCCATAAAAGAAAAAAAAGTAACGTTCGACTCAAGTTCAGTTCAGTAACGAGCCATTGCACTGTCAAGGTGCGTCTAGATTCAGTATAAGCATAACTAAAGCACCATATTTTATTGTCCATCAAACAAATTCTTAGTTTAGAAACTTGTGTGCAATTTGAGAGTTAACGGTAATTGTTTATAAAAATGCAACTTTGTTTTATATAACAGCTTCATTCTTGACGGCACACTCTCATTATACTGTCGATTGTTGAAGCTTCTATGGTATTTTTATGTGCGAACTTACTTTTTACTTTATTGCTTTTTTACTCCCCTACAAAGAACTTGGATTTTATGAAGCATTAAGAACGGGAACGTAATGAGTTTTGTTATGTTCTCCGATAAAAAAATACATTTGCAAATTGAACTGCTTCCTGAATCTTAATTCTAGTAATGAGTTCTCCTAAAATCATTGTTTATGTTTGTGTAAACATTATTTATAAAAAAAAATTAAATCGCAACAAACCGTTTGTTGGAGAATCGACTACCGTTAGAAAAGATCAGAGAAGGAATGGAGACCGCGTAGGCAATCAAAGTTCAAATAGCAGTTATCTGTGTGATCTGCTGGAAGAGGCCATAGTAAAGGGTGAATGTAGAATTTTACGAATACGTAGGTACCTAAGCGGAGAAAAAAGGTTACGTAGATCACTTTTACGAGTATTTCATTATTCAAAAGATGACTAGTAATGTTTATTAATATTACTAGAATTCTTGTTAACCATTCCAACTAAGCTAATTATGCATGTGCTAGAATATGGTTCATATCAACAGTCTAGTGGAAGATACGAACTCATGACGTTCACATCGTAAGACCAAGGCTTACCGAGTAAGCTATTGCTGCGTCGATTAATACTTAATAAAACTTTAAAGTGACATGTTTTAGATACATTATTATAATTCTCGTCACTTTATGTAAGTAAAATTTATTTATTACAACTGTTTTGTCTTTTTTTTTTTAACGTTGTGTATACCTTTATGGTGCATACATTAAAACTGCACCTATTTATACTTTTGATATGTAATGTACATATTGTGCTACTAGTATCTTTCATCATCATCAACAGCCCGCAGCAGTACACTACAAGACGCGCTACTTAGCCCGATCATTAGCTTTACGCATCAAGTTTCTCCCAGCCGCTCTGGAATTGTCGCACCATCTAACCGAGCGCGTCCCACTCTAGATTTTCCAAGTCGACGTCTCCACTCTAGCAGTGTTTATTACAGCGTTTCTCGATTTCTTTTATAGTAGAGCAGGCAAACAAACATACGGTTCATCTGGTGGTAAGTGATCACCGCCGATAGACATCCGCAATTTCGGGAGCGTCTCAGATACGTTATCGACCTTTTCGACAAACGTGACCAGCAAATCAGTTGGATTCCAACAGTGTCAATAGATAGTCTTCATGGAGTATAAAGTTTATGCTATTATCCTTAAATAAAATACAATAAATAAAAAATGAAAATAACTAAATCATTTTTTTATATAGTGGGTAAAAATTCTTGTTGACGTGTTCAAATATTCAGATAATGTTAGGCAGGGTGTGTTCGCCGTAGCTTATCTTTAGCTGTGCTGTTCCCACTATTCAAGTTATGTTCTTTGTGTCCGCACTTTGTCCGAGTTTGTGCGAACAAACAACAGCAGCGCAGTATTTCGCCGGCAGCTAAGCCTTTTCACGTTTTCTATTTTGCCGACCGTAACATTGGAAACCTAAACTTGTCTAACTGAATATATTCCGCGCCACGATTTATTTTAAAGCTTTGTCAGCTTGAAGTTTTGGTGTGATCATTTTGTTTATTGAATATTTAAATATTTTATTTTGTTTAGGATTTATCTGAAGATTTTAAAAACTATTTATCTTGCTTGTTGGTTCCGGGCATAGAAAATAGCCATTATATTTCTTCTGACCTGAAAATATTATATAATAAAATTTAAAGGGATCCCGCAAAAGGATGTGGGTTACGACAAACACCTCTCAACTCAAATATTATATTTTATAGTTTTTTTAAAGAGATTATATAAAAAAACAGTATTATTACTGTAAATTGTACTTTTTAAGCAATTTATTGAAGGTCTGCCTACATATGTCACGCTATAGGATTATAGGATTCCGAACGGCGTTGCGTGGCGGGTTATTCACTTCTGTCAAATATTGTGGGCTTAAACTTTGAACAAGTTTTGTATATGACGGTTGGTTTACTCAATCTCTTTGTCAAGATTTGAGGAATTAAAGATTTTTTGTCCAGAAAACATACCTGGAAATTCCTTTCTAATATGTTGAAATTTAAATATAAGTAAAAGTAAATTATTGAAATAAAAAATCTTTAAAAAAAATAATATATGGGTATGATGATAAATGATTATTCTTTGATATTTTTTTCTTTTTTAGTGTTTTCCGACCAAGATTGGCAACCAATTCAGCACAACTATCCTAGTCTTTCGTGAGGCAAAGTAGTTCGGCAGGACTGATAACTAAATTTAACAATATCGAATCGAATATCGAAATCGAAAAAAACAAACTTGAATTAGGAACTAATTTTGATACTTCTAATAAGGTACATTTCCGTTTTTTTCTTTAACTGGTTCATATGAATTTTATGTGTATTATTTTCAGGAAATTGTAAACAAAACTACTAAACAATTTGTCCGTCCACTGCACGTTCATTGTAGTTAGTTCCATTCGTAATTAAACTTTAACGATACTCACAAAGGACTGCTGGCGGGGTCAGTTAGTTGGAAGTCTGGTACATTTACAATTAGAAAAGTAAATTTGAAAAGTTTCATAAGCTAGCAAATAATACTATGTTTTGGTTTTCGGTATTTTGTGGAGCGAAGACTGCTACCGGCTTCCAATCTCGATGCAGATTTTACACGACAGCGATTCGTTAGAAACAGACCATATTATCAATGTTTTCTCGTTTAAAAACATGTGACACAAATCATAACTACCATCATGCACGATACATACATCCATTGCAATATAATAACTTAAACATAGACGGTTAACCTATATATTCGTTATATAAAAAACTTAAATAGTCACGCTAAATGTACCTATATGGTAAGACCCATTATACCACATAAATGACATGGAAAATACCTGTAGGCCACACAAATATTTTTTCCGATACAGGAATTGAATCACAGGCGTGTAAACTGATAGAAAGCAATCAATGCCGCTCGTAGACATCCACAGTGTATTATTATAGGCATTGCGTAAACATTACATGACTGACTGTCCACAACCGTGCGATTTGGCGGCGGATTTCTGAGCAAATGTGGAACGACTGAATGGGAAACTGCGAAACTGAGCCATTTAGGTAGGTCATAAAAGTTACAATACGAAAATATGCAATATTTTAAATAGGTTGAACTAAGCTGTATGAGTTAATTACATTTTGTAAAACGAAATATATGTTATATTTTAAATAGGTTGCACTAATCCGTACGAGTTATCTAGTTAAACGGGCTAATTAAATTTTGCGCATCATTGAATGCCCCCGTGATCTACGCAATGGAAATTTTAATCGTTAGCAATATTACAATCAGTAACTTGCATTTAAATGTTTATTACCTATGGCAGTTAATGGTTATTATTATTTGACGTTTGCTTTGTTAAACCTATTGTTAGTGAGTTTAGGCTTTGATTGAATAACGGTTTTTATTACTCTGCTTTTTACAAACGTTCTCGGTCCATCTGCTTTAAAAGCTCAGATGCTTAGATGGCCATTGACAAGGTTACGCTCGGAGCTTTTCTGGTGGCAAAACGAGATGCCCCACGGTTGGACGGAGCGGCGATCTGCACTGGAAGGCTGGCAAAGTCCATACATAGCGAAGATTGGGAGAACGCATCTAGGAAGAGCCTATGTTCATCAGTGATCTACCGTGGGCTGATAGTGATAATCAAGCTTTTCAAGTTTTTTATTTAGTGTTCTTAAGGTTTTTTATTATATTTATTCCTGCAATCTTCATACCTGATGCCTAAGAGGCGGTCATGCGAACGCGATATCGCGATCGTTTCATATTAAAGGCATCAAGGTAATAAAGCAGAGAGATCCTGTAACGTTGTCAGGACTGCTATAAAGAGCAAAAACATTATCATACCCAGAAAAACGAGTATAGTTAAATTATACATGTGCTATTGTCCACGTCTGTACGATTTATGACGTAATTTTGTATCTTAATAAAACTATAATAATTTGTTAAAAAATGACGGCGACGTGGTTCGCCACCCGTCACGTTCTGATGCCTGCGAGGGCGAGAAGCGACGAACAGAGAGCCGTTTCCCTACGATGAATGTGAGAGTAAGGATGGATGAAAAGATGGATGAGTGTGAAGGAAGCAAATAAGGTGTGCCGGGATCGTAGCGGATGGAGATCTGTGGTCTCTACCTACCCTTACGGGAAACAGGCGTGACGATATGTATGATTTATACGGTTTTCCGTTGCAAAAACATTATTTAAATGAATACCTATAAATAAAGTTTGTAATAATAAAAACTGCCGGCAACGTTTTTCAAACTAGAATCACCATCATCAGCTCATCTCTTGAATGCCACTATATCGTATTTACATCCATGGAAACACCGCGGTCACTAAGTCGTTCCACATTTGCACAGTTCGTGGCAGAAAACCGCTACCAAATCGCACGGTGGTCGACGGTCAGTCATCTTACGTTTATGCAATGCATGTGGTACAGTGGATGTCTATGAGCGGCGTTGATTGCTTTCCATCAGGTGATACGCCTGTTCGTTTGCCTTCCTATCCATAAAAAACCTACTCTTCAGTTAGTAGTACTTTTGATTTATATTTACTTATCACTAAGTGAAAAAAGTGTGAAACAACGCTATCAAATTTAAAACTGCTGAGTCAAAGCTTTGATATTCCTAGAATTTTCGTTAATCATTCAATCTAAGCTAGAAAAATATGGTTCACATCAAACGTCCGGTGGTTCGAACCCATGGCCATAGAATTTATTACTTCAATCCTTATAATGTACAACGAAGCGTTTCTATGTTAGAACATATATATATATACTAATTTAAACACATATATAAAAATTTAAATTTCGGCAACTCATTTTCTACTTTTGTAACGTAATGGAACGTAATTTGTCCGTCAAAACCGCAAATCGAAGCCGAAATGCAATCGTGGAATGTTTCAATATTTTTTCCACAACCACATAATGTTCAACTGCTTGTTATGGCTTTCCCAACTAATTCTCGACTCGAATATATACCTGTAGGTAATACACACAACCATCCTGATGCAGAAATCGAACCCACAATCATTGACTTCGAAAGCGGCAGCTCCTGCACCTAGTCATTTAGGTTGTTTTTTACGCAAGTTGGTATTTCAACAGAACAATTCTTATTTTACTCAATGAAAACTCTACTCCAAGTTTCCTGAAATATTAAGCGTTCTATTTTTTCTTTTCTATTTACACCTATTTCTTTTATCCTCGCTGTCATATTTTGAATGAAATAAAAAAAAAGAACTTGTAACGGCGACTTTTTTAGCTTTTTTGTGACAAAAGTTTGTGCGCCAGACTTGTTACGAAGTTCAACTAGGCAAATAAAACTGCTGACGCGTCAGAACTCATTCCCTTTAGAAATGCTCCCGTTCACAAGTATGTGTAATTGTTCTTCAGAGCAGTCTTAGTATATACGTATATTGTAAACTACCTTCACTTCTCATTCTATTTTGGTTAAAAGAAATTATAGTTATTTTTTCCTTTTTTACCTTAATGTTAGGTATAATAGTTATGTGTTTATTATAATACAATGGATGATGCGGTCTCTATGGTCAAGTTTTGGGCTGGCAGTGTCTGATGCCTGCTGACCCGAAAAAGAAGAAGAGATATTCATTCAGGCGGATTTTTTATTAACGAATATATAATTATAATTTTAGTGAAAATAAGGTTTGCCTGGCAGTTTTTCATTGCCTTGAATAACATATTATATCTCCCGAGAGTGCATATATTGGATAAGAAGGCGCGTAAAATATATCATCCCATTTGCAACACAGATGAAAAATGAGAGAAGTCGTGCAAGTCAAAGGTATTAAATATTTTTTGAGAAGTAATTAGTTGAACTATCCAATAGATGAGGAAGTTTCTGGTTGTTTCTGTGACTTGCGAATAACTATCCTGCTACACTTCTCTAAAAATGAAGACGGTTGTGCTGAATTGGCTGTCAACCTTCGTTAATCGGAGAAACACTCTAAAAAGTATATGTAGAAATACTTCGATTATCAAACAATATTTTTGTTAAAGTTTTAAAATGCCTTGTAGCTGAAAATTTCGAAATTTAATTTAAAAAGTTTATTTGAAAAGCGAGAAAGAAAGAATGCCAAAAAAATTATTCATTGCCTCGGTTCTAAATCCTGGCCTCTTGCAAACTAAAGAATAATAGAGTTCGCCTCGGAAACATTTATTTTTTATATCGAGATACCCGCTCGCTTACAGGGCGCTACGTGAAGCATGACTTAAAATGGAAGAATGAGAATGTTGGACAGCGTAAAGCCTGTAGATTCAGTTGTGGAAATTAAAAGTGTTAATATATAAGAATTCATCTTATTTACACTTTTTAATAGGCAACAAAGAAAGTAAACATATAATACATTCTAACTGTAATTAACACCGAAATTATAACTGGAAGAGGAATTAGGTTATTCTAACAATTTTATGATTAATAGTGTATATTTATCAATTAAACATTATACACGAAATAAAAATCTAAAAATCCAACTACAGCCGTTTATCGACGGTTCGGGTCGAATAGGTGTACAATTTTAATTTAATTTGCAATTTGAAACGTTGCAAATAGTTCATTTAATTATAATGAATACAGCAGCTTATCGCGCGTGGACGCTGTGCACGCATGCCTCCAATGTTTAAATTTAATGGTGCAGATATGAGGCTATATATTATTAAAAATCAAATAAAATTTATTAAAGCAAGCATTTAAATGTTTGTTCGAGAATTATTAACAACCTGAGACAGCGCACTGGACCACTGGATGTCGGCCTACTCCAAGACGCGCCACCTAGCCGGATATTCGGCTTCACGCATTGAGTTTCGGTCTCGTATTGTCGCACTATTTAGCCAGTGGGCATCCCATACTACGGTTGCCAAGACGCGGTCTCCACTTTAGCATTCGTCTACTCCAGCGATTGTCGGTTCTCCGACAAACGTGACCTGCCCGTTGCCACTTCAGTTTGCTGTCTCAGAGAACTATTGTCAGTGACTTTGGTTCATAAATTCATTATTATTTAATCAATTTGCACAATAGATGAGGTTTTGAATATTTTATCCATATCAATAGAATGTAGATTGAATATTGTGGCAAAATTTGTTTATTTTATATGTTGTGTTGATCGAGCTTCGACGACAACGTGGCCAGTGGCGAGTTTTCGTATCGGAGGTAGACACACTTTGGGTCGTTGCGTCGACAAAGTCAGTAGTCAGTAAGTTACATGTTGTACATATGTGCCCAAACTACAAAGAGATCTTCTTTAGTTGGCTGTAAGAGATTCCTCCTAGGAATAAGTTATTCTTTTGGTTTTTTCTAATCACTTGCAATATTAAATAAGTTATACATTGAAGAATTTACAACAAAAAACTAGCAATGTTTTTGTTTTGATTTTACTAGAAATTTTGTTAATCATTTGAACTAAGCAAATAGTGGCTTCTGCTAGGAAAATATAGGTCACATCAATGTGTCAATGGTAACTAAAATTAAACCCATTATCATAATGAAACTTAAGATTATAATCGTAATCCTTATCATTGAAGCTTCTGCTGCGTTTTTAAAAACATTGGTAGATTTTTTAATATTAAAAATAATGATTCTGACCAAGTGGTTAGAATCAAAATTAGCATTTTATGTTTACTTTTCACACGTTATACGTGTACGATGAAAAGGCCAATAATAACGTGCGTATCCTTTGGGAAGGAGATGAGCCGATATAAAATGGAGACCGATAACCGACACCAACAACGTTGAAGGGCTTACAATGGATATAAGGGAACTGGTGTATCATATGATCCCAAAAAAAGAAAGTCTTGACAGTGAATTATGTAATTGAATACTTGACAGTGAATTATGTGAATAATGGAGACTGAATGTTTTTTTATGGGTTAGGAAGGCAAACGAGCAGGCGTATCATATGATGGAAAGCAATCAACGCCGCTCATAGACATAAGCAGTTCCAAAGGCATTGCAGAATTGTTGCCGGCCTTCTAGAAAAGTGTAGGCTTGTTTTTTGAAGGTTCCAATGTCGTATCGGTTCGGTAATGGTACGTGGAAAGAAGTTTCTAGAAAAACGCACCGTACTAAAGTTAAAACTAAAGTTTCTATTCATTATGTAATACAACACTTTCTTATTAATGTACTACATATAATAACAGAATAACTTTAATCCTGAAGCGTTATTATACGCGGCATCTTAATAATCCAGCCACATAACCGCACCTAGTTAAATATTTGTCGGTGAAAGTGTTTGTTTTCAGTTTGCAAAAGTTTTGCTGTTTATTTTATGATTTAATTGGTTTGCCTTTGTGAATATAAAGTAATCATTTCAGCAAAATGCTTATTAATATGAAACATTATTATTATATATTAAAATAATGTTGTGTTGAATTGTTAGTTAAAGATGATAAGGTTTTTCTAATTCAGATATATATTGCATGGTTGGTTAATATTATTTTCTTAAATATGTACGTTAACAAGTCATTCCATTTTGTTAATCCTTTATTTTGTCATTTTTTCTTAAAAAAGGCACGACCTTTTTTGCGGGGAAATCGTCATCGATGCCTCTCGTCTCCCCAACTACCAGTAAATTCAAACTCAATTATTTTATCGCAGTTTTCGATAGACTAGATTTAAAATTCTTAAAATATTTCAAGAAAAATATCAATGTCGCAAAGTTTTTCAGAAAGAAAAATACCAAATGATTTTTTCTTCAACCGAAAGTTTGCACCGCACTTGGAAAGCACTAAAGGCAAAGTTAAACATAGAAAAAGCCTCCGTTCTTATATATGGAAACTTATTCATTTACTAAAATATATTTTATCTGCAAAATATATAGAATCTCTTGAAAAAGTTGGACCTTACTCAAAAAATATGCTGTCAGAAACCCAATATTTTACTCATAAAGGTCTAAGAAATTCATTTATCAAAGGAATAACAATTGTGTTGTAGGTATAAGCTTCCCTGGCTTGATTTAAAAAAGTACCCACCCCGTTTCAGGCAACCATTTCTTGAGTGTATTAAAAAAAATGAATGGTAGGCCATTTTTACAGTTGGTGTTTTGACGTATAACTTCTGATATCTGTTCCGGCTTTTTCAATTAAATAACAAAGTTTTCTATAAATTTTGGGTTGTTGGATGATATTCTGTTTAAATAAAAAAGACCTTTGTAAAAATCAATGAAATAGACAGATTTCTAAGTATAGTAAAGCCACATTAATTCGATACAACTAATAACCAGAATGGACAGGATTATTGAAATCTTCGGATTGCTTATCGACTAGCGATTGAATTATCAAGTGATCGGATACGAAAAATAATATACCTATATGAATAAATTTCAAATTAAACACAAAATTTTCTTTTACGTCAATAATTTTTAAAGTTATTCAATAATTCTTAAAGTTAACTTTTGTATTCCATTTTATTGGCTATACTATATTTAATGTGTCTGCCATTTCCTTTGTGACAGGCGTCAATTCGTACTCGTATTTATACTATCAGTCTGTGAACAAACGAACAATTCTACAATGCTGTAGAGGCATGGAAGCCTTTTGTGGTTTACGTTTGTTCAGCGGAATGTATTCCGTTGTCAGTTTATTTTTATAATATGTGAGACATGTATAATATTATATATATTATACATCTTAATGGAGTTTTATAAGGTTATGCTCTTCTATTTTTAAAGATGTCTAGCAATGGTTTTAATGTTACTAGAATTCTTATTAACCATTACCACTAAACTAATAATGCTTGTGTTTGGAAAATATGGTTCACATATAATTAAGGGTTCCGACTCATGACCTCAGATCCTAAGCCTGATTTTTAGCTGAGGTATATCCAACTGAGCTATAGCTGTAATATTGTTATCAAACTTCTGGATAAATGATCGTATCTATTACTTGCTAAACATATTTCTTCTAACATGGTATGTATAAATTCGATTTCATTTAAGCCAGTGGAAATACATGCGTCACTGAAACAACCTAATACCGATTGATGTGTTATTTAAATTAGCTATATGAAGCTTTCAAGAGGTGTCTTGTTTTGTTTATATAAAACTTAACAACAAGTCAAAATATCGAAAAATACTGTAAAAGTACTGGTATAGTAAAACTAGACGTTAATGCGAAGTCATTACATGTTGTTAAACTTTTCACTTAGTTAATTAAAGTTACCGTCAAGAACAGTTCATTAAGCGCAAACCACACCTAGAAAGAAGCTAAACGAAGCTAAGTTCGCTTCGCCTCCTTTTATCCACATGTTCGTCGTTCGAACGACTTTTAGTGTGAACCAAAGTATGAAAGCCTCGAAGCGAACTTAGCTTCGTTTTACTTTGATGCCGGTGTGGCTCGTGCCTAATACTCACTCGCTATTGGCTACGACGTCTTTATGCTTTAGTTATTTTTGCTTCGTAGCTTTAACTGCTGCACAAAGAACCTTTGACTTTATGGTACATGAAAAGGAAATAACATAATTTTAAAATGTGTTCCTTATTTAACCCCTTGAACGGAAATGACGAGTCCAGCTCGTCATAAACTTTCCTGAACAAACTGACAATGAAGAGCTGGACTCGCCGGAAATTATTGAGAGAAATTATTAAATATTAATGCTTCTTATGAGAGCAGTCTCTGTAAGTCATATCTAGTCTATTGCTTTGATATACTTGTGTGCATGCTTCTAGTTACCGTTAGAATGTAATTTGTATAAATCGTCTGCCAGAGCAGTGCTGACTGAAAATAAATTGTCGTTCAAGGGGTTAATTTATTATTTTTGTTAATCACTACTTTATTACACTCCAGCTGCCTGCTTGACCGTCTGTTAAGACAGTGGAGATTCACTACAAATAGAAGATACTTTGATTATTAACACTGTAATGCACGATAATATCATAGTGTTTTCGACGGTCGCAAGTTATGCTTATAATTTAAACTGCAGTTTGTTACGTTGCTGTTAAGGTTGCCGCTTCATAAATAGATAAACTCATCGCGTGTACTCGTCGTGCTCTGAGGCCTTAAATATTTACGATCTCTAGTTTGCACAGATGATGTTTTCCGGTATGAAGCGAGCATTTAGTATACAACCATTTAAATATTTTATAGCGTTGTTGTATTTTAACGATGATAGTCCTCTGTTTTCACTTAGCGTCGCCTTAATGTCAAGGAAACACCTATTAAATCCTATTCGTCCTCAATAGCCACATCAATGAGTTTTCAAAAAAGCTTACGTGTTTCTCATAGGCCGGCTGTAATGACAAAAGTGTTGCAGTTTTCTATGGGCAGTATTGATGATTACTGTAGTGATACATTGATAAATGTGTACATTGACTAATGTAATAAAACTTTTTACATTTTAATATTTCTTTATTTAAAATAAATAAATTGTTTTATATTAAAACAAAAATATTAGGACGACTGACGTCTTTTTGATAGACATGTCACCGATCCGGCACAAAACATTGAAATTATGTTATATATATTGAGATACATATAATATAATTACAATGTTATATATAATGCTCGTGGGGTTCACTAACACGAATTTAGTATACCTAATTTGTTGAAAAATGACGGCGTCGCGGTTCGCCACCCGTCACGAACCGTTCGTCACCCGTCCTGATTCTCACGAGGGCGAAAAGCGACTAATGAAGAGCCGTTTCGCTGCGATGAATGGTAGCGGATGGAGCTCTGTGGTCTCTGCTAACCCCTGCGGGGGATAGGCATGATTATATATAAATATATATATATATATATATTATATAATATAATAACCATAATATAATTTCAGTCATTTAAGAATTTCATTTTTATAAACGAAGATAAAACCCCCTAAAGATCCCGTGTGTCGCCGAAGCAGTACGGCGGGCGTGCAATATTACCTTACATTTAAATCTCATAAAAAAACAACATTAAAGCAGTAATAGGTCAATAACTTAGAATTGCACTTACGGTCTGTGGTCCTCGATCTCACTCCGCGGTTGAACTAGTGATCTGAACCATATTTTATGAGCATTAGCATTATTAGCTTAGTTGGAACCATTTACTACGTGTCCCTTAATATTTAAATTAAAGGTAGCTATTATAGTGTTTTTTTAAATAAATATATGTAACACGGATAAAGGAAATGAATGTACGTTGCCTAACAATTGTTTTATGTTTCGCTATATGATAACTGTTAATACTTATACTAATTTTATTTTTAAAAATCAGTCGTCTTTTCCTAATTACCTGATAGATATTAAATATAATATTTTACATATTACACTAATTTAATATGTAAGCAAGTACACTAATTTAATATGTTAACTAGATATTCTTCTTGCAAGTTGGTTGTTATTCCAACTAGCAAGTAGAATATCTCAAAATGTTAAACACGCTGAAAGTTTAATATTTTTTCCAAGTTCCATTTTTTGCCAGTACAAATTTACGAGTGATGCTTACGTCTCAAGTATTTTCTTGAGTGTCTAGACGCAAACAAAAACTTGTGTTTTCATATAAATATAAGAATCTTATCTCATAAAAAAAAATATTACGTAGACACTGTATGCGAAAATGAACATTAAAGTCGTAAGTTTTGGAATTGTATGCACGAAGGATAACAAAATCAATTAATACCGTCTTTACAGTCCACTGCTACCTATTGGACCCATACAAAATCGAAGGGTGTTACTGTAAACGCCACGCTTGGTTGGCGGATAAGGGATCCCAAATTGGTTTGCATTACTCTCGTTTGATACCCATGTATATGCCGGAAATCACACAGCAAAGGAAATACACACAAATTAACGACGGTTGGTTTTTCCTGGGACATCACTTTAATGTCCCGCAAAAACTATCGCGCAAAGGCCCGTGACAACGCTGTGTTACCGTTTGTGTTCTTTTTAAATAACAATTAGTTACAAACGTAAGTCGTTTATTTTTAGAAGTACATACATACATACATATCGTCACGCCTGTCTCCCGTAGGCAGAGACCACAGACTTCTATCCACCACGATCCCGGCAGTCTTTCCTTGCTGCCTCCACAATCATCCTTCTTCTAAGATTCATCGTAGCGAAACGGCTCTCCGTTAATCGCTTCTCGCCCTTGTGAGAATCAGGATATGACAGGTGGCGAACCACGTCGTCATCATTTTTTAACAAATTAGGTCTATTAAAATTCGTCATAGTGAATTCCACAAGCCACAAGGGAGGATGGAGGTAAGCCCCAGCAGAGCCCTGAATGCTGAGGTAAGGCATTATAGTACCCGGGGGAGCCCAATCCCGGGACGGTCGGCATGTTTGCAACTAAGCTCGCCCCGTAGCCACACATCCATTGGCACGGCAGACTGTGCATTGGCGGAAAGGAAGGGAAAAGGATAGAGAAGAAAGGAAAGGGCAGGAGAAAGGAAAGATGGATTTAGACAGGATGATAGGAATATGATACTACCGCAAAGGAAGACAAGGAGTGATTCGTTAGTAGTTCGAGAGACCGCAGTCGCGTACCTGTGTACCAATACCATAACAACCGGCTAGGCAAAGACATTCCTTGACTCTGATTTTTAGAAATGCCCGTTGATAATCTCCCGAAAACTTTGAGAAACTTCCGGCTCCAAACAAAAAAACCCCGATGAGGCGTGTTACGGCAAGAAAACCACGTCAGCAAAGGGCTAGCTAATAATTTTTAATATTTTGTAATGTATATTATATTCAACTGTAATATTTCATAATGCAA
The DNA here is from genome assembly GCA_031353405.1 of Baronia brevicornis. Classification (NCBI taxonomy): domain Eukaryota; kingdom Metazoa; phylum Arthropoda; class Insecta; order Lepidoptera; family Papilionidae; genus Baronia; species Baronia brevicornis. The sequence continues at coordinate 328,096 of JASFAT010001949.1, forward strand.
ATGTCTTGCTCTCATACAAATAATAATTGGCAAAATCGCACAAAATGTAATTGAGATTTCATACCGCGACTTGTTCGCATTTAATTGAATTTTTGCTGTCGGCAGTTAGTCCGTTGTTGTAAATTGGCAATTTGTTACTGCGACTGCGGTGACGTTTGGTGTGACGTAATGGATCAATGCTTTTTGAATGATGAATTTCCTCTGACCTATTTATTGGTACCATATTGAATTGAGATTTTTTTTATTGGACAGGAAGGCAAACGAAAAGGCGTGTTATCTGATGGAAAGCAATCAACGCCGCCCATAGACATCCGCAGTGCCATAGGCAGTGCACAAGCGTTACCGGCCTTTCAGGAAAGTGTCATTATGGAAGGAGGGAAGGGAGGGTTGGGCCTCTGAAACTCAACCGCTCGCCGGACGAAGTGCCGTAGCTAAGCTACCACTCAGACGGCGGTTTCCTTCGGGAGTGTGGTACTTCCTCGGAGCGAGCCGGCCCATTCATGCTACAGACAAATAATATGCCGTTCTTAACAAAGTATTCGTCTGCAGCGTGGCTTTACCAATACAAAATTTATTCAAGCTATATTTTTACAACTATATGTCTCACTGCAGGGAAACAGGCCTCCCTATTTCTGGAAGAATCAAGTTTTACCCATTACGCATATCAAAGGTGGATTGACGGGCCACCCACATTCTATGCAAGCATCTTATGCGGGAATTGAACTCCAAAACTGCAAGTCTACTGACTCCGAAGCTAACTAAAAATCGGTAACTTCGTCAATGAGCCAATTAGGGTCCTTATTCAATGTGTATGGTAAAACATTTAATAAAAATTATAACTTATAATATCTGAAATCTTTCTTTTTTCTTTTTCTAATAAAATATTTGTACTGAATTATACCTCGGTACAAAGCAATTATTTCCTTAATAATTTGATTCGAATGGAGAATTCTTACGCGTATATGTTCATACCTTCACTAGATAACCTAATAAATCAGTTAGTTCTCAGCTATCAAAGTAGTATTTAACAAACATACAAACACAACAAGCGTTTTCATATCTCACACACAATATAACACTACAATCTCATATAAAACACATAAAATAATTCATTTTATACCTACCTGCCTCCAGAATTACTTCAATAAGCTGTGAAGTCGTTCAAAACTTCAAATGGAACGCGTGTTTGTGTATTAGAGGCGCATGTTTGCCTAAAAATCGATGAGCAGAAAGGGCGGATCTATCCTATAGACGCGTCGCACGCATCGGAAATCTCTCGGGTGTACCAGATGTCCATTAACGAAGTAGAAGGTCTTTTATGAAAAAAATCTATGTTTAAATATAAATATAAACTGAAACTGTACCAAGTTTGATAAAAATTCTTTAATTTATTAATTCGTAATATATTAACATTAAACAAACTTGTAATTTTGTTACATAGCAGTAGACTATGCAAAAGAAAATGAAATTAATAATTATCATTATTTTCTTAAGTACTGTGCAACTTAAGCCAAAGATATGATATGTAAAGTAAAACTGAATATCAACGAAGAAAAGCTAGATGTGAATACAGTCATGACCTTGTACTTCATTTCGTTTATTAACTGAAGTTAATAAATTAAAGTATACCTACAAGAATATCTCATTACACTTAGCGCTGTTGGCCCAACGACTTTATTCGCGATCTTATTTTGCTTCACTGCTTTTACTGCGCTACAAAGAGCTTCGTAGAAACATCAAAAGAACGACGAGTTTTATAATGCTTTTCCAATCAGCATAAATTCTCTAATGGAGCCGGAATACGATCCAATCGACACAATTTATAATGAAACCAATCAGGGTCGTTTATGTCTTCTTTATTTTACAATTTTAGTTATTAGTTTAAGCCGTGCATTCAACTGTATTAGAACATATCTAATTCTATTCTCGGTTAGTGTGGCGGATTACGACTAGTATTTGCCCAATGTTCTGAATTCGACCGTAATCCATTATTTATTTATTTATTTTTCTTAATGTACATTTTTGGTACAAAGGCGAACTTAATGCCGGTAGGCATTCTCTGTCAGTCAACCTTTGGGTTGATGGAAAATATATATATAATATGCAAAAACGGGCAGTTTTGATTTCTCTACATTATTAGTAATAATTTAGTTCTAAAGGTTTTAATAGTGAAACTATGTTACTGGCACTTCATAAAGAATCTGGATATGAAAAAAAATTAATTGCAAATTCGAAGTTTTTGTTTTTTTTTAAATAATCCCTTTTTACTCTGTGACTTTTTACTTTACTTCTTACTTTTCGCGGGATTGTTGTTAGAAGGTTATGAGGCAACTAAAACTAACTTTTTGTAACTAAATTTTTAGTAGAATAATTTATGTTTGTCACATCATCCTGCCTTATTTTGACTGAAAACAGATATCCTTGTGTCTATTGTAACGGCGGATAAAGTAATAAAAGCTAGTAAAATATTCATTCCGCGCTGTTCATTGCGTACAGCGCTTAAGTATAAAATACAGCTGGAGCGCTTCAGTAATTATGTTAAAGTACTTCCAAGCATCCATTCGGTGCATTTTAATTCCTCGCTATATAATAATCTTTCAAATACTTTCAGGCTAAGATTTCTGCTTCTATTGACGTTCCACATTCACGTTATATTATTTTAATATTTTTATAAACGCCATTATCGCAGGTTGACCTGCAAAATGCCTCTTAGCATTAGAATCGACATGTTTATTATACGTACATGAAATAATATATTAGGTGTACAAATAAGTTTCCGCGGTTTGTCAAAAGATGGCCCCACCAGAAGGTTATGGAGAAATTGTCAGATGTAAAACGTAATATCCCAAGTTTAGTCATCTGGCAACACCATAACCTTAAAGTACTAGTGATTCCGTATCAGCATCACGTAATTTTTTTCGTGCAAAAATGTCAAGTTTTATTCCGAATAAGCATCATTTGCGGGAACTTTTGATTTACTTCTTTAATGTGAAAAAATCTGCAGCTGAGGCGCATCGATTGCTTCTAGAAGCATATGGTGAAGCTGCTTTAAGTGAGAGAAGTTGTCAGGAATGGTTTCAAAAGTTTAAGAACGGTGAGTTTGACGTTAAAGACAAAGAACGCAGTGGAAGGCCGAAAGTGTACGAAGACATGGAATTAGAAGTACTATTGGAGGAAGATTCGTCCCAAACGCAAAAAGAACTTGCACTTACTCTACAAGTGACTCAACAAGCAATTTCACATCGTTTAAAATCGTTAGGAATGATTCAAAAACAAGGAAATTGGGTTCCATATGAACTAAAGCCGAGAGACGTTGAACGCCGATTATGCATGAGTGAAATGCTGCTTGCCAGGAATAAAAAAAGAGTTTTTTGCATCGTATAGTCACTGGTGACGAAAAATGGATTCACTACGATAATCCAAAGAAGAGAAAGTCATGGGTTAAGCCCGGCGAACCATCAACATCGACAGCTAAGCCGAATATTCATGGAAAAAAACTCATGCTGTGTATTTGGTGGGATCAGCTTGGTGTCGTGTATTATGAATTGCTGAAACCAAGCGAAACCATTACTGGAGCTCTCTACCGAACACAATTGATGAGATTGAGTCGGGCACTTAAGGAAAAACGCGCCCATTACTACTCCAGACACGACAAAATTATTCTTTTACACGATAATGCTCGTCCACATGTTGCGGCGCCGGTAAAAACATACTTGGAAACACTCAACTGGGAAGTTTTACCCCACCCGCCGTATTCACCAGACTTAGCCCCTTCTGATTATCACCTGTTCCGGTCGATGGCACATGGTCTGTCTGAGCAGCGCTTCACATCATATGAAGACACCAAAAATTGGGTAGATTTGTGGATAGCGTCAAAAGATGAAGAGTTTTTTCGACGGGGTATCCGAATGTTGCCAGAAAGATGGGGAAAAGTAGTGGCAAATGATGGAAAATACTTTGAATAAAACGTAATGTACTTTTCCTTTACAATAAATTCCTAATTTTTTATAAAAAACTGCGGAAACTTATTTGTACACCTAATATAAAAATATATGCGTTAAGTCTTTTTTTATGGGATAGGAAGGTAAAACAGTGGGCGTGTCGCCTGATGGAAAGCAATCAACGTCACCCATAGACATCGGCAGTGCCATAGGCATCGCAGAAGTGTTGCCAACCTTTAGGAGATGTGTTTGTAGGTTGTTTTTTTAAGTCATGATTAAAGTAACATTTTCAACTGTTGGTTCTTAGTCTATGGTATTAGAAATCTATATAACCATAAACTTTGTTGTTTTCAGATTATTTTCCGTTCCCCTTTTAACATGTACTTACTTGAGATGTGTAGCCAATGTGGTTTTGTTAACAAATCTCTTCTTGCATACGTCACATTGAAGCCCTTCTCTGTGGAACCTCATCACGTGACTTTTTCGCGCGCGCGACGTTCTGAAAAATGACGGAAAATGATACCGTGGTTTTACAAACGAATTGGAGTATTAATAACAAAATTAAACATTTTCTTATAAATGAATCATGGCATGGAGAGTTAAATTTTTCAAATTTATTAAAAATAATCTGTTTTAAGTAAAGTTCAGAGCCATACTTCAATTTTTTAAGCCATCTACGTCATTCATAGAGATCTGTAACACCACAGGTTTTGCAGACGCATTGCTAAGTTTTGAGAAGGGTATAAGATTTATGTTTTTAATGTTTCTAAGTTTGTTGATGCGTAAGCTTAACTGTTAATTTCGTTAAAACATGTCTGATCATATGATTCGGAATTCTTCTATGAAATCAGGGGTAAATTATCGGGTAATATATATATATATATATATATATATATATATATATATATATATATATATATATATATATATATTTATTTATATATATAAAGCGGATTACCTGATGGTTAAATTGGGTTTTCTGCTAGAGTTTGCTGTACCACACTCCTGTAGAAAACCGACGTCTGAGTGGTAACTTACCTACCGCGCTTCGTACGGTGAGCGGCAGACTTCCGGAAGCCCAACACCCTCCCCCTCCCATTCTCACTCCCATAATCATCATCAGGTGACACGCCTGTTCGTTTGCCTTCTTATCCCATAAAAATAAGAGTATCGCGTTATGGGAGGGTTTGCTGTAATTTGTTGGAAAATGCCTGTATAAATTATGAATATAGACTATTTATTTTTTCAAAGCACCTTTTCTTTTTTGAGGTTACTTCCACACCCATTTTAAAGACCAAATCATGCAATTAATTCACGTTTTATTCATGCAACATTAGCAATAGTCTCCACTATTCAGTTATGGTAAAAGAATGATCAAGTCTCTTACTGGAAAAACAAATCACATTCCAAGCACTTATAGCCAACAATGGTTGTTTTGGATAGAAGTTTCCTTAGGTGCTGAGGTTCTTGTTTGGTAGTGTAACCTTCTTCCAATTTCTTTTTCTTACTCTGTAACAAATGCATTATTTCTTGATGTGTTCTTGATTCAATATCTATTTTCTTTCATAATGTTATACTTAAATAAAAAGCAAATTGTAGATGAAGAATGAAATAAATTTTTATAAGTTGCATTGTAACTGAAAAAACTTTATTTATGACACCTTTTTTTTACAATAACTAAAAATTAAAACCTTAATAATATTATTAATATACACATAAATAAACAAAACAATAATAAAATAATTTTAATCTAACAAGTGTCATAAAATGATTCTTGCTCAGTATATTCCAGGCGTTCTATTGTAGCACCTTGCGCTGGTTTTCAGCAAGAACATAAGCTGTGTGAATTTGAAATAACATCGTGAAGTACATATATTGGATTTAATTTTAAAATACATTTAAAGTTACACTGCGTACAGTAAATTTAAATTTATCCGCCGATCGAGCCGATCGTCCCGGGATCGGGCTCCCCCGGGTACTGTAGTGCCTTACCTCGGCATGCGGGGCTCTGCTGGGGCTGACCTCCATCCTCCCTTGCGGCTCGTGGGATTCACTATGACGAATTTTAATAGAACTAATATGTAAAAAAAATGACGGCGACGTGGTTAGCCGCCCTTCACGTCCACGTGATTCCCACGAGGGCGAGAAGCGACTAACGGAGAGCCGTTTCTCTACGTCAAGGTGGAAGGAGGCTTGATCTATGATCGATATGATCCCAGCACACCTTCCAAGGTGTGCTGGGATCATATCGATCATAGCGGATGGAGATCTGTGGTCTCTGCCTGCTCCTACGGGAAACAGGCGTGACGATATGTATGTATGTATGTATGTAGACGTTTATTGGTTTTTGATACCTTTTTGGTGGTTGCGATGTCGCCTATCTTTATGATAGCGCTCGGCTGCCGACGCAAGTGCCTCTGTACGTGGGAGCGTATCATGTTGATGTTCTGCTCCGCGGTCCCACAGTACCGACATATGTATCGGATGTAGTGTGCCTGTGTGTGGGAGGCCATTTTGTCCTGTTCGACGTACACGTAGCACACCTTACACGGCATCGTGTTGGGTCTCTGCGGGCACAAATAACGTATGTTGACTATTTTCAAGCGCAAGATCTACAGAAAAATACTGGGACCAGTGATGAGGAATTCAGAAGGTGAGTGAGTGAGTAAGGGAGTGTGTGTATGTGTGTTTTTTTCTTTCTCGGAACCAGGCTCAAAAGTTTTGTTTAGATGCCAAAATAGGCCTCTGTAAATATATGACCCTTAATATTAATATTAAGGTTGTACGCATCGCACTTTTCGATTTCCCATAAGAATAATAAAACTTTTTTTTCTTCTAATTTTTCTAAGTAATGAACCATGAATTGCTCTGCAATTTCCATCAAATATTTTTGTAGAGAATTGAACGCTCTACAAAAAAGTTCTGATACCATTTTCCGATGAATCAACTCAGTCAAAAGTTATTCGAGATCAAAATTTAATATGTATGTATATATATATATATATATATATATATATATATATATATATATATATATATATATATATTTATATCTTCGCTTGCAGGTTGACTAGTAGAGAATGCCCAGTGGCATTAAGTCCGCCCGTTGTACATTTTGTACATATAGATTATTTTAAAAAAAGGCGTGACGATATGTATGTTTTGTAAATATTATAATTACTTTAAATTGTTAATGGAATAAGGAATAAAAAAAAAATAACTTTTTTATTTTTATTAAGAACAAAATATGGACTTACAGTTTTGTGCGCTAGAACAAAATGATTTTCAACTTGCTCCTGGCTGTAGAATCCTATAATACATAGCTCACACTTGTACACCGCGTTTGTGTATTGGAATTTCTCCTTCAACTGCTCTCTGAAAATAGGATAACATAGATAACCCATACTTACATATATATATTTAATCCATAATTATCTCTAATTTTCACGCAAATTAGTAATATTCCGTAAAATTACAATTTTGTGGACAATCTTTGTCACATGGACATTATTAATGAACCGCACCATGCTGTTTTTTAAAAGAGGTCACTGATACCTTTATTTTTAAAGAGGTCACTGATCCCTTTACTTTTAAAGAGGTGCATTGATCCCTTTAATTTACGTCATAAGTTCCACCTGTTGAGTAAAACGTTGACACACATTTATTTCATGATTTTTTAATTTAAACAAATTGTTAAAAACAGAATTTAAAATAAAAAGTTTTAAAGCAAACACTGTTTCTTTTAAGTTTGAAATTCATCTATTGTTTTTACACGATAAATAGAACACTCTATAGAAGAAAGCTTTAAGTTTGCTGCCACTAAGCCTAAATCAAAGATTGACAACTGCTTGATGACCAGCTGACTGATAAGCATATACAGAGGATGATATGGAATGCAGGTCACATCTTGTTTCCAGCTATTAGAAAAAAAATACTTACTGACCTAAACGTTAACAAATCATCCTCTGACATATATTCCGTAATGTATCCAGATTTGTTATCCGGTTTGTCTTGTGTAGTGTTTATCTTCTTTAATTCGGATACAATATCTTCAGTATCTTTGTCTGGATATGATCTGAAATTAACAATAACAAGGTTCAATTTTGATGTACAATGAATAAAAACGGCTCGACAGATTTCAATATTTTTTTTTTATTTTGTTCGCTATAAATAAAGGGAAGTTTTGCGCATAAAAATATTGGGAAAACAAAAAACTTGAAAAATTATTTTTCTTCCTTTTAACTTCAATAGATGGCGTTCGTGACGGCTTTATCGACTAACGGACGTGTTTGTTATTCAGAACTGTCGTTCCTTTAGTGCGATTTTGAAAAGTATTGCCATATATGCCTAAGCACTAACATACCAGGAGAATATAAACCTACCAGGAGAACATCACTGTCGTTAATTTGAATTTAAAAAATTGTAGGTGAAAAGAAGTTCAATAGGTCATCTGGTATTATTATATTGCTTTGTAAAATACATGTAAATAAATAACCCACATTTTTATTACAATATAACCATGCTGTGCGCAAATATCAAGTGTTATAATCCAGGCGTTATTATGTTCATGTTATGTAGTACTCTTGCCACAACTGTAATTTGTTTTTTGTGCCCGTAGCGGACTCCACATTTGAGCGTTAAAACAATTAACGAGAATAGTTCCTAATAAATAACGCGATTACCGTATAGCTCCGTGAGAAAGCCGCCGTCATAAAGTTATAAAGGGAATTGCTTTACAACCCACTAACGGCCGCTGCGAAAAAGACTATTGCTAATCGTAACGGTTTAAACAATAGATCTTTGTCTCATGATCTTGCCTCGGCAAGGCACAATACCTTTTCCCACGGTTTGCGCATGCACCGTATAAAGGCCTGGCCGAGAGGTATACAAAGGACAGATAGTAGAGAGAATAAACATACACCATAGTACAGCGCTCCCGCTAATAACGCTCTATGCATTTAGTTCCATACTATAATACTCTCCATACTATAATACTCTCTATTTTGATTGCTCGTTCATTCGATCGAGGCCCCAAAGTGCCAAATAAATAAATAAAGGCCTACTTAATAGTAATCTGCTGTTGTCCCTCTTTGATGGAATCCGTGAAGGTGATTAAAGGCTCGGAATCAGTTAGGTCTGTGGTGATCACAATTGGCGACACTTCTATGTCGTTTGTAGTAGTTTGCAGTAGTTTCTCTGGTAGTATGTACTCTGTAACAAAATATAATGATAAAAAAAATCATGACTTCAGTTAACATGCACTAGAAGTGAAAACTGAACTTCGAAAGAATGAGACGAATACAGCATATCAGGAGTAGGATAATTGTAGGGTTTATTTAGGAAATAATGTTATTTTAATATCTTTGACCAATATATGAGTCCGAAACAGATCATTTCATAAATGTAAAGGGTATAAATTATTTGTGTATGCTCTGTATTTGTCTATATGTTTTCTTATTGTAAGCTGGCAACAAATATAAGTTACCTCGTATTAGGTTGTCCTCCAGTTCTAATTTGATATTCTCACTAACTACTCGCGCGACATCATGTCGCTCGTCACTCACGTCCATAGTGGTGTAGTCAAAGTATATCTTGTCGTAGCCCCATTTGCTGGTCCTTTCGAGTGATGATAACGATTGCGATATATATGTATGATCCAAGGTCTGCAATGAGATTAGGAAAAGTAAGATCATCAGTTTTTTTATACTTAGATTGGGGATTGCAGATTGGGTTTATAATTTAGGTATATGTTTCTGCCTATGTATGGGTACTTGCTCTCATATCACTTCGTAGACCCTGGGGGAAAATAGGATGGTCTTACAGATAATTTAATCAGATCTGAATTAGTAAACACTCAAAATGCGACATTCTTACCTCCTGTGATCTACTAATGGCTAGAACTCGAAGATGTTCCTGTGCACTGTGAACCTGTCTCTTAAACCGGAATAATTTCTTCATCAGTGCTAAGCATTCCCAGCATACTTGCTGGTCCAACCCTGGTACTATATCTGCCAGCTAAAGCAACAATACAGATCATTAGTTTTATTATATGTGGAGATTAATATTCTCAGAAAAGGGAGACTGATCATATTTCTAACTTTCAATAAGGGCTGTTCTTAAAACATGACAATTAATTATGCCTTTTCAGACCCCCACAGTTACATTTTAGCGACCTCTCTATAAAATAATTATAAGTAAACTAGCTGACCCGGCAAACATTGTTTTGCCATATAAATTATTTCTATTTTCAGACCTACCAAATATACAAAAAAAATTTCAAAAGAATCGGTCAAGCCATTTCGGAGGACTTCAATAATAAACACTGTGACACATTATTTTTATATATTAGATATAATAAGTTATAATCTATTAACAACCAACTGGCTGCGAGGTTACCACCTATGGAGATATGAATGGACTACTGGTAATAACTAGTCTGGTCACCCCAATCTGCATTGAAGAAGAGTGGTGAGTTATACATTGTCTGTTCCTCCAGAAATGGGGAGGTTCATACCCAGTTGTGAAACATATATGGGTTGTAAAAACAAAGTAACAATTGAATAGTCTGCAATTATGTACAGACGCTGGAATATGATAATCTATAGTTGGCTTTGAATTTAGAATTCAAATAGTTTTTCAGGTCCTATCTCAAAAAATATAATTTTATTGAACTGTCTTGTCAAGTTATTTAAATGAATAATTTTCTTAATTTGATGTATTTACTATAGTGAGAAAGAGATATATATTTTTTACTACTCAAATATACAGAGTTAACTTATAAAACTATATTCTCACGTATTTTTAATCAATTTACAATGATGTAGTGTTGATGAAAAGGACACAACGCAATTTAAAATAAAATAAAAATTTTTTGTCAATATTTTATGCCATCTATAGGTGATATATTTTGCAACAAGTCTTCGTAAAGTGCATTGACCTTAACATGTAATTTATTATGATTAGATTTGATTAAGACCTAAGGTGAATAAAATATATAAATAATTTTATAACAAATATTCATAACAAAATATAAAAAAGTTTTAAATACTTACCCGTTCTCCCGCGAAATCGTACATAAGCAATCGGAATATTTCATCAATTTGCGAAACCTCATTTATTGATACTAAATTGCGATCCGAGCTAAGACAAGTACTGCAAATAACTTTGCATTCATTATCTACATCTTGTTCCATTTCGACTTATAAAATAATAAATTTTAAAAATAAATAATATCGCAAGTGATTTTTGATACCACAACAAAAAGTTATACTCCCATGAAAAATAGACAAAAATTGATGAACAACTTTTAATGCTATTACGACACTACAAAATGGCCGCTTTACCCCAGGGCCGCCAACTCCTACAAATCTGTACTCCCGAAAAGTAATCGAAGTACCCTAATGGTGTCAATTCAATTTTGAAACCTAATATTTCGGCATTTTTTATAATTACTACAATAAACATTAAAAACTATTGTTGATTACGACAATAATAGCGTAACAGTTATAATTAATATATATGCAATTAAATATAAAAAATAGCGTATCAACTTAACAACGTAAAAAATTAAGTTTATTAGTATTGAATTTTAATCTAATAGAATTAAATTTATACGCCAACAGATATCCCATTTTTTATAAAAAGCATTATTAGAGGTTAAATTGAATTAAGTGCTAATTTATCCGAAGTCTATCACTTGATCGAAACATCCTATGCAGTTTAGTACTGCTTCCTTCTATCGCATGTCAGGTAGGTTAAAAGATCCTGCTGAGCTGCCCAGATGAATTTGTCAATAATATGATAATGTTACTAAATCATTATGTCTAAGATAAAAACAGTTCATGGCTTATAGGTCTATAGTGAAGGAAGCAGATGATTTTATAGTAAATAATAGTAACCCGCAGTCATAAATTGCAATCTCCATTTCCCAACACAATTATTTTTTTCACGTTATTAATCTTATAGTGATTATTTACTTGCTCTATGGTTAATCAGATTAACCAACGGCTTGGCTGACGTAATGACATTTGTTTGCTTTGTATTTTATCGTGTTTTGTTTATATTTGTTTGTTGATTGATAGATTTTTATTATAATTAGTCTTCAACTTAATATAGTGCGGAATTAAAATATGTTACCATTTATTTTGGAACTATATTGTCTTGAAATTAACACTAACGTTTTTAAGAAATCTCAGATCATTCTTTACAATTTTACAGAAATAATAAAGATATTTAATTAAATCTTATGAATGAAACCTTTTTTGAAAAGATAAATAATGAGGAAAAACACAAAAAATATGAGCAAGAGCATGTTATCGTAGTAAAAATTTTAAATAAAAAGTTTGTATTTCTTTGAAATCGGTAATAATGGAGACGAAAGAAGAATTTACTAAGAAGCTGCTATGCATGTCTTGTCTCTGCGTTGGGCGTACACTACATGAGGTCACTAATGAAAAAAGAAAGCGGTATTATTTAGATATATTGAAAGAGATACCGGTAAGTGGTAATTTTAAGCAATGCATTTGGGCTGCACAGCAGTCAGTAAACAAACACAAGCACATATACACTGGCATCCAATATAAAGTTAGACGTACATTAGTTACATGCTATTAATTCAACAGGCTTGAATTCATTTAATACCTTCAATCGCCATAATAATACTCAGATTTAATCATTCTTACTCTATAAACATTGTTATAAGTTTTATTTCATTCATTATTCATAATTATTTTCATACTATATTGCCTATCAATTCTTTTATTAAATAATATGTAATCACGGGTCTATACATACTATAATTTCATTATAATTATCATTGAATTGAGAAGGAATGGCTTTCTGATTCTGAGCACAATTTTTATTTTAAAAATAATTTATTAGTGTTGTAATTAATTAAATTTATCAGTGTTGTAACTTCCTTTAAAAAAAGAAAAAGAAAGTCGTAGTTAATTTTTAAAAAAAATAAAAATTCGGATTTAGTTTCGAATAGCATATAATTCAAATAAAACTGTTTCAGTTATGTGACATGCCTATAACATCACCAAGTATATGCTGGGAGTGTAATACTATGTTGAAGAAAGTTATATCCTTTCGGGAACAAGTCAAAGATTCATACAGGATCCTGCAAACCTATACAAGTGAGGTAATGACACTTTAACATTAAAATTTTAATAAGTACCTCTTCATCATTAGCATCAGTCACTTTATTTTTTGTTTGTTTTTGGATTTATTTGGGAATAAAAAATGCCACAATACAATATTAATTTAAAAATAACAAAAATATTAACCTCCCTTGCGGCTCATGGGATTCGCTATGACAAATTTTAATAAACCTAATTTCTGTCACGTCTTGATTCCCAGGTGTGCGAGAAGCAACTAATACAGAGCCATTTAGCTATATCAGATTCATCATAGGTAAATGGCTCTGTATTGCTTCTCGCACACCCGGGAATCAAGAAGTGACGGAAATTAGGTTTATTAAAATTAAAAAGAATGGAAGGATTGATGAGTGTGGAGCAAGCAAGGATGGGTAGGCACGCCGCTTGTAGGGGTACGCAGAGACCACAGATCTCCATCTGCTACGATCTTGGCATACTTTTCTTGCTTCCTCCTCACTTGTCACTCTTCTCATGCATGCTTTTAAGGGTACTCTTGACATGGCCTTTCCTAATAACTTCGGCAATTTGGTCAAGGTATGTTTTCCTTGGTCTTCCCTTAATGACCCTTCCATCCACATCTGCAATGAATAGATATGTTGGACGAAAATAATGTATGTATATTATGTAAGTGTTAGTGCCACAGATAATAATAAAAATGATAAATGAAGCAAGGACCAAGTTATTGGCAATTTTTTCACAACAATTTTTTATGAAGATATACCGTTATTTGATATACCGTTATATATATGTTACCGCCATTATTTGAATAAAATCATATCAACCCAATCTACCATCTAAGTTTATAAATTTCCTTACAGAATTTAGCCGAATGTCTGTTAAGTGATGTTTCCCGTCCACCACGTTTAAAAGTACACATTACCCAGCCAGTGACAGTGGCTCCGAGTGAAGCGATCGACATTGAAGTAGAAAAACCAGAGGAAGTGCAAGTCGTTTGCGTAAAAGATGAGCTGAAAGTGGAATTTGATGAAGGTAATTTTTAATCTTGATTAGCTAGCATATAAATTGTGTACAATTGATCTTCCTTTTTTGTTTGTTTGAAAATTCATCTAGTGTTTGTTTTAACAATTCATTTTTTATTACGAATTTATTATTGGCATCATCATTCAAAAAACAAGCCTATTCATAGGTCGGCAACACATTTTTAATGCCTATGGTGTTGCAAATGTCTGTGGGTGGCATTAATTGTTTTTTATTAGGCTGCTCGTTTGCCTTCCTATCCTATGAAAATAAATACTATTTATTTACTCTTTATTTACTATGTGTTTTATTTTCAGTGAAAAAAGAAAAGAGCCATATGGACACAACCGACTGTCCCCCATCAGATTCAGATATGGAAATAGATTCGGAACTACAGAAATTCCTCAGTGACGTTAAAAAGAATAGAAAGAACAATAAAAATCTGAAATCTGCAGTTAAACGAGGAAAGAAAATTGTTAAACGTCTGCATACTGAGAAGGTATAACAATAAACCTTGGTTCACTTCACGCACTCACCACATACTCTCATCACAACAGAAGAGAAGTAAAACAAAATATCCGACTGTGACTTAGCTTTTTTGGCAATAAACTAATAATTATTAAATTTTCCAGATCAAAAAAAGAACAAATGACGTCACAGAAAAGAAGATATTAACAATTAAGCTTTCATACGAGGAGATGTTGAAGGAGAGACAGAAAGAGTCTTCCAAAGAGGTGTACGTGAAGGCTGCATACAAATGTGAGACATGCCTGATTGGTTTTAACACAAACAAGTCATATAAGGCGCATGTGTCCAGCAAGCATTCACCGGTGAGTTTGTGCAGTAGAGTACATGAATAATTTTTTTTTTATTTCGAAAAATTATATTACTACATATTATCTTAATCTTTAGTAAAGAACGGAGGAGAGTAAAAAAATACGAAGAGCAATATACTATGAGTCAGTCATTCTCAAAGTGGGCGATAACGCCCCCTTGTGGGCGCTGCAACCTTACATGAGGCGGTAAAGGGCATAGAGAAAATTTGGGAATTTTGAATTGGTTCAGGGGGAATGACTAATTTTATTTTGAAATGTAAACTGAAACTAAAATCTACCTATAGAACTCTGAAATAAGATGAGACCGATATGGTGTGCTATATTATTTTGGTTGTGATATTCAAGATGTGGTATAGGTGAACAATTTTAAGGGGCGCTAGAAAATAAATGATTCTCAAAGTGGGCGGTAGACGAAATAAGTTTGAGAACCTCTGGTATAAGTTAAAATGGAACTAAACGAAAATTGAATAGACATTAGAAGGATTAACTGTAGTAATTTTAATTTAAAAATTTTACACCACAGGTACAGGCTGTACTTATTTGTATCTGCAGAACTTCCAAATCCAAACTACCTCTTAGGTACTGAGCATGTTTTTAAAGCCTTGTTTAAGATTAGATCAAGGGAATTTGTGGGTATTTGGAGGCCCTTTAGAACCGAAGGCCAAGTTCCCCCATCCTTCCGTCCCCCATTGATTATTGGGTTGTGAAATAAAGTGTAAGATTGCATTTTCATATTGTTCCAGAATCTTGGGAAGTACAACTGTCCCATATGCAAGACCATAATAGCGTCGGTACATTCCTTCGGTGCGCACTACAAGAGACATATGCGGAGGTATATTTTTTTTGAGGTGTAAGAAAATCATGTTCAATGACAAATTAGATACAATACCGATCATTGTCAATGGTAGAACTCTCAAAGAAGTGGTGACACCTTCGAGTAAGAAGACGATAGAAGGATACAGCGAAAATGAGCAGCATTTAGGAAGCTCTGTCATACCTTTTTGTCGCCTATACCTCTAGAGCCTGAAGACTGAAGTCTTCGGCCAGTGTGTCCTAAGTATACTCTCTTTATGTGTCGAAACGTATACTGACGGTTCGTCTGCTTCACAAATTTAGAGTCGCTCACAGAGCTATGGAGAGGGCTGTCTGTGCTCGAAGTTTGTGAGAGAATAAAACTAACATTTCTTTTCTTCGTAAAAAATTATTGAGTTTTATTTATGGCCTTTGTAGTTTTATTTTAGCAATTCTTACTAATAGTTCACACTGTCCCTATATATATTTATATATCTTGTTCATATGTTCAAATACTTTTTATGTACTACTTTGTAAATACATTTTTTTAAACTTGTAGTGCAAATTCTTTGTCCAAATTCTTTCCCTTTGCTTTTTTCCACTTCTAATGCAATAATTAGTAGGAATTGATTTGAAAAATAAAATTATATTACTTTTTTATTACTATTTATTAAACCTGATTCTGCCATCAGACATCTATACGTATGTACGATACAATTTGGTTATGTTTCGTGATATAATTGACAAGTGATTACAAACTAATGTAATAATTGGTGTTATCTGTGCCATAAAAGGGTAATTATCATAATTTATGTCACAATTGACAGATGTCAGATGTCATTCTGATATCTGTCAACTGTCAGTTTTGTGGCAGACAATGAAAACGTCAGTTGGTCGTCCACAGATACGAATGCAGCATCTGCCACAAGCGAACGATGGACATGAAGGCGATGCAGCAACATTACTACTCGACGCACGAGATCTCCTTGAAGGAGTACAAATGCAACTTGTGTGGGAAGATATCCAAGTATGTACATACATATATGTACCTGTATATATATGTATATATATATATATATATATCGCTTTATATGGCGGCAATCTGTGTTCAAACGTGTCACCATTTTTTGTTCGAGGGCGATCCCGGTATCTATTACGGTTCGGGCGGGCCGTCGACTAACTTTTTATCAGGTTCAGATTTTCAAGGTTTGGGTATAATTCCTCTGCCTCGAGCCCTATCCGAACATTTCCCTAGAACAAACTTACCCTCCATCTCTTACAGTCTCCCAAATTACATGTCAGTCAGTTAGTAATGCAGCTTTATGTAAGATTAATAGAATTTCCCGCTAATTCACATCAGCAGCGTTATGTTTTTATTTCATTTTTATAATCTTATGTAATTATAAATTATGTTGTTTAATTGTAGTGGCATATTGTGTACAATCCATTTCACACACTCACAATCTATTGACACTGGCATAATAGTTATAACTAATCGTCATTCAAGAAAAGAAATGTTTTTTTTTTCAGTTCCATAGACACGCACCGCTACCACAGAGACACGCACAAGGCGCGCGTGCAGTGCGCCGAGTGCGATAAAACTTTTAGCCACCGCGCCGGCCTCATGAACCATCGCCTGTACGTATTTATATTTTTAGATTGATAGATAAATAACTTGTTTATTCAAAGCACAATACAAACAAAATCAAAAGTAACAGTAGAAACACGGAGCAATATCCCAATCATTCTATTTTCCTTCCGATAAGACTCTGGGAGAGTTTCCCCTTATATCGAGTGTTCACTGCTAACTAAATCACTAAATGAGCTTGTTGATCTATTTACGAAAAATCACTTGTGATTTTTTCGTGCAAAGTATATTTTAGAATAGAATCAATATAGAATTTTATTTTCAAATACAGTTAGTATGTAATATGTAGACATAACAAATAGTAAACAGTCAGCGCACACTCTCGCTATAACCATCTGTTCATTAGTTCTGTAATCAACACTCAATGTATCGGGATCGTTTGTCGTATATCAATTGTGAATTTATAAGTTAATATTAAGGTAATTGTAATAACAATTAATGAACAACTGTTGGTGGATCTGAGTGCTAATTTATTTAACATGCATCCTAAACCATCGCATTCACAAGCAGAGACTAGCACACCTCAGAGACCTCCATAAAAATATAAAGTATAATCTATCTAATTATTACTTTTATTTAATTATGGAAAATTAATTATCTTATAATATGTCCAGACAGTATAGTTGAAAACAGTACAGATATACAAAAAAACAGTCTCCAGACGTTAACGAAGGTCTTTGCCCACAAAAAAAAGTAGGAACGATTTACTTGTTCCAGCGCAGTGCACGAACTACAAAACACGTTTCCCTGCACGGTGTGCGACAAAGTGTTCAGATGGAGGACCAGCTTAAAGAGGCATTTGGAGAAGCACAATGTAAAGGTAATAATTTTTATTCATTGGGATCGGAAAGTCCAAAGAATTTAAACTTTCTTCCTCTTTTACTTCCTCTTTTTTTTAACAGCTCATATATGTCCTACTGCTGAGCACGGGCCTCTCTATTTCTGGAGGAACCAAAGGACGACCAATTAATTGGCTCAGTGGCGGGGCCCTCCGCCCGCGGAGTCAATGGTCGTGGGTTCCATCGCCACTTCGGAATAAATATATGTATGAATTACAAACATTTTTTGGAATTCAAGTAGTTTGGTAACCCCGCCAATCCGCATTGGTCAAGGGTGTACATTAACCCATAATGTCCGTTCCTCCAGAAATGGAGCGGCCCGGTCCTCTTACCGTTCCATTATTCCCACCTTATCCTAAGGTAGGGAACGCATGTGAACTATCCTTGATATTGCAGATTTCCATTGGCCGCGCTGGTTGCTTAACCAGCCTTCTCGTTTGCCTTTTTATTCCATAAAAATGCAAACGAGGATAAAATTCCATAAAAAAACAAAAGGATATTTTTTTTTTCTAAAAGGAAACTATCAATATTTGTAGTAATGGATGTCCGGTGGAAGAATTAGATGTTTCTTAGGCTCTCACTTGTATATGTTTTTCAACAATACCATAGGAATCATTGAAAAATAGACCATATATAATATTAAAAAGCAGTAGCAAGCAGATTGTCTGGTCTCAGTTATAATGAAACTGAAAATCTGCTCCGACCAGATCTGTAATTTTTTAAAACATATATAATAAATAACAATTTATTGCACATCACAAACGAATACATATAAACATGGACACACAAACACAAACGCATGCGCACATCACACACATACACACGAACGCACGCACGCACGTACGCACGCACGCACGCACGCACGTACGCACGCACGCACGCACGCACGCACGCACGCACGCACTCTATATTATAAACTATATATGTAAGTTTGTGGTGTCAAAATAAATAATTATTACTATTAATTTTGCTACCGGACATCCTATACAACTAAAATTGTTAACTGTCCCAACTAAGCTAACAACCCTTGTTCTAGAAAATGGTTCATATTAATAGTCCAATAGTGTATAATAATCCATGATCTCAGATCATTAACTTGGTCTTTATCAAGCTATTGCTGGTTATATTTTGAACAATATCAGCGGGCGTCAAACTTTTTGACCAGTAAATTCATAATTTAAATCCTAATAGGAATTTTTAAAAAGTGTTAAATATATTTAAAAAAAAATGTTGATCTAAGAACACATAAAATGTACCTAGTTAATAAAATTAAACCATTAATTATATCCAAATTAATAAAGCTTTATTAATAAACCATAAAAAAAAACTGATTCTCACGAGGGCGAAAAGCGACTAATTGAGAGCCGTTTCGCTGCGGTAAATGGTAGCGGATGGAGTTCTGTGGTCTCTGCCAACTCCTGCGGGGGATAGGCGTGAATATATATAAAAAAAAACTAATAAAAAAATGCATACATACATATCGTCACGCCTGTTTCCCGCTCTCTCCATCCGCATCGATCCCGGCACACCTTCCTCCACACTCATCCATCCTCCCTCTCACATTCATCGTAGCGAAACGGTTCCTCCGTTAGTTGCTTCTCGCCCTCGTGGAAATCAGGACGTGATGGGTGGCGAACCACGTCGCCGTCAAAAAAAACATGGTTTAAATATATCAAACTTTTAGTATTATACATTTCTAACCGCTCTACCAATGGCCAGTGTGTACAGTATGCGACGAAAATTTTTTATAAATATACTTTCACGTATTGTTATGGATGGAATTGTGTTTCCATGCATCTTATAACTTAACGTGATGATACTCCACATTTTTCTGCGGATCAGCGAAATTTTCTCGCGAATTATCACTTTGGCGACCGCTGACTTATATTATTGTTTACAGGCGAAAGGCACTTCAGTCAACGGCGAGGCGTTTTGTACCCCGTGCGGTATAGAGTTCTCATCTCTTTGTTCCTACAGACGGCACCTGCGCAATAGCCTTAAACATGTAACTCATGATCAGCTCAAGTGAGTTATGAATTTATTATAATTTTTATACTAACACTATCCCCGTTTAGTTTTATCATACATATATATATATATATATATATATATATATATATATATATATATATATATATATATATATATATATATATATCATCACACCTGTCTGCCGTAGCCGTAAGCAAAGACTACAGATCTCCATCTGCTACGATCTCGGCACACTTTCCTTGCTTCCTCTACACTCATCGCTCTCTTCATGAAAGCTCGCCGGTTAAGAGTACTGTAAATTTATTTTACTAGTCATCCCTCATCCATCCTCTCTATGTGCCCAAACTATCTAGTCATCCATTAGTTATCGCGCTTGGTGTGGTGAGCGGTTGAGTTCCGGAGGGCTAAGCCATAATGACACTTTTCTAAAAGGCATGCAACGCTTCTGCACTGCCTATGGCACTGCGGATGTTGATGGGCGGCATTGATTGCTTTCCATCAGGTGACACGCCTGTCCTCGTTTGCCCTATATAAAAAACATCCTGTATAAGTAAATAAACATTCTATATGAAATTGATTTACTTTTCAGATTTATCTGCGATCATTGCAACAAACGATTTGCCGATAAGACCAAGCTACGAGACCACATAGAAGAGAAGCATTTGCACAAGACATACCAGTGTCATATTTGTCATAAGGTGAGTTAGAGTTTCAATTTGTTTATCAGTGTCATATTTGTCATAAGGTGAGTAAGAGTTTCAAGTTGTTTATCAGTGTCATATTTGTCATAAGATGAGTTAGAGTTTCAATGTTTATCAGTATCATATTTGTCTTTAGGTGAGTTAGAGTTTCAATTTGTTTATCAGAGTCATATTTGTCATGCGGTGAGTTAGAGTTTCAAGTTGTTTATCAGTGTCTTATTTGTCAAAAGGTGAGTTAGATTTTCAATTTGTTTATCAGTGTCATATTTGTCATGAGGTGACTTAGAGTTTCAAGTTGTTTATCAGTGTCATATTTGTCATGAGGTGAGAATTTGTCATCTTCGATCAGTGCGTCTGTAATCTTTTACGGTGCCGTAACGTGGACACTGACAGTTTGTCTGCTTCGCAAGTTCTGAGTCCCAAGACTATCCTTGAAGTTACTCTGGTAAATATGATTCAGAACGAAGAAGCAGTCACTGATATAATTCTTCGAAGTTAAAGTGACTATGGTCACTTTAACAGGTCACGTTCGGAGCAACGAAGAACGAAGTAGATTTAAAATACTTTTCTCTAAATTTTACAGTCCACAAGGTATTCTGATAGTTAGGCCAACAACGATATGTTTTCTTCCACAATTTTTTTTATGCCATAGAAAGGCAAACGAGCAGGCGCCTCCCATGTACATCCGCATCGCTATAGCCATTGCAGAAGCGTTGCCAGCCTTTGACGAATGTATAGGTTTGTTTTATTACAAATTCCAATGTCGTATCAGAAGTTAACTTGCCTTATATTCTTAATTTACATTGGCTGTTCTATATCAAGGAATCTTCATTCCTTATTTCTACAAAGTTCACTATTTACTTACTATTCACTAGTAACTTTTCTGTAAACATCATAGCCCAAAAGGATTCTTATAGGCCCATATATCCCATAATAAAGGCCTAGCCTTTTTTATGGGATGCCTTCTTAAGGCAAGTGAAACGAGCAGGCGTATCACCTGATGGAAACCAATCAATGCCGCCCATAGTAATCCGCAGTACCATAGACATTGCGAGACCATTACCATAGACATCGAGAAATGTGTAGGCTTGTTTTTTTGAAGGTTCCAATGTCGTATCGGAATTCATTTTGCCTCACATTCGTAATTTGACTGTTCTGGAATCTCAGTTCTTTCTTTCGAAGAAGTTCACTATATATTTTTCTCTAATCATTGCAGCCCACGAAGAATAGAGTGGGTTTGGATCAGCACATAAGATACGTTCACAAGAGTCGTCCCAACAACAAGATGTGTCATTATTGTGGGAAGGGATTTCCGGTGAGTGATTTTCTACTAATTTTTAGGGGAAGAATTCGACCAGAATCCGCCTGAGATATCCGCAAGCGTGGGGATTATTAGTTTTAAAGTTCTGAATTGGCCGCCAACCTTCGCAACTCGCAGATCATTATTAATGGAGTCAGGCGTTACTTTGCGGAAATCCATCACTATATGGACAGTCAAAAGTTTTACTTAGCTAAGATCCGCGACAAGCAAAACAATAACAGAAAACTAATAATGTGTGTTTTTCTGCTGGATGAAGTGGATTTATTTGGAATTTAAACCAAAAACTTACCGAAAAGTTTTTATCCGGTTGCCTTCCGTAGAGTCTACTATACCTGAAGATGTCTCGTGTTGGGACGAAACACGTGTCGTTTACAAGATGGAAAAGTGGTAGTGTGTGTTTGGTGTTGTGTATAGTGGTTGGTGGGTGGAGAATTGATAGCTGATTTTCGGTAAGTTTTTGGTTTAAGTTCGAAATAAATCCACTTCATCAAGCAGAGAAACACACTTTACTAGTTTTCTGTTATTGTTTTGCTTGTCACGGATCTTAGCTAAGTGAAAGTTTTGGCTGTCCACATCGGAGATCATTCTTAAAAGAAGAAGAAAAAGTTTTAAAGGAAGCCAAGTTCCAGTTTGAAGTGTTTTATGCTACGTTCACACGAAGACATCAATTTCCAAGCCGGACCTGATCTTCGCAGGACATGCTTAAGTCACAATATAATTTATAATATATGTATGAGTTTATACGTGTGTACGGTATCTTAATATCATATCACGCGGCAAAATACTGAATACGAGTCATAGGCAATAGCACTTTCGTATATGCGTTCACACGAGCCCAGTTCCGGTTTTTCACCGAACGTCGCAAGAACCCAGATACGGTTTTGGTTTTTCACAATTGGGTTTGAACAAAATCTCTTCCTAGGACGTCTCTGTCGGCGACAACACAAGTATATGATAGAAAGACGTCACGTCCATCGCTTCCAAATGGCAGTGAAAGACTGATCGTTTTCCTGCAAAGAACCGAATTGCACATTCACGTGGTGACACACCATTCGGGTTATTCGCAGAAAAGTAAACCGGGTACTATAGTGCATGCGGGGCTCTGCTGGGGCTGACCTCCATCCTCCCTTGCCGCTCGTGGGGTTCACTATGACGAATCTTAGTATACCTAGTTCGTTAAAAAATGACGGCGACGTGGTTCGCCACCCGTCACGTCCTGATTCCCACGAGGGCGAGAAGCGACGAACGGAGCGCAAGTTTCGCTACGATGAATGTGAGAGGAAGGATGGATGAGTGTGAAGGAAGCAAGAAAGGTGTGTCGGGATCGTAGTGGATGGAGATCTGTGGTCTCTGCCTAACCCTACAGGGAGACAGGTGTGACTATATGTATGTATATAACCGAATGCCGTGTGAACAATGCAGCCGTATTTTTTATGGGATAGCAGGGCAAACGAGCAAGCGTGTCGCCTGATGGAAAGCAATCAACGCCGCCCATAGACACCCGCGACTCTGCAGGAGTCATATGTAGTGTAGGCTTGTTTATTGAAGGTCGGTTCAGAAACACAGCCGAAGATAATCGGTTCCACAGGGTAGTGGTGGGTGGAAAGAAGTTTTGAAGATAGCCACACGTTCAGATGGAGGAGATGAAACTTTACGGTCAGTTGTGCGGTTGTGAAATTGCGGTATACTATAAAAATATTTATATGTAGAGGTTTACTACCTGATGATGAATCACTGATGTTTAGATAGGGTTCTAGATGTTGTTTATGTGTATTAATCTCCCTCCTCTGTTTAGCTATATGAGCTGCTCACAGATGGCTCAGATCCTGAGTGAGTTCTTTTCTCTATCATGTCTTTATTTGTCGCAGACGAAAGTGCAGCTGGAGTCTCACATACGTACTCACACTGGGGAGAGGCCGTTCATCTGTGAGTTCTGCCCTACTACATTCTCGCAGCAGTCGAATCTGTATAAGCACAACCGACAGGTAACCGTTGTTCAAAATGTCGAAAAATTTTGTCAAACTTTTGGCGTTCTCTCATAGAACGCCGTCTTCCATTTTAAGAGTTGAAGTGCCAATGGGTTAGTACTTTTGAGTACTAGCTTTGCTATTTTGAAATTACGTTTTTTTTATGGAATAGAAAGGCAAACGAACGAGCAGGCGTGTCACCTGATGGAAAGCAATCAACGCCGCCCGTAGACATCCGCAGCGTCATACGTTGCCGACCTTTAAGGAAAGTGTCATTTTAGGTGCAGGAGGGGTAGTGGGAGGGGGAGGGTGTTGAGCCTCCGGAACTCAGACCGCTCACCGCACGAAGCGCGGTAGCTATGCTACCACCCAGACGCCGGTTTTCTGCGGGAGTGTGATACTTCCCCGGGCGAGCCGGCCCATTCGTGCTACAGACAAATACTATGCCACTCTTGACAAAGTATTCGTCTGCAGCGTGGCTCTACCACTATGTAGCGTGGGCAGCCAATCGGACAACTACCAAGAAACTGGAGGTCTTATTCTGCTTCAGTTGGTTGGACCATCTCATCGGGGATCTACCCCTGAATCTTCTCCCCTCGATATTTGCGGAGACGTTTCCATAAGTTTCTAATATATTGTAGGTAATGTTTCATTCTCAATCTTTATCTTTATTGAGATGACTGTTTTGAATAGATTAATAAATAGTTTCCCAAAGGGGGGCAGTACCACCCTCTAATGGGGGTCGTTATATAATACCTCTATTATATAATAATTTATGAAAAAACATTTTATCTATTAGTCACAAATGTTTATGTTATTATTATGGCGTAAATAAACATTTTTTTGTGTGAAGGTAGTCAATTAAAGGATGGGAACCCATGGTTTATTATAATATTAATTCAACGTATTATAACTGAATCACAACTCGTGGTCGGGGTGCGCTAGTTTTTTTTATATAAATATCTAATTTCCAGGTACATTTAAACATTAAATCGAAGAGATATCCTATTATCAAGAAGAGAAGCGAAGACAGCAAACCCATAGAGACCGTAACAGCGCCTTTCCAAGAAGAAACCGCTAATATAGTCCTAGAAGGCGCGCCAAAGGAACAACAACAGTATTGCGAAAATGCATTCGCGTCCCGACAGAGGAAAGACGTTGAATTGATTCTGGGTTGGTGATGTTAAGAGGCGCTCGTGGTACAACGCATGGGTGGTGATCACCAGTAAAGTGGGTTTGGTGATCGAGCGTTGTTAATCACGAGTGCCTTCAAATTTTACGTTGGGTACATGCGAGTCCGTAGATATTTTATCTCGCATTGTATATTTACTTTACTAGGCCGTATCTTTACTCCTGCAAGCCCGCCGGTTAAGGGTACTCTTGACCTGGCCTTTCCAAAAAACTTCGGCAATTAGGTAAAGGTGTGTTTTCCTTGGTCTTCCCTTATCGACTCGACCTGACCGAGGAGAGTGCCGAGATCGTGGCGGATGGAGATCTGTGGTCTCTGCCTACCCCTACGGGAGACAGGCGTGACGATATGTATGTATGTATCGTTACTTTTTTTTGTGTAGGATGGTGTTTTTGACCCTAATGTTTTTCGGCTTTAAAAAATTTTTCGGAAGACTCGCGATGAGGAGTCACAAACAGACTGGTGGACAACGAAGATAATTAAGTGAGCAAGGTTGCTTCTCAGTCTCAAACCCAGCTGAATTTTCTTAACCCTTAAATGCATGGTTTTTTATTGCGGCCTGGAAAAAAATGTTTCCTGGTAGATATTTAGGTACATATAACATAAAAAATAATGAAAAAAATCTGGTATAAAAAAATAGGTATTTATTATGAAAAAATATGTATGTAGACAATTGGCAACACTATGCGTTAAATAACGTTAACGCTATAAAATAACGTGAAACATGGTAAGTATACATTTGGCAACAAGATGCATTTAAGGGTTAAAGGGGATAAGAAGGCAAACGGAGGGGCTGGAAGGAAAAAGCTAAACGAAGATACGACTAGAAAAATTTACTGGACCATGCTAAGGCCCACCCGTGGCTGTAATGCCCTGATGATGATGAAGAAGGCAAACGAGCAGGCGTGTCACCTGATGGAAAGCAATCCACGCCGCCGATAGACATCCGCAGTGCCATAGGCAGTGCGGAAGCGTTGCAGGCCTTTGAGAAATTTGAAAGCTTGTTTTTAAAGTGATGGATGATGCATCACGACAGAAGATGGGCAATTGGCGATCCAAGCGAAACTCAGATGATGTTGATTATGGCTTGGATGACAATTCTCTCGTTAACTTCCAACGTTGTTTGTAGTCCAAACCGTGTCCAGCTCATGCTATCTTTTGCGGGTTATTTTCCTAGCTCATACGGTTTGGTCTGGTCCGGTTTTAGCTTAGCGATTTAGTGTACACCTCAATAGTTATGAGTCAAATTGACATACTAAACATCCGGAAATCTAGTGTTAAAAGCTTTCAGAGATCAACGGGGAAGACTGTGGTCCAGAATAGAAGTCACTGTTGTTGTCTACAAGTTTGGAAATTAAGGAATCCCCCGGAGAACAAACTTACTAATATAACTTTGTAATGGAACAATATTATTGCATATATGCATGCCGCCCTAAGTATAACAAGATCGAGATGTATTTAATAAATAGTGATTATAGTTTATACAATTGAATATAGGAATATCTTTTTTTGTTTCATATATACGTTTTTTGTATATTAATATAATAAATTATATAATAATATAAAGAAAGTGTTATTTATTCATACAAAATGTGAATGTTTCTTTAGTTCCTGTAGTGTGTAAACATACGTTGATAAAATTACGTTTATGAATTAAAATACCAACACTGACCCTTAGCCAAAGGCGTCACGAATTGCATTACATACATAACTTTATAGCGACGTCAATTCAATTTTTTGATTATGACAAGTATCAGCGAATTCTGCCAGTGTCAAGTCAATAATGGGAGTCACACAAATAAAAATTCTAAAATGAAAAATAGAATTATAGGAAAAATTTCGCGCCGTGGTAACTTTCGTGAAAGGACTAGAAAGCTAAAAAACAACAAAAATTGAAACTATAAACAAAAAAAAAATAGGACGTCGCAAGAAATCGACACGAAGATAGGGAATATAAGGTGAACTGGAACTAGTAGTATGCCGAAATGTCAATTATAATATATGTAACAACGCCATCTGTTTCTCTTTTTTTTTTAAAAAAAATCAGGTAAACAATAATAAAAAACACTTGTTATGAATGAAATTTAATTAACTTTAAAATAATTAAATGTTATATAAATCTGAATATTGCACACAAATTTAATGGACATATAACCAGTTTGACATGTTATCGTTTATTTTTCGTTTATAGGTAATTATTCGTCATTTTCCCCTTTGACGGCGGAAACGATATCTGCGAAAAAAAAAATTAAATTAATGCCAGGACTCGTTTTGTTTTTAAATATAAGATGTTTTCATTTGACCACAAAACCGCCTGTTAACGTCCTGAAAGTTAAATATAAATGTTTGGCGCGAATTTACAACAATGATATGTTGCACTTATAACAATGATAAATACACGTTTTCATAACTAATATTGTTTAAAGCTTGTTGATATTGAGGGAAATCGTATCAGTTGAAGATGATATGTACTTACTTTTAAATGCTGTTTGAATGTCGACTCTAACGGTATTTGTGGCTGAAAAAAATGTAAACGTTTTCTAAAAAGGTTCAACAGCATCTATCTATAACGCATCAACAGCATATCGTAAATGGTTTTGCTAAAAAAAATTTTTTTCAGTAGAAAAATCTACAGAGCACTTTGTGACGAAAAATCTTAGATTATCCGATATAAAACTGTCATACGTCTCGAATTATGAACTTTATAAGTTTAAAAATATATATTTTTTTAAAGTTTTATAATACTTACTATTCAGAACGTTTTGTATTGTATCTAGAGAAAAACAAGAAATCATGTTTTTATTTTACTTGACACTAATCAAAAATAAAATCTAATTGCCATAGACAAGGAAGGAAGAATGACATTTCACAGGATTTTTCCCGCCAATTTATGTCCGTGACGTTATATTTTTATTTAATTTTCATAATCTCAAGTTTATTTGTTGTCAAATATAATTCATAGTACTGTTTTATTCTATTGGCATATTTTTTTCTTTTTTCTGGCAATTACTTATAACTATTATGCCAGTGTTAAATAAATTAAAATAATGTCACGTTACCTACTGATAAAATGGTGGCTATTCTACCAAAATCTATGGACTTTTTCAGTCATCTTAAATAGTCACGATACACACATGTATTTCATTTCACTCCATTTATACGCCTTAATAAAATATATTGTATAATCGCCAAAATAATAAAACAACATAACTGATAATAATATGAGATTATGAAAATGAAATAAAAACAACGTCACAGATGTAATTTGGCGGGAAAAGACTGGTATGCCACCAGTTTTGAATATAGGTTGATTATTTTTTTTTAAGTTAACACCAAAAGTCATTGCATTCACATTGCAAAGTGAACAGTTTAGTGCACAGACTATCGAAGTGTATATTTTAATAACAAGATTAGCTTAACTGGAATGGTTAATGAAAATCCTAGTAATATTAAAAGCAATTTTGTCTTTTTTTTATTAGACACTTACCACTTATTGCACTGAATATTTTTTTCGCTGAAAATTGAAAGACACATTACATTCCAGAACATATAGACATGTTTTAGAGCCCGTATATTTGTCCACCACGCTTGTCTAATGTATATTTGCGGGACACTCAGAATCAGATTTGATATCTTTAGGCCTTACATATATTTATCCCAAAGAGGAAAACGCACTCGCTACCTAACTGGACTTAACGGTAGTCTTCCGTAGAGTTTACTATACTCTCACTCATAGTCTAAATCAAACAGGAATAATATATTCATAATAGAAATGGCATGTCTTTTCTACTGGCAGGGCTAACTCGATCTGTGTCTGTCAACCCTTCCTTATGGCATCTACGCCGTGTGGCTACATAAATTATCTTCTTTCTTGATTTGTCTGATGAAATAATATGCTATAATAAGTATTAGTTGTGTATAAAGTACAAACATTCTTTTTTTCAGAACATTATCTATTTTTATTTTATTTCTTTTCTTTTATTTATAACGCATGTTATTTTGAAACAATTTTCGATATTTTTTTATTAATTTGCTAGTATACTTTACATATAATATTACATGGTTTTCGAATGGGGGGAGGGGACGCTAAAAAGGTATTGTGCACTCGGGCGCGAGTTAAGCTCGCTACGCAACTGCCAATGTTGTATCAGTTCGGAAATATCCGCTAAAGGTAGCTGGTTCTACAGGATGGGTAGTGTACGTAAAAAGAAGTGACGATGAAATTTTTCTATGTGGTGAGTGTGACGAGGATTTTTCAACAATTCCTCGAGTACTGCCCATGCATTGGACATGAGATTGGATCGCTGTCAGCTCCTCTTTTGCTGCCGTTACGAGCACTCAACATAATAATAATTTCAACAGGGTCTCAGTTTTCAACACGCATACTTTCTGCTTGCAATTACTTCTTTAAGAGGTAATATCTTAACTAAGATGTGTTGCAACTGGAGTCTGGATTTATATTCCTTTTTGTTTACAAAACGGACCTTATTATATACATGGCGAGAGAGAAGAGTGCGGGGGGGCCGGAGACGCGGTCGGGCCTGCACGTGCGCAGCAACAAAGCGCGTTCCGCGAATGCGGAGTATCAAAGCGCGTTCCGAGAATTTATTCCCGAAGGACAGTATTCTGTAGTGTGTAGCTACACTTCGAAACTGCAAAATGGATATGATTTTCTTTAATCGTTTTAATAATCCCAAGCATCGTTGGTGTGATTTCCGTATAGTGATAAATATTTCTATGGCATGCTGGTACAGTTTTTATTTAATGTAATATGAAGGCAAATGGACAAGCGCGTCCCATGATGGAAATCAATCAACGCAACCCATAGACATCTGCAACATCATAGGCATTGCAAATGCGCTGCTGGACTTGTAATAGTTTTATCATTTGCCTATGTTTTCCGTAAAAAAATTATTAGGAAGAAGAAGCGAGAAAAAAAAATTCTTACAGGCATCCTTCTCAGCTTTAAGTCCTTTAGTGATTAAATCCGCTGTAAATTTAATTATTTTAATAAATAAAGTGTGTATTCGTAAACATACAGATACAGATATTAAATCCCACTATAGCACTAGTTATACCCCACTATACCACTATACAAATAATAATGACATAGTCACCACTTATCTCGAAACGATACAAATATTATATTAATTAATGAGTCCTCCTCTATTAGTGTTGTGCCCTACATGGTGTTTTTTTAACAGCCCATATATGTCCCACGTGCCTCTCTATTTCTGGAGGAACGGACGTTAACCAACCACGCTTGCTCAATGCGGATTGGCGGGGTTTCCAGACTCGGAATAAATATTTATAATCCATACATATTTTTATTCCGTAGCGGGGATCGAACCCGCGATCATTGACTCCGCGGGCGGAGGGCCCTGTCACTGAGCCAATTGGCCGTCAATAGTTACCTTATATTAATTTCATACCTTATATACACATAATATGTGAAATGTACTATAAATTATTCAATTACAGCTGTTTGAGCCACGCAGAGCGTAAATTTGTCAAGAAATTATGGTCTGTGGACACAACTCTATGATAAACACAATTAGTGTATTCTTTATGGCGTTTTTATCTAATATAACTTCATAATATATATTCAATTCTTACTAAGATTGCTTCCAAAGTCAGCGACATCATTCAATGTCTGAGCTGAAAGAACATTATTATAATTAAAAGCAAATAAAAAAAAAATGACGTAATGTTAGTACAACTCTAATAATCTATTTTTTTCTTTGGCATAAATGTTGTCATTACTTTTAATCTTGCCGGAAAGAAAAGAAACAGTTTAAAAAAAATGTTTACTTTTCTTCTTTGATGTTAATTGAGTATAACTATTATGCCAGCGTCAAGTAAAATATAATAACGATAAGTCTCATAAACGTACTACTAGTCAGAGACGCGACTTTTCGCGACTAGATAAAACCTTCTATGGACTTTTGTATACGGTTACGATACACGCATTTATTTAATTTCACTCCACTTATACGCCTTGATTAAACTATATTGTACAATACACCATAAAACTATTATTTTATAAGTGTAACAATCTTTCAACTTACAATTAATAATATTTTTAATCTTCTCTCCGAGTTTATCTAAAATATAAAAATAATATATTAATTATTATGATATATAAAAATAATTAATACCATATATCTTGTTCGTACAATTGTATTAATTACATGGTAAATTAGTGTTGCGTGATCTATTTTTATTCACATTTTACCGTAGTATACCGGTCCGGTCACATTTTTAATGGTAATGACAACTATAGGAATATATATATGTTTTATTTTACTATTGCATATGCTTTGTAGAAGCGATGTCGTTTAAGTCCTTGCTATTTTAATTTTTTGTTTTAAATCTTAGTATTTTTTACGTATAGTGATGACATCTCTCTACAGATAATGGATCGAGTATTACTTTATGGTTCAGTCTAAAAATCGATTCATATCGATTGATATAAACATTAATGATATCAAGAAAGGAAATTATTTTCGTTGTGTTCACACTAAACAAATAAAAGTCAACTATGTTAATAGTACATGAATAGATATAAGTGTGAATAGATATACTGACCGTTAGTGGAATTAAGGAATTTAATCGCGGCGTTTGCTGCAAAACGTTTTATTTGATTAATTACACTGGCATAAATAACTAGTACATTTTTTATAATTTTTTTATAGCAGAGTAGGCGAAAGAGCATGGGATCACCTGGTGATAAGTGATCACCGCCGCCCACAGACACGTGTGACACTCACACTCGTTGCCGGCCTTTTGTGACCACTTACGCTCGTCTCTTGAAGGTTCCTTTCCTTGGAATCCTAAATCCTTGGTTGGTTTGGTTTGTCGAAGAATTAATAATCCAAACAATAATATTATTTTTATAGTGTTTCTTTTTATATTAATAACATTGTTATTAAGAGAGAATTGTGAAAATAAAGGAGATATTTCCACAGCCCATATATGTTCTAATGCTGGGCATAGGCCGCCCTGTTTCTGAAAGAACGAACAATAACCCACCACGCTTGTCGGAACGAATGAAATGGGGACATTTACACCCCGCACAGGGGTATAGGATCAAGCCTCGGGGTTGAACCCCCCTACTCGCGCAGCAACTCAATGGGGCGACCGTCCCCCGGTGCCGCTGTTTCTGGCGGCTTTTGGGCGTTCATTAAGGATTTCGCGCCGTCGAAATATAGCCGAACCAATTCCTACGTTGGGTCCGTCGCTGGCCTTCCTTCCTCGCGGGAACCAGACGGTGACAGCAGAATTTCGCGTGGTGAAATTATAGTCTGTGGACACAACTCTATGATAAATTTAATTAGTGTATACTTTATAGCGTTTTTAACTAATATAACTTCATAATATATATTCAATTCTTACTTATACTGCCTCCAAAGTCAACGACATCATCCAATGTTTCAGCTGAAAGAACGTTTTTATGATTAAAAGCAAATGACGTAGTGTTAGTACAACTCTAATAATCTATTTTTTCTTTTGCGTAAATGTTGTCATTACTTTTAAACTTCTCACAAAGGAAAGAAAAAGATTAAAAAAAAACATATGTATTTTTTTTTCTTTGATGTTAATTGAGTATAGCTATTATGTCAGCGTCAAATAAAATATAATAATGATAAGTCTCATTGATGTACTACTAGTTAGAGACGCGACTAATGTTAGATTTTGATAAAAGGGTAACCATTCTACCAAAACGTTCTATGGACTTTTGTATACGGTTACGATACACATCATCATCATCAACATTCTGCGGCAGTCCACTGCTGGACATATGCCTCCCCCATGGAGCGCCACCTAGCCCGATCTTCGGCCACACGCATCCAGTTTCTGCCAGCCGCCCTGCGCAGATCGTCGCAGCATCTAGCCGGGGGGCGTCCGACATTACGTTTACCGAAACGCGGTCTCCACTCCAGCACTCGTTTGCTCCAACCATTGTCGGATCTCCGACAAACGTGACCAGCCCATTGCCACTTTAGTTTGCTAAAACGAAAGGCTATGTTAGTGACTTTAGTTTTCTGGCGGATTTGTTCATTCCGAATCATATCTACCAGAGAAACTCCGAGCATAGCTTTTTCCATAGCTTTCTGAGCTTATGAAGCAGACGGACTGTCAGCGTCCACGTTTCGGCGCCGTAGGAGAGTACGGGTAGGACACACTGGTCGAAGACTTTCGTCTTCACGCTCTGAGGAATGGGCGACGTGAAGACCTGACGAAGTTTTCTAAATGCTGCCCAGCTTAGCTGAATCCTTCTATCGGCTTCTTCCTCGAAGTTGTCTCCACCCAATTGATTTGCCCGAGGTAGATATACTCCTAGAGATCTTCGAGAGTTTTACCATTGACGATGGTCGGTTGTAGATCCAAATGATCGTTGACCATGACTTTAGTTTTATATTTTATTATATTTTAGTTACGATACACGAATTTATTTTATTTCACTCCACTTATACGCTTTGATTAAACTACATTGTACAATACACCATAAAACTATTATTTTATAAGTGTAACAATCTTTCAACTTACAATTAAAAATATTTTTAACCTTCCCTCCGAGTTTATCTAAAATATAAAAATAATATATTAATTATTATGATGTATAAAAATAATATCATACATCTTGCATCGTACAATCGTATTAACTACATGGTAAATCAGTGTTGCGTGATCTATATCTCACATTTTACCGTAGTATACCGGTCCGGTCACATTTTTTAATGGTAAATATAGGAAGGCAAACGAGCATGTATGCCGTCTAATGGGAAGCAATCAATGCCAATCATAGACATATATGTATGTTTTATAAATATATATTAGTTTAAGCATAAGCTTTGTAGAAGCGATGTCATTTAAGTCCTTGCTATTTTAAGTTTTTTATTTAAAATCTTAGTATTTTTTACGTAAAGTGATGACAAATCTCTATACAGATAATGGATCGACTTCCGCATTCATACTTCTCCACACAGATTATGATTCGGTCTAAAAATCGATTCCTAATCTATCGATATAAAAATTAATGTTATCAAGAAAGGAAACTATTTTCATTGTGTTCACACTAGACAAATAAAAGTCAACTATGTTAATAGTACATGACATAAGTGTGTATATACTCACCGTTAGTGGAATTAAGGAATTTAATCGCGGCGTTCGCTGCAAAACGTTTTATTTGATTAATCACACTGGCATAAATAGCTACTGCATGTTTTATATCTTTTTTTATAGCAGAGTAGGTAAAAGAGCATGGGATCACTTGGTGATAAGTGATCACCGCTGCTCACAGACACGTGTGACACTCACACGCGTTGCCGGCCTTTTGTGAACACTTACGCTCGTCTCTTGAAGGTTCCTTTCCTTGGAATCCTAAATCCTTGGTTGGTTTCGTTTATCGAAGAATTAATAATCCAAACAATAATATTATTTTTATACTGTTTCTTTTTATATTAATAATATTGTTATTAAGAGAGAATTGTGAAAATAAAGGAGATATTTCCACAGCCCATATATGTTCTAATGCTGGGCATAGGCCGCCCTGTTTCTGAAAGAACGAACAATAACCCACCACGCTTGTCGGAACGAATGAAATGGGGACATCCACACCCCGCGCATGGGTATAGGATCAAGCCTCGGGGTTGAACCCTCCTATTCGCGCAGCAACTCAATGGGGCGACCGCCTCCCGGTGCCGCTGTTTCTGGCGGCTTTTGCGCGTTCTTTAACGATTTCGCGCCGTCGAAATATAGCCGAACCAATTCCTACGTTGGGTCCGTCGCTGGCCTTCCCTCCTCGCGGGAACCAGGCGGTGACAGGAGAATTTGAACGCGTGGTGAAATTATGGTCTGTGGATACAACTCTATGATAAATTTAACATAGTGTATACTTTATGGTGTTTTTAACTAATATAACTTCATAATATATATTCAATTCTTACTAATACTGCTTCCGAAGTCAGCGACATCATTCAATCTGTCAGCTGTAAGAACGTTTTTATGATTAAAACCAAATAAAAAAATGACGTAGTGTTAGTACAGCTCTATTGTTTACTTTTTTCTTTCGCATAAATGTTGTCATTACTTTTAAACTTCCCGCAAAGTAAAGAAAAAGTTTAAAAAAAATCATGTATATTTTTCTTCTTTGATGTTAATTGAGTATAACTATTATGCCAGCATCAAGTAAAATATAATAACGATAAGTCTCATAAATGTACTACTAGTCAAAGACGCGACTAACTTGATTTAGGTCTTGATAAAAGGGTAACCATTCTACCAAAACCTTCTATGGACTTTTGTATACGGTTGCGATACACGAATTTATTTAATTTCACTCCACTTATACGCTTTGATTGAACATTATTGTACAATACACTATAAAAACTATTATTTTTTAAGTGTAACCTTTCAACTTACAATTAAAAATATTCTTAATCTTCTCTCCGAGTTTTTCTAAAATATAAAAATAATATATTAATTATTATAATATGATATATAAAAATAATACCGTATATCTTGTATCGAACAATTGTATTAATTACATGGTAAAGTAGTGGTCTATTTGTCACATTTTACCGTAGTATACCGGTCCGGTCGCAATTAGGCTAGGAATAATATCTGTAGACCATACATATGTAGGCCATATTATCCCCGACCATTCAGGGGATTGAACCCGCGACTCCGGATTGACTCCGGAGACGGCAGCCGCGCCACTGAACCAATTAAACGTCGAGTAATTATGTGCCTTTCCACATAGCACGTATAGTTTTACGTGGTCAGTCAGAACTTTTACTTAGCTAAGATCCGCGACAAGCGAACAAAAACAGAAAACTTTAAAAATACGTTAAGTAACTTAACGGTTGTCTTCCGTATAGTCTACTATATCTGATGATGCCTCGTGTTGAGACGAAACACATGTCGTTTGCAAGGTGGAAAAGTGGTGGTGTGTGTTTGGTGTTGTTGATGGTGGTTGGAAGGTGTAGAGTGCCTGACAGCAATTTTTCCGGTAAGATTTAGTTCTTTTATTTTTTTTTATGACACAGGAAGGCAAACGAGCAGGCGTGTCACCTGATGAAAGCAATCAACGCTGCCCATAAACTTTCGCAATGCCATAGGCAAAGTAGTGCGGAAGCGTTGCCGACCTTAAAGGAAAGTGAAATTATGGGAGTGGGAGTGGGAGGGGGAGTGGGAATCGAAGGGGGAGTGGGAGGGGGAGTGGGAATCGAAGGGGGAGTGGGAGGGGGAGTGGGAATCGAAGGGGGAGTGGGAAGGGGAGAGTGTTGGGCCTCCGGAACTCAGACCGCTTACCGTGCGAAGTGCGGTAGCTAAGCTACCACTCAGACGCCGGTTTTCTGAGGGAGTGTAGTACTTCCCCGGGCGGCCGGCCCATTTATGCTACAGATAAATATTATGCCATTCTTGACAAAGTATTCGTCTGCAGCGTCGCTCTACCACTAGTTCCTCGTAAATCCACGTCTTCCAATAGAAAACACACATTTTTATTTTTCAGTTTTGTTTGCTTGTCGTGGATCTTAGCTAAGTAAAAGTTCTGACTGTCCACATAGTAATGGATTGCCGCAAAATATGACTCCATTATTCACATAGGTATAGCTTACTTGGTGAAAATCACATTTCTTTGTAAATGTTGCAGTCAAGTAAAATATATTTTTTTTATGGGATGGAGGGCAAACGAGCAGGCGTGTCACCTGATGGAAAGCAATCAGCGCCGCCCATAAACATCCGTAGCGCCATAGGCAGTGCAGAAGCGTTGCTGACCTTTAAGTGACATTATGAGAGTGGGAGGGGAAAAGGAGTGTGAGGGGGAAGGGGAGTGGGAGGGGGAGGGTGTTGGGCCTCCGGAACTCAGACCGCTTACCGTACGAAGCGCGGTAGCTAAGCTACCACTCAGACGTCGGTTTTCTGCGGAAGTGCGGTATTTCCCCGGGCGAGCCGGCCCATTCATGCTACAGACAAATAATATGCCATTCTTGACAAAGTATTTTTTGGATATACGATTTACATAACAAACGAAAAATAAGTTTAAATGGAATTCATTTTTTAGAACAAGCACTAATACAACCTCGTCGACAATCTGTATATTTGCTATATCCTCTACCCAATACCCACCTGGATTTAATTTGCCTAGTCCAGTGCTGTAAGCAGGTCTGTAGCAAAGGACAGTTATCTGCGATATAAGAAAAATAATGTTAAAAGAAATAAAAAAAATTGGACGCTATTTTAAAAATAAGAGCAAATATGGACTTTTCGCGCCAACTTACATCAGTGACGTTGTGTTTTTATTTCATTTTTATGATCTTATATTATTATCAGTTATATTGTTTAATTATGGTGGCATATTATAATACAATATAGTTCGATTAGGGTGTATAAGTGAGGTGGTTTGAAATAAATGCGTGTATAGTGATTTTGTAGTGTGATAGTGTATAGAAGATTTTGGTAAAATAGCCATCATTTTATCAAGACATAACGTGACAAGCTGACTAGTTATATCTCAAGAGATTTGATATTATTGTATTTTACTTAACAATGACTTAACAGTTATAACTGATTGCCATCAAAGAGAAGAAAAGAGCAAATATCTAGTTGCATAACAATCAATGCTTTACAAATGGATCTTATTACGTATTCTTTGTAAACTTAATCCAAATGCCACGTCAAAATCGATAAATAAAGTCTGAGACACATGAAAACCTAAAAGGCCGGCAACGCTTCCGTGATTCCTGTGGTGTCGCGGTTGTCTATGGGCGGCGTGGCTTCCTATCTCATAAAAAAATAAAATTAAAAAATCCTAAGATTCTTAAATGTATTTTGGTGTCTTCGTTTCTAGTCAGTGGAGTACACGGTTTATTTAATACATTATCCACTATATTGTCTACAGATTTATTTGCACAGATAACTCAATGTTTGCGTGACAGCGACACGACCTGTCGCTACGGTTGCCTCGTGCAGACTGCCGAAAACCGACATCCACACGCCGCGTAGAGGTGTGGGGTCGAGCCTCGGGGATGAGCCATTGCTCTCAGCGGCTTTTGTGCGTCCTTTAACGACTTCGCGTCGTCTACATATGTCCCAACCTATTCCTACGTTGGGCGCGTCGCTGGCGGTGTGAGGACTTTGCGTGGGAGCGCCCAGTGAAAAACCCTCAGCTGCTTATGGAAATTATTTATAAAAACGCCTCTCAACACTTATACATAGTGTATTAAAACTTTTTATTTGAATATAATAAAACCTATTGTATTATATTATTTTGCGACCGATTGGCTCAGTGGCGGGGCCCTCCGCTCGCGGAGTCAATGGTTCGATTCCCGGATCGGAATAAATATTTATATGGATTTATAAATGTTTATTCCGAGTCTGGTAACCCCCCCAATCCGCATTTCCTTTCCTGATCTTTCTTTTCCTCTCTATCCTTTCCCTTCCTCTCCGCCAATCCACGGTCTGCCGTGCCAATGGATGCGTGGCTAGGGGCGAGCCTAGTCGTAATCGTACCGATCGTCCCGGGGTCGGGCTCCCCGGGGACTATGGTGCCTTACCTCAGCATGCAGGGCTCTGCTGGGGCTGACCTCCATCCTCCCTTGCGGCTCGTGGGATTCACTAAGACGAATTTGATATACCTAATTTGTCGAAAATGACGGCGACGTGGTTCGCCACCCGTCACGTCCTGATTCTCACGAGGGCGAAAAGCGACCAATGAGAGCTCCATCCGCTGCCATTCATCGCATGGCAGCGGATGGAGCTCTGTGGTGTCTGCCAACCCCTGCGGGGGGTAGGCGTGAATATATATATATATAATAAAAATATTATATTACTTCTTTTTTACATTCGTAATTTTACAATAAAAAATTTTTTTTAGAAAAACAATAGGTTTACTTCGAATGAGGTCTTTCGATAGACATGTCACCTGTCCGGCATATAATTGCCATTTATTAAAGTAAAATATAAAATGTAATATTATTAAAATATGTAATTTATATAAAATGTTCAGTGATACATTAATAAATCAATTTAATTTGGAAGAATCTAATTATATCGAAGACAAAAAACCCTTGCAGATCCTGTGTGTCGCCGTAAGCAGTACGGTTGGCACGCTACAGTATGTACGTCACCTGATGTCGTGCTATTTATGAAGGATTCTATACAATGTTATCAATGTGGCGAGGCCTTAATCATTTGCGCGTTATTATATAATAATACATTATTATATAATAGAATTGAATTGGGTAAAATTTTTGTATTGAATTTAATATATTTAACTTTAATAAAAAAATTTATAATAACTAATCTGTCTGTCTGTCTATTTGACAATGAGATTCACGAATTCAAAAATGACACAGATGTAAAAAAAAAAAAGATTGTTTATTGCATATTCAGATCAGAAAATTATATCATACTGCATCGATTGGTCTGTCTCACAGCTCCACGACTAATAGAAAATTTTGTACAGCGTTGAAGCTAACAATTTTTGAGTGATCAGATAAAATATTCATTTAGATTTTCAGAAATCTTAGGTTTTTTGGCTCTGGTGGTAAGTTTTCATTTCGCAGTTTACCTACTATGCTTTCGTTTTTTTGCGTTGATATTGTCTGTGAGTAGGATGAATACGAAACATTTAATGATAAAAATATTTATAAGCAACGGCTAAAACACTAATTTTTTAGCCCTTTTGCTTTCAGAGCTTTTTTCGATAACATTTTTAGGCATCTATAAAAATTCAAAAGTTTAATGAAATGAATGTATTTTAGTTACTGTTTAAGCACTACAAACATTTAGGTATCGTGGTTAATTTTAGAACCAACATTGTTCATATTTAGTTTTATAAAAAACGGCCCCCGGGTCACCGTTCCCTTGCCCCTTCCCCCCCAAAACCCAAACCGTATACCACACATGTATACACCGTAGCCGCCGGAGAGTGCAAAAACATCAAGGCATATACGAAA
The DNA here is from genome assembly GCA_031353405.1 of Baronia brevicornis. Lineage (NCBI taxonomy): Eukaryota > Metazoa > Arthropoda > Insecta > Lepidoptera > Papilionidae > Baronia > Baronia brevicornis. The sequence goes on from JASFAT010001949.1 coordinate 368,424, forward strand.
TATCCTCCTGAGTCTTTGTAAATGATTGATTCATTCTCACTCTCCATTAGCAGTGAACAGCAGTCTAGACTTCATTAAAGAAGCTTTTTGATTGCTATTATATTCTCTCGTCTCCTATCCTGTTGAATCTCAGCGAGATCCCAAGACCGAGTAGCTTTCGACGTCGAGTTATCGATGTTGCCAAAGTTGCTGTCCTTCCGAATAATTTGGAAGAGCTTAGAGCGAATTATATGATTTAACAAAACAAAACTTTAAAGAAATAATTATAACTGTCATCGATAGGATGAATATAGATAAAAATTATATAAATGCTACAGATAAAATATGAATTCATAATTACCAAAGCAACGAACACTAAATACTTCATTTTGGATAATTTGAGTAATTATTCGTTATATTTTGCAAATACACTCAGACTTTCTAAGAATGAATAACGAATTGGGTAGTATCATTAAAATTTTATATAAATATTGTTATATTTTATTGCAGTCTCATCGTGATGTGACTGTCACGTTCTTCATTTTATATTTGTTGTAAAATTGATAACAATAAATGAGTCATCACAGGCAGTGACAGTATATTCTGGATCAAACCACCGGTTTTACTCTGGTAGAGCCAGAATTTTTACCGGCCGGTTCATCTGTAGTACTCTATACTATCGAAAAACTTTTTTAATCTTACTTTTTGCAAAATATTTTCAAGCGTCTGTACTTCTAACTAATTTCTCTGTGGAACGAGCTACCTTTAGCAGTATTTTCGAACTGAAAAAAACTAGCCTAGATAACTAATGTAATCATATACAACTGGTTTGGTCTATGAGCGGCGTTGTTACCTTTTCGTCAGGCAACACGCTTATTTCCCTATATCGTAAAAAAGCTATGGCTAACTCTTCAACAATTTTACATATAGAAAATAAGGATATATATCCTGTGCATTATATCTTCATAATTGACTTAATTTGTCTTTTGTATTGCTCTTAAACCTTATAGTAAAACTCACTACATATATTTTGGCGGTTGGAATTAGAATTCATCTCGTCCCGACTGAATTTCGGCTTTCATATATAAAATCGACAAGGCGAAAAAAGACAGTAAATAAAGAACGAATAACATAGAAATAAATATTAAAATACATTTGCTGCAGCATAGCAACAAATTTGTTTTTTTAAAGAACAAATGAAATTACTGCATACCCATTCATAAATAACAGTAATTCAAATTACATATATGAATTTCATATAATTCTAAATAATTCATTTTATACAAATTACAATTATTATAATTATTTTATATGAACTAACATTATTGGTACAGAATCTGCCAACAGATGGCGCCACAGTACATATAAAATTAGTTTTGTGTATTGAATAAAATAATGATAGTCATTCTAATATGTCGACAGAAGCTAACACGAATTTAATGGATAAAGCGCCACCTATTGGATTTCGTTGGAATTATAAATCATTCGTGTTCGCGCACTTAAGCCGTGGTTTAAAAGTAATTTACAAGAGTCGTGCGCTGATTTCACGTTTATAAATTCGTGAAAGAAAATCAATGTGTTAATTAACAGCTTTAACGATATCTCTTGTCACGATATATTATTATATAAGTTTATTATAAATATATATTATTTATATAAAAATATATTATAAATCATAAACCGATTATTACGGCGACGTCTGAAAAATGTAAGCAACGTATATTTGATTGCACGTGCAATAGTCTCTTACCCAATGAAACAAATTTTCTACTAAAATATCGGAAAATATAAATATATATTATAATATACAATAGACATTCCTCAACTTTCCGCAATCCTTCATCTCTTCCCCATCATATATCACGTGCATAGCCACACAAGGCATTTATAATTACAATAAGGTGAGTCACCTTATGGTTTGCTTATTTGTCTTCAAGTTTCGTTAAAGATGCAAAAACAATTTTTTGTAAGTTAATGAAATTTTAGTTTCGACCGTAATGTGAATCCCAGAATCTTGTCTCGGATATTAAATATTCTCATTACTGAGCCAAGCTTGTCCCTTCATAATACAACAATGAATGTTATATTTTATTTTTATGAAAAAATAAGTAACCAAGATCATATATTGGTAGAAATAGTTATTAGATCATATTGATTTTCTGTATCTTTTATTAAATATAGTAAAATTTATCATAAATGGATAAAAACATACTGTTGCGTAACACATGAAAAATAATTTTTTTTTATGAAATGATTAAAATCTCATTTTGAAATCTCAAAATCCTGATCAAGCAACCTATTACAACTTTTTAAAAATAAATTGATAATACATCCGCCAATGCGTGACAAGAGAAAAAGAGTTAATAGAAAGTAGCTGCGCGTGGGAAAGAGACAGGACTATGTCTAGAAAGGACTACACATTACTGGAATATTCTCGAATTTTGGAATGCTAGAACTTTTGATCGTTTTGACCTATATAAAGGGGCGACGGTGCTTGGAAAAGAGAGTTTAAAGATGAATACGTTGGAAGATCGGAAGAAAATTGTAGAAGAGAAGAAGTAAAGTGAAGACTGAAAATGGCTGATTTCATTTATCCGATCTCCAGCTCGTAACAATAGGTTAAATTAAAATCATTAATTATGAAATATGCTAACCTAAAAAGAAACAAAACACATCGTTGCATCACGGCACTGCTTTGTTTTTTTGAAGTTAAAAAAGAGTGTTTCGCCTGATGGAAAGCAATCACTGCCACAAATAGATTTTTGCAACACCATGGGTATTACAAAAGTGTACCGAACTTTGAAAAATGTGTAGACTTTTTTTCTTTGATGGCAATTAATTATTAGTATTATGCCAGTGTCAAGTGAAATATAATAATATCAAATCTCTTGGAATGTAACAAGTCAGCTTATCACATTATTTCTTAATAAAGTGGTGGTTATTTCACCAGACCTATGGACTTTTTCAGTCAACTAAAAAAGTTTATACGCCTTAATCGAACTGTATTGTAAAATACGTCACCACAATTAAACAATATAACAGATAATAATTCATTCATTCATTCTCGTTTTAATTCTTAAATCTGAATCTGAATCACCCACCCACCCATTATGAAAATTAAATAAAAGCACGACGTCACTGATGTGAGTTGGCGGGAAAAGTAAATGTGTAGACTTGTTTTAAAAAAATTCTCATGTCGGTCTGTAACCACCTATATTTTGAATAAGGTGAAAACGAATTTCTTGTAATATCTTCTATATGCCTGTCTAATAATAAATATTTAAAAAAAAATATTACATTTACAAAACAGATCTGGTACATTATAAAATATTATTTTTTATAAAGAACGTGACAGGTTTAAATTCACTGACACAGTTTTTACTTTAAAGCCGATAACCATTAAAAACAAAAAGAAATATATATTAGATATCTATATTATCTGTTCTCCACCTTTAAAAATGAGCGAATGGGGCAGACTGAAGCTTCGCTATGGGCGGGGTGCGTTCCTTCCATTGACAGTTCAGTTTACTACCAAAAAGACATAAGAGCGAAATACATAATTTTACTTCTTAAATATCGTCGGTTTAATTATTTATCAGAAACCGTTACTCCAAAATAAGATATTTTTTCGCTTTTTACTTTTGATGCCAACTAAATTCTTGCTATATTTGTAGTTGCCTCAAAAATACACCTTTGACCTCAAAATATCTTAAGTAAAAATTTTATAAAAATTTCTCAAACTACGAAAGAGAATCAGTTTTTTTTTATTCTTGTAAAATTTACTCATATAGATTCATAAATTCGGATAATTAGACTGACGATATGTTTATTTTCAAAATTTTTTTATATAGGGAAACAATGTACTAAGGGAAAAAAGTTTTGCTTTAAATTAGTCTAACATGGGAAAGTAAATTGTTAAGTAAATTACAATATTATTTTTGTTGTTTGTTTTCATTGATTTCACTAAAATAGTTACTGACAATATATTTGCATACTTTTAATCGGACAATGGAAATTTAAAGAAAACATTTCAAAATGAAACATCGAAGGTAAATACAGAAGTAATATAATTCTTGACTTTTCCCGCCAACTTACATTAGTGATGTTGTGTTCTTATTTCATTTCTATAATCTTATATAATTATCATAATATATTGTTTAATTGGGGTGGCGTATTATGTAGTATAGTTCGATTAGGGCGTATAAGTGAAATGATAGGAAATAAATGCGTATATCGTGACTATTTAAGTTGACTTAAAATGTCCATAGAAGGTTTTGGAAAAATAGCCACCATTTTATTAAAACGTAATGTGACAAACAAACCAATACACTTCAAGATATTTGATACTATTATATTGTACTTGACACTGGCATAAAAGTTATAGCTAATTGCCATCAAAGAATACAAAGAATATAATATAATTATTTAATTAAAAAATATTTCCAAGTTGTTTCGCACAGATTTATCTATAAACAACCGAAGATAGATTTCGTTTAGTAGTGGTCGGTTAGGACGTTTTGGTTCGGGTTTTAGGCGGTGCTTGAATACTCCGCCCCCTTTAACGTCACTCTTGTGTGAAGAGAGGAATCTTTTAGTTTTATCGAGGACCAAGCCTGGTCCATATGTGCTGTTCAAATGTAATAAGCTCACTATACATTTATTTTTATAACTTTGTAAAATCCGCAGGTAAAATTGACGTTTGTTTTTTTAATCGTTTTCCCGCGAAGGCAAAAGCCATTTAACGATGAGTTTTTAATTTTGGTTTGCCAGCCAGTATTGTTTGGTGTAGTGTATTTTATTTTAGTTTTGCTCATTTAATTTGTAAGTGAACAGTGAATATAAATAGAATTTATAAAATATAATTTGTGTGTTAAATCTAAAATGACTTCATTTAAAACTTAATCTGATGCATTATTAAATTTCTATTTTCGTAGTTTATCAAGACTATTGCAAGGGTACCTACCTATTCTTAGTTTCCTTTTTATCTAATTTTATCTGTGGATGTTATGCATATTTTACATTTATTTAAATTTTTAAAAGTGACCTCTGATAAGAGAACTTGAAATCATACGGTGTGATTTGAATTAATTGAAATTATCGTGTTTGTGATGTTACCTTGAGTTTTCCATATATGTAGTGATGTGCTTCTAAAAAAAGTTTTGTGTAACCTTTATTTGGTTTACATTAAAAGGTATGTATTTTATCAAATTTGTTTATATAACATATGCAAGCATATATAAAATCTGACATTCTAGATTAGAAGAATTATCTAGATAACTGAATATCAAAACAGCCATCAATGAGAAAGCAGAATGTATTACGTACGTAAGGAGAAAACATAAGGTTATCTCGTGTACATTCCTTTTAAATCGTAAACGGAAATAAATTTCTTTTTTATGTGTAATCGCGTGTTTAATTCTAGGACTTTTACAATTTCACCGCAAAGACTCATAAGCAGAAAGCCTGCAAGCAACAAATACATATAATAAATAAAAATACATATAATATATTAAAACAATAATTATAATTTAATATACAAATAAAGAAACGAAGAGAAAATAATTTTAAACTAAAAAGTGTCATAAAATGGGTCTTGCTCAGCGTATGCCAGGCGTTCTATTGGAGCACCTGGCGCTGGTTTTCAGCGAGAACCAATGTGGTCAGATCGCGGACCACAGTGACTACATTGATACGGACACACACTCATACATCCATATACATATATACTACTCATACTCATATACACATACAATACAATATTATAATATAATTCGTCTATTATATATAAAAATATAATAGAATTCGTCTAGGTGAACTATCATCGATTTACCCACAAATAAGTACAGCCCATAGCTTTTCTTTTAGTACAGAAAGCAAACGAGCATGCGGTCACGTGTGGGTACGTGATAGACATCCGCAACACCGGAGCCGTCTCAAATGCGGTGCCGGCCTTTTGTGAACATATACGCTCGTCTCCTGAATGACTTACTTCTCTTTTCTTTTCTTGGAGAGCTATGCTGGTGGTTTTGCTTCTCTGGCAATATTGGCACACGGCTACCCTTATTACATTTGTGAAGACGTGGCCTCCATTCCAGCATTCGTCTTCTGCAATTTTTCGAAGTACAGGTTGTCGGATCTCCTAAAAATGTGACCAGAAAATACATACAAATAAGAAAGTTTAAATAAAATTTGACCTACTGGCTCAGTAGCGGGGCCCTCGGGGGGAGTCAGTGGTCGCGGGTACGATCCCCGCATCGGAATAAATATATAATATGTAGGTATGGATTACAAATATTTATTCCGATTCTGGTAACCACGCCAATCTGCATTGGAAAAGCGTGGTGGGTTAACGTCCGTTCCTCCCGAAATGGAGAGGCCCGTGCTCAGCAGTGGGACATATATGAGCTGTTAAAAAAAAGGAAGTAATTCATACCCATCAAATGTATGAATAACTTCCTTCATATTTGTAGTTGTTTACAATTTGGATAACGCTGAGCTTGTATTATGAATTGTTAGAACAATTCCGACACATTGTCTTTATTGTCCTTATTCTGAGATAAAGGTGAACGCACACGTGGAATTCAAGCACAACTAGTTTTATAACAGCTCCAAGTGCGTTAGCACTGTCTAATAGTAATAGTATAACAGTCCCACTATTTGAAAAACCACTTAGATGGGACCATTTATTTACTTCATATAAATATACATATTTTTTTTTATTTAATAATTACGAAAAGTTAGTCGCTTCTCGTCCTCGTGGGAATCAGGACGTGACGGGTGGCGAAACACGTTGCCGTCATTTTTAACGAATTAGGTATATTAAGATTCGTCATTCGTCGTCGTGAATCCCACGAGCCGCAAGCGACTAACGGATGATGACTGAGATCTGGTTTCTGCCTACCCCTACGGGAGACAGGCGTGACAATATGTATGTAATTACGAAAAGAATTATGTTACACATTGAGTCTACGGAAGACTACCTTTTAATCTTCTTAGTAGTGTAAATCCACTTCTTCCAGTAAAATACACACATTATTATTTTTCTACTTTTGTTTGCTTATCGCGGATCTTAGCCAAGTAAAAAATTGACTGTCCATACAATAATGGATTTCCGCAAAGTAACGCCTGACTCTATTAATCAATAATATATATTACTCAGTTTGTCTAGTGTGCGTTGAGCCTAAAGTTTTGTATCCACTATTAATATAAACAAATGTCTGGCTGCATGTTTGTGTGAGGAAACGTGGCTCGCACGTGGTTGGTACAGCTTAACCGACTACATCCAAAAAAAAAATCTATCAATTGTAGTATCTTATAAGACACACGCAGGGGACGCAAGGGACGCAGGGGATGCAAGGGACGCAGGGGAAACAGGGGACGCAGGGGCGCACACTCAAACCTTCTGCTCCAATTGTCAACCTCACCGATACGCGATGCATCCTGCTACAGAACCAACTAGATTGCCTCGTTGGTTCGATGATGACCGATCCATGGCAGTATAACCATCGTACAAAAAGCCAGGCCAAAATAATTCAGGCCGATAACGGACAGCGGCGTCACGTCACGTCACGTTACTTCACGCCACGTCACGTCACGCTGCGACGCGTTTGGCTCCGCGGTAGCCAACCCACATACTTGCTCAGTGTGGTGACTACGGGTGAAACCCCCTTTATGAAGCACACCACTAAACCACGACCCCCAGTTCCAGAAACTGAATGCGTGAAGCCGAAAATCGGGTTAGGTGGCGCTTCTTGGGGGAGGACCATGTCCAGCAGTGGACTGGTGCAGGTTGTTGATGATGATGATAAGACATACATGTAAATTATACACACATATACATAAAAACAAAAAACCGGCCTCTACAAGAAACAACTAGTGTTTATATAATTATGCTATGGCTATTTCTTGATAGGAATTTAAAACGGTATTTTTTGCTAATTATTTACTAATTATTGAAAAGGGTGGTGGGTTAACGTCCGCTCCTCTAGAGGCGCTGTGCTCAGCAGTGGGACATGTATGGGCTGTGAAAAGAAAATTATTACAAAATTAACTTTCCATCGGAAGCACCGTTTGTTCATAGTTGTGTAAACCATAGGTAATCCTCTCAAGCGTTTAAGAAGGTCACCATACTAAATAACTAATGCCCATTTCTTTTGTCCAAAGGTCCAATGTCAAGTTACGGCAGCATGTCTCCATCTGACGAGGGCTTCGACAGATACGAACCACCTTTTTATTGCCAACCGCCACACCAAGGTATCACCATCATTTAATTTCTCTCGTGTGACTTTTTCCGACAGGTCGAGATGGAGAAACGTCGTGTCTGCCCTATGCCCCACTAGGGGGACTTAGGACTCACAGAGAGAGAGATTTTTTTCTCGTGTGCGAGATTGTTTTCACGAGATTTATAAATTACTTTTATAAATCTTTAAAAATTTTATCTCATTTTACGGACTATAAAATGTACCTATTAACATAGAATATACTCAAAAATGGGTGTCTTATGACCTAAAAGTAACATTAATAATAAAGTAACATTATTTTTGTATAAATCATTTTATAAATTTGAGGTAATTTGTCATCCAGTCAGTAGCGTAGCTGTCGTAGGACCAGATAGATAGGACCAGGGTCCTGGAGGGCAGGGGGCACCCTAACATAAGCTTTGAAAAGAGCGGAGCAGCCGGCTCCCGAAGCTAGAAAACCGAACTCAAGCGCTTATAAGAATCTTTTTTTATGATGTAAAATGAACATAAACAATCACAGAACTCGTGAATCCGTGACTCCTCAATACTTTCAACGCATGCGCCAAGCGTCATTGATAAGCATGTGGTATATTTATTATCGTTTTTATTTATTTGTATGAGTACATACATATCGTCACGCCTGTTTCCCGTCGGGTTAGGCAGAGAACACAGATCTCCATCCGCTACGATCCCGGCCCACCTTCCTTGCTTCCTCCACACTCATCCACCTTTTCTCCCACGTTCATCGTAGCGAAACGGCACTCCGTTAGTCGCTTTTCGCCCTCGTGGGAATCAGGTCGTGACGGTTGGCGAACCATGTCGCCGTCATTTTTAAAAAATTAGGTATATTATAAAATTCGTCATATTGAATCCCACGAACCGCGAGGGAGGACGGAGGTCAGGCTCCGGAGGGCCTCACATGCTGAGGTAAGGCACTATAGTACCCGAGGAGCCTAATCCCGGGACGGTGGGCAAGCTTGCGACTAAGCTCGCCCCTAGCCACGCGTCCATTGGGAAAAGGTTGAGTACGTCTGTAGCTGAAAAAAAAGCTTTGTTTATCGTGTATGTATTGATCTCATCCATATAATAATTATTTTTAAATATATTAATTCCTATTTCCCATAGAGATTCTACCCTTCATAGAGACGACGTACGTATTGTTCTACTAGGAATAATTTCAACTCAATGTATTCGATTGTTATCCCTATCTATAAGTTTGATGGTCTATATAAGTTCAAGTTTTGAGGACAAAAGGGGATGAGGGACTTTCTTTCTCAAGGCACCGGGGCGCTTTTCCACCTAGCTATACCACTGCGTCCACTGTCTTCACTTGAATGTTCTTTTATAATCAATTAAACATGTTATCAGGTCTTTGTCTTGTCAAGTTTCATTTACTTGTTGCATTTTGATAATATACATTTGTCAAACCAGGCAGTCCCATGGACGGTGGAATGTATTGGCCAGGCTCGAGCGGCGATGGTCACGAATTCGACGGCCAGGACGTGTACCACGACACGACGAACTATATCGGAAGGGGTTATGGTGAGTTTGGACATTAGTTATTTTTTTTCATTTCATTGTTGCAAGCAAGGGCAGCATGCGTAATCAAGAACCGTTCCAGAACCAAGAAACGGGTTTCGGAACTCAGCCGTAGTGTGTAACCACTAATACAAACACATAATTACAACAAAAAATGAATTTAAAACTAAACTATAACTACGAATCTAAAATTATTAATGGAGTCAGGCGTTACCTTGCGGAAATCCATCACTATATGGACAGTCAGAAGTTTTACTTAGCTAAGATACGCGACAAGCAAAACAATAACAGAAAATTAATAATGTGTGTTTTTCCGTTGGGTTTAGTGGATTTATTTGGAACTTAAACCAAAAACCAATCACTACACACAACGCCAAACACACACTATCACTTTTCCATCTTGTAAACCACACGTGTTTCGCCCCAACACGAGGCATCTTCAGGTATATAGTAGACTCTACGGAAGACAACCGAAAAGTGACTTTTAATAAATCCACTAAACCCAACGGAAAAACACACATTATTAATTTTCTGTTATTGTTTTGCTTGTCGCGGATCTTAGCTAAGTAAAACTTTTGACTGTCCATATACGAATCTAAAACCGTATTTTTTAATGTATTTGTGTCATGGATTTCTTTTAGGTACTTTGGTAGAGATTTAAATCGTAATTGTAAAAGAAGTAATTGAGTATTCGTAGGCTGATGACCAATTAGCTCTGTGGCGGGCCCTCCGCCCACGGAGTTATTAGTCATGGGTTTTATTAACCGAATAATTAAATATATATATGGCCTACAAATTTTTATTCCGAGTCTGGTGACCCCGTTAAACCACATTGAACAAGCGTGGTGGGATAACGTCTGTTCTTAAAGACGAGGAGGCCCGTGCTCAGCAATGGGACATAAAAGGGGTGAGAAAAATAAGCTGATGATATTTAACCTATAGGTTAAAATTGATGGTGATAGCTGTTAGAAATCAAAGCGTGGAACTATAATACATGGTGTTTTGTTCCAGGATACGAAGACATGCAGATCATTGGCAACGAACCTTACGACACTTACCATCATACTGTGATGCACCACAACTACACGCAAAATAATGCTGGTGAGTTTTATATGAAGTTTTATATGGGATGTCCGATGGGAACATTAATTAATGGTTCGAATAATCTGTAAACGCATGCTTACTGGTTATTTTCTGCCAATGTTGAGAGAACATCCTGCCTTCACTTCACGTTCACGATTTCAACAACATGGCGTTACGCCTCACAAAGAGATCAAGATGCTTCTTCGTGATTTCTTTCCGTGCAACATAATAAGCCGTTTCGGCAATTAGGTCACGGCCACTTAGGTCATCGGATCTCACTTCTATGGGCTTTTCTGTGAAACTTCAAAAGTGAAATGTATGAACCAAACCCGAAGACCATCTCGGCACTAAAAGAAAATATCGTTCGCAGTTGAACGGCATCACTACTTCAGCGAATGGCGCAGAATACTGTGGCTAGATTCCAAGAGTATACCCGAGATGGTGATCTACTTAAACGAAGTAATTTATATATATATAAAAATCAATTGGTCTCGCTAAAACTCGAGAACGGCTAGACCGATTTGGCTAATTTTGGTTCTGAATTATTTTTTGAAGTCGAGGGAAGGTTTAAAAGGTGAATAAATATGATAAAAATATTAGGAATATAGTAAAAGCAACAATAATATTAAAACCTAATTCATATCAAGCATTTTTTTATTGATTACGATTTCTTTTTGTTCCTGTTAAGTTTTGAACACATTTTTTACTAAAATTGAAACATTCCGCAATTATCGTTCAGTTTTTTTATTGATTCTGAAGCGGTATGAAGTTTGCCGGGTCAGCTAGTTTTTAAATAAAACCCGCACTTCTCTTCTTCGTTAAAGTTATTGAATTATATTCTCTGTATTTTTTATTATTTATGTTTAAAACAACAACCAACTTGCTAAGATCCGGGAAAATACTAACTCGGAAGTTAATATAATATTATATAATATAATGTGCATACGAACCACTAAATACCACGTTTCAGTTGTAGACGGAAGTTTCCCATTAGCGTGATTTACACTTACCATCAATGCGTGTTCGTAGCCCTGGACTGTGAGATGCAGTCCATACCCCTCCGCTACGATCGGCCGTCACCCTCCTCGTTCGTCAGAGTGGTGAAGCGTCGCACCACCGCCAATAAGAAGGAACGCAGAAGAACGCAGAGTATTAACACAGCGTTCACGGACCTCCGAGAGTGTATACCTAACGTGCCTCCCGATACAAAACTGTCCAAGGTATGATTTTCCATTATCACAATTATATAAGTTATATATATATATATATATATATATATATATATATATATATATATATATATATATATATATATATATATATATATATATATATATATATATTGCGTCTGAATATAAAGGCAATTCGCCTTCGATGGTGCTTCAGGTGGACAGTCAGAACTTTTACTTAGCTAAGATCCGCGACAAGCAAACAATAACAAAAAATTAATAAGGTGTGTTTTTCTGCTGGATAAAGTGGTTTTATTTTCAATCAAAAACTCACCAAAAATCGGCCATCAATTCTCCACCCACCAACCACTATACACAACACCAAACACACATTACCACTTTTCCACTTTTCTGTTGTAAACGACACGTGTTTCGCTCCAACACTTTTCGGTTGTCTTCCGTAGAGTCTACTGTACCTGAAGATGCCGCGTGGGGAATTGATGGCCGATTTTTGGTAAGTTTTTGGTTTAAGTTCCAAATAAATCCATTTCATCCAGCAGAAAAACACACATTATTAATTTTCTGTTATTGTTTTTCTTGTCGCGGATCTTAGCTAAGTAAAACTTTTTGACTGTCCACATAGTGATGGATTTCCGCAAAGTAACGCCTGACTCCATTAATGATGCTTCAGGTGTCTATTCCAGCGATGGGAGATGTGCTATGAAAAGAGAAGAGCCGTATTACTTTTTAATTATGTACTTTTTAACAGCTCATATTATAGTTGCAGCATCAGGGCACGCAGTGACGGATTAAGCCAGCCCGGGGCTGTTGGTTTGCTTTAGGTCATCAAGTTTGTGGTATCATTAAAACAAAACTCTTATAAACAAACTTTTCTGAATTTAATTTGGAAGATTGGCGGGGACAGACTTAGTATAAATACCTGTAGGTAGGTACTAATTCTGATTTGCGAATCGAATCCACGACCAATAATTCCGAAAATGGTAGCTTCATTATTAAGCCAATTATGACAAAAATGGTATATATATATATGAATGTATTCTTTGATGGCAATTATTTACAGCTATTATGTCAGTGTTAAGTATAATATAAAAGTATCAAATATCTTCGAGTGTACTAGTTAGCCTGTCAGGTTATGTCATGATAAAATGGTGGCTATTCTACCAAAACCTTCTATGGACTTTTTCGGTCAACTTAAAAAGTCACGATACACGCATTTATTTCATAGCATTTCACTTATACTCAATTGAACTATATTTTATAATACGTCAACACAATTAAACAATATAACTGATTATAATATAATATAAGATTATGAAAATGAAATAAAAACACAACGTCACTGATGTAAGTTGGCGGGAAAAGTCTATGTATGTACTATATTACCGCCAAATTTTGAATTTTTAAACTCAAATATTTTCTAATATTATTGGCCAGTATCAATTTAATTAATTTTAAACGGGCGAAGTCGTATGTCAAATTTAATATTTTATATAATTATTTTACCTTTCTCATTATAAATAGTTCAGTAAATTCATTTTTAAAGGTTTATATTAAATTTTGTGTTAACTGTGTGGCTTGTTTGAAAGATAAAACTATAGTTGTCTCATTCTAACTTGTGTAACCGCCAGATGGTGCGGAAGAGATCGCAGAGCATCAACACTGCGTTCTCAAACCTCAGGGACAGAATACCAAGTGTTCTCCCCGACACAAAGATGACCAAGGTTGGTTAATTTATATAGTTTTGACACACGACTTCGCTTGTTCCATATAGATTTAGATCTTTATAATTTTCTGACATGTTTTACCTTAAAATTAGTAGGTATACTAAAATATCAAAGTGATTTTTCTATTATCAACATCCTTTGCCTGACTTCCGTGGGACGTAGAGGGGATTTCCCAATGATAGGTAACTCTATATTGCCTCTGGTGTTAATTGGGAAAAATGTATTGGGGAAAAGGGGGAGAGAAATCTCGATCGTACCGATTAATCTCTCTATCACCTGATAGAAAGCAATCAACGCCGCCCATAGACTCGACGCCGCAGCGCCATAGGCAGTGCGGAAGCGTTGCCGACCTTTAAGGAAAATGTCATTATGGGAGTGGGAATGGGAGGGGGAGGGCATAGGGAAAGGGGAGGGTGTTGGGCCTCCGGAACTCGGCCGCTCACCGTACGAAGCGTGGTAGGTAAATTACCACTCAGACGTCGGTTTTCTGCGGGAGTGTGGTACTTCCTCGTGCGAGCCGGCCCATTCATGCTACAGACAAATATTATGCCATCCTCGACAAAGTATTCGTCTGCAGCGTCGTTCTCTCTACTACTATTAAAATGTTAATGTTAAAATGTTAAATGTTGCGTGAATGTTTTGAATGCACCCGGTCGCGATGTTAACCAAAGGTGAACTGATTAGTTGTTTAATTGAATAAAGTACCGAACGAAAGAAGGAAGAAACGTTTCCAAGCAGATGTTAAGACGTTTTATCCTTTCAGATAAAGACGCTTCGGCTCGCCACATCTTACATTTCGTACTTGTTGAAAGTCCTGGAAACGGATGGGGAACCGGCCGGCGGCTTCAGAGCCGAGTTGCATAACACAGTTCCGAGAAGACGGAATACAGAGCCCAGCGTTCAGGTAAGATAGCATTTAATAGCAGATAGATATATTCTTTATTGTACACTAAAAACAAAGTTGTACCTTTGTTGATTGTAATGTTTATACATATAATATATAATATATATCTGATCGCTACCAGCGATTTCTTCGAGACAACAGTTGAATGGATACGGCGTTGTGAAAAAGATAATTTAGTGCGGGCTGGTGAAACACATTTTCGACAGGATGGTAGAAAAAATAATGTTAGTCTTTTATAAATAGATAAATACATATAATATATATAAGTAAGAATATATATTTTATTATATATACACCGGTAGGATGATCATCGGCTCAGTGGCGGGGCCCTCCGCCCGCGGAGTCAAAGGTCGCGTGTTCGATCCCCGCATCGGAACAAATATATATGTGGATTTATAAATATTTATTCCGAATCTCGTAACCCCCCCCCCCAATCCGCATTTCCTTTCTTGCCCTTTCCTTTCTTCTCTATCCTTTCCCTTCCTCTCCGCCAATCCGCGGTCTGCCGTGCCAATGGATGCATGGCTAAGGGCGAGCTTAGTCGAAAGCGTGCCGACCGTCCCGAGATCGGGCTCCCCCGGGTACTATGGTGCCTTCCCTCAGTATGCGGGGCTCTGCTGGGGCTGTTCTCAATCCTCCCTTGCGGCTCGTGGGATTCACTAAGACGAATTTTAATATACCTAATTTGTTGAAAAATGACGGCGACCTGGTTCACTACCCCTCACGTCCTGATTCCCACGAGGGCGAGAAACGACTTATGGAGAGCCGTTTCGCTGCAATGAATGTGTGAGGAAGAATGGATGAGTGTGGAGGAGGTGGGGAGATTATGCTGGGATCGTAGCGTATGGAGTTCTGTGGTCTCTGTCAACCCATGCGGGGGATAGGCGTGAATATATAAAAAAAATATATACCGGAAGGCCTCGGAAGAGATGGCAGGATGAATTAAAATTACACTGCAGGGATTGGAAACAGATTGCCCTGCTATATATATATATATATATATATATATATGTATATATATGTATATATATATATATATATATATATGTATCTTCAACGTTTAATGATGAATTCTCACGCAAGTCGAGCGCATTGTGACTTCAATAATGCGTTTGCCCACAAGTGCATCCACTCGACCAATCCATTAGTGACTTCTCGAGGGAAACGTCTCACTTTATCAGTACGCGGCGCCGCGCTAGCGATTCACAGGCGCCGGCTTCCGATGTTATCTGATACAATTGAACGGGAATTGTCTGTCTGTTACAAGTGTGGCTTCGTTATCACTGTTGATTACGTTTTACATATGCAAATGGATAATCAGTAAATAAGAAGCAGAGATCCGCGAACACAAATTAGAATAATAATATTGCAGTGTTTGCGAGGAAGTGTATAGGGAATTATTTCCTGAGAAACGACCGTCAGAAAATCCTCCATCGTCTCGTCATGGTCGAAGACAACTGTAAAGTAAAGTGAGAAATATATTTTTTCTTATTTGTGGCTTATCCGCCACTGCTCTATTAACTGTCTTATATTTTGTATTATCGAAAAAAACTCATGTTAATATACTGTACACCAGGAATTCCCAAACAACTTTGGGCAAGAGATACCTTTTTCAAAATTAACTGTTTTAATCTTTCCTAACCGATACGACATTGGCGTCTTCAAAGAACACGCCAACACATACTTAAAAGGCCGGCAACGCTTCCGTGACTCCTGCGGTGTCGCGGTTGTCTATGAGCGGCGTTGATTGCTTTCAATCAGGTGGTACGCTTGCGCGTTTGCCCTCCTATCCCATAAAAAAACGTCAGTACTGTAATCTCCTAGTTTATTTTCTATTGAAACAAAATACCAATTTAATAACTTTCCGGTTGGTTAAATGAATAAACTTGACATAATTTTCTCAACAAGATTTATACAATAAATAGACATAAAATTAGTAATTATCAAGTGTAATTAATTCAAATTATATAAAAATACTTAAGTAACACAACTTATACATTATCTTTAAAGTTTCAAATAAGAGATTTTGTTATTTAATAGACTTTTAGATATCGTCGACGCAGACAGTCTTGGAAGAATTAATTACACGCAACCATATGAGAATTAACATACTTGTGGCGCCATCTAGCTTTAGTTTAGTAACCATATATATATATATATATATATATATATATATATATATATATATATATATATATATTACATTACATACAGTATATGTAGTTATTTACACTTACCAATATATACTCATTAGCTTAATAACTAGTCTCTAAATAAATAACATGGAGTCTTATACAATACAATATAAAATATCCAAAAATTTTTGCAAAAGCCAACTACCGTTTTTCGTTTTAGTATGTGTGTAGTCGTTGTCATTAAAAAAAAATTACAATTGTGCAACATATTATAAAAACAATACTTTTTTTGTTTTAAAGATAATACTTTCAACACACATTATAATATAATATATAAAACTTTATACATGTTCGTATATATGTTTATTTATATCAGCAAGTATAAAATACAACTTTTCTTTTGTGAATTAAAAGCTCTCCATATTGTTTTATCTTTTCTTTTAATAGTTAATTATTAATAAAAAAAGTTTAGTCCATACGTATTTCGCTACATTTTCACCGTGTTGCCCGCAATCTAATAACAAAATGGAGTTGATTAAACATAATCCAGACCGCGAGAATGTAGGGCCATGTGGCGGACCAATATTAAATTACCGGCACGGGGCTGAAACTTTGGCAACATTAATTTATGGCGTATTAAAACTATAATGATCGAAATAAATGTTACAACCTTGCTCCAATACGGTTTATTGGTATAAAGTATTTGTTAAAATGCATCATGGAGGTCGAAAAAGCATGGATTAGAAAAGTTTAAATTCCTACTAGTAGCTCACACATTCCCTATATATAATCATATTATATATCTTATTCAAATTTTCATTAGTTAATAAAATACTTTTTATTCATTCACTCAAGTTCAAATACATTTTTTAAATTTGTACTGGATTACCCTAGGTGTTAATACGGGTATTTCAAATATTAATTCATTAAATAAGTTTAAATAATAAATTCTATATACACATATAATAAAATTCTATATACACATTTATATTAATTGTCTTAATTAATAAAAAGTAACAAAAATAAATTTTCTCTTCGTTGACTTAAGTAGGAATTGGCTTTTTTTTGGTCTTACTTGTTTTATATATTTTACTTAACATTAGTATATTAAAACAAGATGTACAGATACAGTCTTTCCTGGACAAAGTGTAACAAATAATGAGAAACAAGTAAAAGTTTATTATTTTTATAATATATCCAATATGTCTCATATTTGACAGATAAGCTGACTTTTATTTTTAAAGATACTTAATATTTTTTTATTTTACTTGATACTGGCATAATGGTTATAATTAATTGCCAACAAAGAATAAATACAAATACATGTATCGTAATTTTTTTAAGTCGAGCTGTTACAGACACAAATAAAAAAGACGTTTGCGAGTAAATAAGTTTGGGATCATACCGTTGGTATGTAGGTCAGTTCTTTACCTGCGTTCAGTGTTTACAATACACGGACGAAGTACGTACGACACGTGCTGTTTAACGTCCGTGAAGCTTCCTCTGTTTACACTGGCTATATTTACGGTTTTCCCGGTGTGTGTGTGCGTGTGTGTGTTTTTAGAAGTTTTTATGTTTATTCCAAGGAAGTTCTCGTAGACGAATAGACGACAAGGCCTCCTGTATATACATAGGTGATAGACATGTTCTTTTTATTATCAAATATAAAATGAGTTGTTAGTGGCAGATGAAGGGGGGGGGGTAAAGGAGAGGCCTCATTCGCCCCCCCAGTGAAATGTGTGCAAGTTCCTCTCATCAAATCCTTGCTTTGAAAACAATGTTTTAAAACATGCTCAGAACCCAAGAGGTAGTGGAGTTAGAGAACCCGTAGATACAAATAAGTATCTACCGGTAGTTTACAATTTTTTAATACAATATTACCTCTACTGCTATTCCTCCTAATGTTCAGTCAGTTTTCGTTTCGTTCCAGTTTCACTTATACATTGTACAGTTTCACTTATACATTCGTGTATTAAAAAAATGATATTAATAGTGCGCAAAAACGCAAATCGTAAAATTGATCAAAAATATAAACTTGAAATTAAGTTACAACAACCGAACATGTCTGTTTCCAAGATAAAAATGTAACTTAACACATCTATCTTGAACTTGAATGCAGATAAATATAGCTAAAAATACTATCGTTTCTGTTCATAATTACACGCTCAATGAAGTCCACGTCAAAAAAAATTTGTTACAACCAAAATAGACGTGTGTGTGAGAAAGATCGAAAAAAAGCTTTTTCAAGTATCGCCTCCGTACAAACGGCGCATTGATTGCCAGCACGTGTTTTCGAGTGGCTAAACGGGACTTGTGACTTTGCCCTGAAAAAAATTTTAAAAAAAAAACTTGCCCCTGTTTTGTGGTAAATTGTTTGACAGGAGATAACTTTTTAAATAATCGTGCCAATAACAAATAGGTACATTGATTTGACTGTCATGAGTTTACGAAAAATTGCAGTTTTAATGTTTATTGCTCTGATTTATGTTAATATTTTAAAAAGATGTTTAAATAAACCCGAAGCAGAAGAATGTTTTTTTATATTAAGTAAAAAGTGATTTAATTGAAAAAAATATATGAAGTTCTACTACATATATTTGACGAGTATCCGAAATCTATTTATTGACATACATTTGTAATGCTTCTAAATTGCCTCGGGTTTTACACATGTGTAAGGTATTGATTGATATGTTTTGTTTTTGTTACCTTAGGCCGTTTCATTTGCTTTCTTATCCCATAAAAATGTCATTTTAAAGCAAGAACAGTGTTTATTTTATGAAATTTGTTTCACCAAACAGGATACATAAAAGACCGCTAGTATCTGTCACCCTCTTAACTATACTTTTGCTACACTTTATAATTAAATATAATAGCTTATAATTTTATTCTAGAACAGCACAGCAGAGAAGAAGGCGAAGGGCCGGACAGGTTGGCCGCAACACGTGTGGGCATTGGAACTGAAGAGTGAACAGAATTTGCAGACCTAAGGCGTGATATTAAACATTAGATCTGTTTAATTCTAGAAAAAAAATAATTTAAATATGTTGTATATGGTACTACTTATACTATTAAATATCTTAATTTTAGAAAGTAACTTGTATTAACAAAGACGAAAAACAAGCCAACACATTCTCAAAGGTCGGCAACGCTTCAGCTATGCCTGTAGTGTTGCGGATGTCTATGGGCGGCGTGGATTGCTTTCCGTCAGATAAAATGCTTGCTCGTTTGCCTTCTTATCCCATAAAAAAGTTATATGTAATAAAAAAATCTTAAGCTATTAATTTGTTTTAGTGCATAATTAAGTAAAATATATTTCAGACTGACGTACGATTTGAATGTTCTTAATGTATTTTTGTTGTTGAAAGTTATATATTCTATATATTGTAATTATCTATGGATATTCTAACGAATATAATAGAATTTTGTATTTATTATCTGTATTTTTTAAATAAGAAAAATTTAGTTTTATTTTTTGGTCTAATATCCTAAATACTGATTGGACTGATATCTGAATTGTTAAACAAATCTCATATATATTTTTAATAATAATAAAAATATATATCGGAAAAAAATATATAATAGAATTAAGGAAAAATTTATAGTAGTCATGTATTTTAATCAATACTCGCATTCAACTCCGACCTAGATTTTATTGCCTTTCTATTAAATATACTAGTAGAATATAATAATATGCTAATTATTTATTGCGTAATTGTATTTGTATATTGCTATATGTGAATTAGTTAATACTCTAGTCGTATTTCATTAAAACGTTAAGAAAAGTCTCTAGATAAATCTTTTTTTACCTTTGTATAGAATTTTGTCGTTTAAATGTATCATAATAATTTAAAAAATGCTAAAATTTAAGAATATTAATTTTTTTTTTGCGTTTACTTTACATCTATGAATATCTTTAATAACAACCTATGAAAATCCACTCCTGGTCGTGCCTTCAAAGCCGCTTAGCTAAGCGAAACAATAACGATACAGCCAGTCACTGACTACTATGTCTAGCCTTGATTATTAAAAAATACGACCTAATAACCTTCCTTATGTTTTTCCTAACTCAAAATTACATATACAAAATTATTGCCCTCTTTTAGCACATTTTTTTATTTTATAATTTAATATAGTAGCAGAGTTAAAGTGAAATGAAATGAATGTGTCAAAAATGCAAGTTTCGTAATTTTTAAAATTTTTGACTTTAAAAGTCTATGGCTAATTTTGATAAAGCCTAACGTTAAAGATAATTACTTTTAAACTATTTGACAATGGCATTATAAATAATTTAATTGACGTCAATAAACGAAAAATGTATTTTTTGGACGTTAGAGATTAATATATCATGTTAATTTATTATGAAGTCTGAT
Source organism: Baronia brevicornis (assembly GCA_031353405.1). Taxonomy (NCBI): domain Eukaryota; kingdom Metazoa; phylum Arthropoda; class Insecta; order Lepidoptera; family Papilionidae; genus Baronia; species Baronia brevicornis. Next base: position 389,588 of record JASFAT010001949.1, read on the forward strand.
TATAATAAAATTACTTGACTACAATCTGGCAACATTATAAAGATATGAAACACATGGCTAATATAGATAAACAAATGTTTCACTGTTGTTATAACTGGATAATAAAATGTGAAATTATATTATTCACTTTGAATAAAACATTCTAGATGTTTTATTTTGTTAGATCATCACGAATCTGTAACAGACACCCACATAAATTGATATTATGGACATTGTAAAGAAAAAAAGGTTTTAAAAGTGGTTGAATATATGAAGGCAAATTTTAAAATAATTTGAATTATTGGAAAGACATTTAATTTCCGACTTTTCCCGCAAATTTTGAGGTGTTTTTATTTCATTTTCATAATCTTATATTATTTTCAGTTATATTGTTTGTGGTGGCGTATTATACAATATAGTTCGATTAAGACTTATAAGTGAAGTGATATGTAATAAATCCATGTATCGTGACTTTTTTAAGTCCATAGAAGGTTTTGGTAGAATAGCCAACATGCTATCAAGACGTAACGTGACAAGCTGACTAGACATTTCAAAAGATTTGATATTATTTCATTTTACTTGATACTGGTATAATAGTTTTAACTAATTGCAATGAAAAAAAATAGAAAAAAATATAATTTCCCCACATAAAAAAATTATGTTTTAATATGTATTTATTTTTGGTGCAAATTTATACAACAGTAAATTGATGTTTTAATTATATTTTCATTAGATATTCTTAAAGGTTGTAATGATTTTGGTGACATTTTAATAAGTTGCGAATTAAGTTACAGATAAAAAATACATGATCGATGTTTTGTGTACAAATACAAGTTTTGCTTATAAAATTAAATTTTTGCAACATAAAAATTGATATACATATGTGTGTAAGACCTATAAAGATCTACTTTAATTTTTTTCCTGCCACTAATAACAATTATTTTTAATTTGCAATTTTACAAATGCTTCATGCTGATATCAATGACAGGCATTTTATGTCACGTATGTTCACGTCTTTAAGACTAAATATGAAGAACTTGTTATTAATGGAGTCAGGCGTTACTTTGCGGAAATCCATCACTATATGGACAGTCAAAAGTTTTACTTAGCTAAGCTATTGTCGCGGATCTTAGCTAAGTAAAACTTTTGACTGTCCATATGAAGAACTTGTAATTATCATAATAGTCAAATTTATATATTTGTTTAAAAATTAGAAATAAGTTTATATAAATTTGTAAAAATAGACGTTCTAATAGTGTCATATCAAACAAAGGATTTTGTGCCAAAGAAATAAAATTCTTAATAATACAAGGTGTTTTATTTGTTGCAATGTTAAATTATTCCAAAGTTACACATAAATAAGACACGAAAGGATTTGATTTTAGAAATGTAGAACCTGTTCTTTGTATAGTAGAGCATCCAAAATAACGTAATGTGGGTCACCTGGTGGTAAGTGATGGTGGACTCCAGAGGCATCTCAGATGCTCTCAGATGCTCAGTCTTTAGTGAACAGATACTCTCTTGAATGCCGCTATGTGGTATTTACGTGGAAGCACCGCTGTTGGTTGGTAAATTGTTCTACATTCGCACAGTTCGTGGTAGAAAATTGCGAATAAATCGCACAGTGGTGGACGGCCATCCAGGCGATGGGGAGTGAAATTATTTTTGTGGTGCGTATTACGATACTGGAACTTTAATCATCGTGGAGTCACGCTGCAAACGAATACTTTGTCAATAATGGCATAATATTTGTCTGTAGCATGAATGGGCCGGCTCGCCCGGGGAAGTACCACTCTCCCGCAGAAAACAGGCGTCTAAGTGGTAGATTATCTACCGCGCTTCGTGGCGCTGCGGAAGTCTATGGGCGGCGTTGATTGCTACCATTAGGTAACACGTCTGCTTGTTTGCTTTCCTATCCCATAAAAAAAACTATATTTTTCTATATATTCACGCCTTTCCTCTGCAAGGGTTGGCAGAGAACACAGAGCTCCATCCGCTGTCATTCATCGCAGCGAAACGGCTCGTCACTGGTCGCTTTTCGCCCACGTGAGAATCAGGAAGTGACGGGTGGCGAACCACGTCACCGTCATTTTAGACAAATTAGGTATATTAAATTCGTCTTAGTGAATGCCACGAGCTGCAAGGGAGGATGGAGGTGAGCCCCAGCAGAGCCCTGCATGCTGAGGTAAGGCACCATAGTCCCCGGGGGAGCCCGACCCCGGGAGGATCGGCACGCTTGCGACTAGGCTCGCCCCTAGCCATGCATCCATTGGCACGGCAGACCGTGGATTGGCGGAGAGGAAGGGAGAGGATAGAGAAGAAAGGAAGGGGCAGGAAAGGAAATGCGGATTGGGGGGGTTACCAGACTCGGAATAAACATTTATAGATCCATATAAATATTTATTCCGATGCGGGAATCGAACCCGCGACCATTGACTCCGCGGGCGGAGGGCCCCGCTACTGAGCCAATCGGTCGTCAACTAATAAAAAAAACTATTTGAACGGTAGAATATTAAACATCTCCTCAAAACATTCGCTGTAATAAATTCGATACAGTACGCAGAGAGATGATACATCTCTGCGTACAGATAATACATCGAATCCATCGGAAATCCTGTGCTCGCTCACGATTTGAGACGCTCTTGTTAGATGCGATCAAATGAAAGGAGTTGGCATTTAGGAGCTTCCAGCACAGAGGTGATAGCAGTAGTGCATATATGACTGCACTTTTGCATAGTGTAAGGAAAAGAGAGACAGGGGAAAAGAATTGGGACTGAATTGAAAAATACACTTTAAGAAACGCGGTGTAAACAGCTATCACTTAACGGTAATATCTTAATATATAACAGGTCATATAAAAAAAATTAATTTTTTAAGTTCATATCCAACTGTTATATCCTGCTTAATATCATATATAAGAGAATGTTTTTTTGTACCATATAAAACTAAAGTTTATTAATGAATTAATATTTTAAAAAAACTGTATTAACATCAAGTGTCATCCAAGTTTAAAAAATATGTATTTGAATTTGAGTGGATGTATAAAAAAGCTTTTTTACTAACGACTGAAAATTTGAACAAGATATATTAATATATGTACATATATAGGTAGAGTGTGAACTAATAGCATGAATTGAAAAATCATCGGGTCGATGTGTTCATACACATCATCTCTGAAACCGGCTAATTGATTTCAATGAAATTTTGTTCAAGTCCAAGTGCTTCGAATATTTTTTTAAGTTATTTTACACTTTTACATAACTTTTTCTCTATTCCCGCGTTTCGCACCCGATGTACTTGTGGATGTGGAATACAGACACATGCTTGACGTTTATTTAAGGTTATTCATTGGAAATCTCTTTGTGCCCTTAACATTCACAACGGTGCTAACTTTAGCGTGATTACAAAATTACTAGCAACGCTATCTATCGACAACAAATGGAATTAAATAAGTAATATCAATAGTTTACATATTAATTAATTATAAGTTAACCATTGCGTTTTGGACACTTGGTTCCAGCTTAGGATATGGGATACTTTCGGACCCGAGAAGTGGCGCTATTGTCGAGATATTACAACTGCTCTATAAATGCAGTCTACTGTAGTGTGCCCGCCGTTCTGCTTACGGTGACACCCGGGATTTTTAGGGGGATACATCTTCGATGTAATTAAAATTCTTCCAAGTCAAATTATTTTTCTATTAATTGTATATTTATATCTTATTCATAATTTATTCACACTTTTCTCCTCCCCCTCCCTCTCCTAATTCCTTTCCAATAATGACACTTTCCTTAAAGAACGGCAACGCTTCCGCACTGTCTATAGCGCTGCGGATGTCTATGGGTGGCGTTGATTGCTTTCCATCAGGTGACACGCCTATTCATTTGCCTTCCTATCCCATAAAAAAATGGTTATACTTTTTATATATTCAAGTAGGGGTTGGCAGAGACCACACAGCTCTGTCCGCTATCAATCATCGCAGCGAAACGGCTCTCCAATGGTCGCTTTTCGCCCTCGTGAGAATCAGGACGTGACGGGTGGCGAACCACGTCGCCATCATTTTCAACAAATTAAGTATATTAAATTCGTCTTTAGTGAATCCCATGAGCCGCAAGGGAGGATGGAAGTCAGCCCCAGCAGAGCCCTGCATGCTGAGGTAAGGCACCATAGTACCCGGGGGAGCCCGATCCCGGGACGGTCGGCACATTTTCGACTAGGCTCACCCCTAATTTTGCCACGCATCCATTGGCACGGCAGACCGTGGATTGGCGGAGAGGAAGGGAAAGGAGAGAAGAAAAAAAAGGGCAGGAACGGAAATGCGGATGGGGGGGGGGGTTTCCAGACTCGGAATAAATATTTATAAATCCTATATATTTATTCCGATGCGGGGATCGAACCCGCGACCATTGACTCCGCGGGCGGAAGGCCCCGCCACTCAGTCAATCGGTCGTGGTTCAATCAAAAAAATGGTTATACACTGTTGAACAGAATTATATATCACTAGGTTTTGTCCGCGGCTTCGCTCGCCTGGAATTTGGTCTACCACATTAAGTTTCGTGACAGATCATTTTAAAGAAATATATTTTGTTTTTACTTAATTTGTGGTTCATAGTGGCTTCCACATAAAAGGTAGATATATGCTGTCGCGGACTTTTATTTAGAACTATTCAAGACAAATAATTCAACGGTACATCATCTTTGTGTAACTACAATGGTTTAGGCAGCGTACGCCAAGATAGCTCTCAGATGCCAGATTTTTTCCGACTTAATTGACATGTATCGTTATATTACGGCCAAAATTACATAAAATCATTACAAATTGTAGCCTATATGTTATTCCGATGTACCTATATTACTGTAAAGTTTTATCCAAATCCGTCCAGTAGATTTTTCGTGAAAGAGTCGCAAACATACATACATACTCACAAACTTTCGCATTTATAATATTAGTAAGATACTGGAAAAATATGTATTCTATTTCGGTACGAGCAGGTTGTATATCTAATTTGGTTGGTTTATTGCGCGTATCCGGACCAGACGCCGGGCCATGTGGCGATCTCAACGCGGGTAGCGCGCGACCTGTGTAGACACCATATTTTGCACTTCAGGAGGGACAATCCTATTTTAATTTTAATTTGATCTCTCATCGTTGACTTAGGCACGAAAATGTGCACACTAAGGCACGAAAGAATATATCCTCACAAAATGGCGAAAACACCGTAAATGACACAGATGTCAAAAAAAAAATATAGCTTATTGGAATAAAAAAAAATTTCTGCGTCGAATGATCTGAGTCTCATAGCTCGACGAATAATAGTAAATTTAGTATAACGTTGAAACTGACTGTTTTTGTATGACAAGACATAATTTTTTCAATATTTCGTAAAAGTATTTTTGACTCTGGTGATAAGTTTTAATTTTTCGGTTTATTACGTTTTCGCTTTTTAGCATTGATATGAACAAAATTTCCTGGCTATATTTAAGATTCAGTTGCAATATATAAACGAAACATATATATGTTTACAAAAGTATGTCAAACGCTTAACATACACTTATACCACAGAATCCTTACAGACGTACACACACACACACACATATATATATATATATATATATATATATATATATATATATACACTTCTAATAAAATTATACACTTACAATTTGTATACTATATACTTACATCAAGTAAGTTTGAATTTTACAAACAACGCACGCGGCCTGAACGAGATTTCCTGGTAAATGCGCGTGGTGTTCAACGTGTTAAGGATAGGTCCAGGAGAAAAAGAGTAAGAGAGAAAAAGAAAGGGAGAGAAGAGGTCTCCTACCTCTTCAGCTTAAAGCATTAATTAATTATTCAATTTAAGTTACACCGCAACAATAAAAACTATGGTCACCCTACAATCACGAACGAAAATATCCCGGTAATTTGTTTTATAGACTAAATACAAGAGATACGTAAACCTTTGATGTTTCACGTCGTATCGATTGGATTGGAGATTTCTAAGTAAGTACTCAGTTTATGGGATAACCATTCTACTTAACCATTTCACTGTGTAGTTAATTGTAATGATTAAGTGGTGAGACCGATAATTGCATTTATGGTTCAGTTCTGCAAAATTTATTGATGTGAACCATCTTATCGCGTGGTATGGGAGTGAAGTCACAGACAGAGATGTCGGTCGTCTTGATTCAGGCTACGCTCCCCTCCACTCGATTTTATCACTTACACGTATTCGTGAGCATACGGTAGAGACTGAGGCGTCGTTTCGATTCTAGCTACGCTCATTTCCAATACCACATATCCCACAATATATACTTAAAAAAAGTTTTATAATGGTAGAGTCACGCTGCAGACGAATACTTTGACAAGAATGGCATAATATTTGAATGGGCCGGCTCGCCCGGGGAAGTACCACACTCCCGCAGAAAACCGGCGTCTGAGAGTTCCCCTCCACCTATCACTCCCATAATGACACTTTCTTTAAAGGTCGACAACTCTTCTGTACTGCTTATGACACTACGGATGTCTATGAGCGGATTTGATTGCTTTCCATCAGGTGACACGCCTGCTCGTTTGCTTTCCTATCCCATAAAAAAAAGTAGAAATACCAAAATTTGTCCAATCTTCCTTGCGTTAGAAATCACAAATTAATTACCTACCGCGCATCGTACGGTGAGCGGCCGAGTTCCGGAGGCCTAACACCCTCCCGCCCTTCCGCACTATCTATGGCGCTGTGGAAGTCTATGGGGGGGCGTTGATTGCTTTCTATCAGATAAAACGCCTGCTCGTTTGTCTTCCTATCCCTTAAAAAAATATTTATTTTAATGTTTCACATCTACCAAGTGTCCTATGACGCTTCTCGCTACTTAAGTAAGGTAGTTATTTTAAATGTTCGAACAAGCGATTTATATTTCAATAGCATGTGTGCATAGCACAATTTTAGTGCGGTTTGTTGACATAAAAGTTAGATTCTGTCACGGTATTGCATTGTTGTGTATGATATAGAAAAATAATATTAAATTATATATATAGTATTTTTCACAAGTTATATACGTCTCACTGCTGTACATTCGTAATAACATTAATAGATTTCTTAAAAAAAAAACAATTAAAAAAAATAAACCCACAGTTCGTGACTCTATGCCTCTGTAAGCAAAAAAATACATAGAATATGAGGAATAATAATAACAATTAATTATATATACATATATATATATATATATATATATATATATATATAATTAATTGTTACAAATATTATAATATTACAAATATTATATTTTTTTTATTGCGAAGAAATGACAAACATAGAATATGAGGAATAATAATAACAATTATATATATATATATATATATATATATATATATATATATATATATATATATATATATATAATTGTTATTATTATTCCTCATATTCTATGTTTGTCATTTCTTCGCAATAAACAAAAAAAATATAATATTTGTAATTAATTACCTTTCAATTGATATTCAGACATATAACAAATATTTATCCATATGGCAACCCAAGACGTTATTGTTTTTGATGGCAAACGTGCAAACACGTGTCTGTTTGTGTTTGAAAAAAAAACACAACACAATTACATCGACCCCAATACAAGACTTGATCTAATTACGTTTTAAATAATGGTAGCAAAGCCATGGTAGAACTGATGGGACGACTTGACAAGAGCAGTGCCATATTCTTACAAAAAAAATATATATTATATATATCGGCGTCATTATTTGATTGTGTTACCGCATTTCTTAAGGAGAGGGTAGGGATCTGGAGGTTGTATTCCTTTCACATACATACGATCACGCCTGTTTCCCGTAGTGGTAGGCAGAGACCAAAGAGCTCCATCTGCTACGATCCCGGCACACATTCTTTACCTCATCCACGCTCATCACTCTTGCCGGTGCAGGTGATGGGTACTTTTGAACTAGCCTTTACAAAATCCTTTTCTACTCTGTGTTGTCAATAAAAAATTTGAAAAAAAAATGCGATTAATTACCGTAACGCCATCTTTGTAAAAGATGTGAAGATGCTTTTTCATTGCAAGTAATGCGTAATATTTATTCAGCTTCTGTAAAAGAGTGTATTGTTTACATGATATATAAAAGTCAAATATGTATGTATTTTTTTATTTATCATAATATTCTGGCAAGATGCGGCCAGCGTTGGTATTTCTCGCGTTTATGGTAAGACACTTTTTTTAGCCCCTTCTTTTCTTTTCTTTGATGGCAATTAGTTACAACTTTTATGCCAGTTTCAAGTAATATACAATAATATCAGATCTCTTGAAATGTAACAAGTCAGTTCATCACGTTACGTCTTGATAAAATGGTGGCAATTTTACCAAAAACCTTATGGACTTTTTCAGTTAACTTAAAAAGTAACGATACACGCATTTATTTCATATCACTCCACTTCTACACCTTAATCGAACTATATTGCATAATACGCCACCACAATTAAACAATATAACTGATAATAATATAAGATTGTGAAAATTAAATAAAAACACAACGTCAGTGATGTAAGTTGGCGGGAAAAGTCCATTTTACCCCATTGTAATACAATGACGTCTGGGAGACATCGACAAATTCAATAGGCATTATAGAACTTGACGTCTCCGAGACTGACTCTGTCTTGATTGGACGACGTGCATAGATTTTAGTTTTTTACATTATTCCATCCATTCGGATTATTTGTTTTATATTTTTTCTATATATATTTATTTATTCACATTTTTTCTGGCGCATCAAATTGACGCTCTTATATTGGTACTGTTCTACCGCTTTTATTCTTCTCAATATTAGCAGGTTATACGAGCAGAAGAGATAAACAGTATAAGGTACTACGATGAGATACCCATTTGATGTATTGCTCATTAAATAACCGTATACGTATGCAGTTTAATAAAATTTAATTAAAAAATTTTTTTCTTTTCTTTTCTTTGATGGCAGTTAGTTAAAACTATTATGCCAGTGTAAAGTAAAATGGAATAATACCAAATCTTTTGAAATGTCAAGTCAACTTGTTACGTTACGGCTTAAAAATGGTGGCTATTCTACCAAAACCTTCTATGAACTTTTTCAGTCAACTTAAAAAGTCACGATACATGCATTTATATCATATCACTTCACTTATAAGTCTCAGTCGTACTATATTGTATTATACGCCACTAAAATAAAACAATATAAGTGATAATAATACAAGAATGAAAATACGTCAGTCATGTAAGTTGGTGGGAAAAGTCGTTTTTTAGTTTTTTTTAAGTGATTTTTGTACATGTTTTTTTTTTATTTTATTTTAGTCGCTGACAGCGACATCCGTCGAATCATGTAAGTATACAAATTTCAATTTGTTTGTTTGTTTCAAATGTTACGACGGGTTCTTCAATTATTTATAGTAAACCGTTTCTTACGTATTGAGTTCCCGTGATAATTTCAACTTCGTAGTTAGGGCGCGTGAAGATGGACAGTGTAAGTGTTCTATCATTACCAGTAGCCCCTTCGACGGTACGCGAGTTGTGAGTGTGCTAAAACGGTTTTTTTTGCGTTTATTCTTTTTGGAATTTGACAAAGGTATAATACACGTTTTTTGAATTTGTTTTACTCAGTGTATTTCTGGCCATACTCACTGCGCAAAGTTTCGGTCAACTGAATATCCAATCGTCAGGAGGTGGTAATTCTTTATCAAACTCCTAAACTTGTTACAGAAGTATTAAATATATGCTATAAAAAACAAAAATGATTGGAACCCTACAACAAGCTTACGTATTTCTTAAAGGCCAGCAACGCTTTTATAATGTCTATGGCGCTGCGGATGTCTATGGGCGGCGTTGATTGTTTTCCATCAGGTGATACACCTGCTCGTTTGCCTTCCTATCCCATAAAAAAAACTTACCCCACACAACACTTATAGAATAAAAGACAGAAAGATGGGAAACGAGTAAATAGTGAGGGAATAGAGAAAGAAAGTGAGTACAGCTCTCGAGGCTTTCCCGAATGAAGTGCTGTTGCATAGTGATTAATCTATAATTCGTTTTTTTTTCTAATAAGTTTGTTTTTAGCAAGAATCGGCCAGTTTATGGTGTAGACAAAAACTACTTGGTACGCGGCTCTATCACTTATACCCCAGTCAAATTCCGCAAAGAAGTTTTAAAAACAAAGCGTTGCCTAGCAACCGACGTAGGTACTGCGTATATTGAAAACCTTTTTGCGTCACACAACTTCAAATATTTTTTTGTGTCGGTTTTTAATAACTACATAAGTTAATAGACAATTTCATACAAAATTTGTGTACTATTTACTTAATTAATATCCTTTGAATCCATTTTAATTTCAAATTTTAAAAAAATAACTTTAGATATTTATTACCTGATCTGTGTTCAAATATGAAATAAAAATTATGGAAATTTGTAAAGATATTTTAAATTAAAGAAAATGTTTTTCTTACCTCAATAAATCTAAGGGTGTCAAATTCAAAGAAAGAATATTTTATTTCTACTTTTAGAAATAAAAAATATTATTACAGTTACGTCAATGGTTTGTGTGAAATGAGCCATAATAATAATAATTGTAATTGAATATTTACAATACAATGTGTAATATTATAGTCTATAATTAAAGATTTGTAGTACATGAATTGTAATGATCCCAAAGCGGTTAGTTTACATTTATTATATGGCTTTAATAGCTTAAATATTGAGCACGCGAGCTCGAGGCCCGCGCCATTTTATTCTTTTCCGAATTTGGCTAAGGTATAGGGCAGGGGTGGCCAACCATTCGAGATCAATCGGTCGATTACGGTAGAACAAATATAAATTTTATCTAATATGGTAATAATAATTTTCAATTCTTTTTGCGGTCTTCCACTTAATAAAATACATATACTAGTTGAATACAATTTTGTGTTTGTTATGTTATGAAATACCTATTGATTGTGTAATAGGTAGCTCGCAGAGTCTAGTTAGTAAACAGTAAATCTTGGGTCCAATTAAATTGGCCACCTCCGACTTAGGGTTAAATGAAACTTTAAGTCGTTGTTTGTACATACGAGCTATAAATAAATAAAAAATATTTTTTTAATGCTGACAAAAATGTTAATCGAGAGAAAAATTTGATGAAAGTGAAAGAATACCAAATACATAATTTCTATTTAATGATTTTAATTTTTAGTAATGTATTTATTTGTGTGTTGCAGCTCTTTTGCCCAGTAAGTACATTGTTTAATTGATAAAACTAAGGAATTGCTTATAACACTAACGTTTCTTTTTTTTTAAATTGTATATGAATAAGATCTTTACTTTCTGCCAAAACCGCATGCGCAGATCTAGTTGCACTATAAAGCCGTAGGCCGTCCCATAATACTTTTTGCCAAAACGCGTTCTCCACTTCAGAACATATCTTCTATGGAACTTCTTCTACTTCTATGGAAATTTTTCAACAAACATGACCGGTCCATTGCCACTTCAGTTCTATAATTTTATCTAAAAGAAGTGCGTTAAGTTTATCCTCTGTAGTTTTTAGTGTGAAGTCAATTCCAAGCAGAGGGAAAATATACTTAAAAAATATGTATAACATCCATATATAGGTTGTCCGCTGGCAGAATTAGGTAATAGGTTATAGGAATAATCAAAACGCGAAAACGCGTAAACGCGTGCTTAATTTTTACTTTCTGCCAATGATTGCCAAAATTTATAAGTGGTAGAGCCACGCTGCAGACGAATACTTTGTCAAGAATGGCATATTATTTGTTTGTAGCATGTATGGGCCGGCTCTACCTACCCCCTCCCCTCTGACACAATGGCACTTTTTTTAATGGTCGGCAACGCTTCTGCACTGCCTATGGCGCTGCGGATGTCTATGGGCGGCGCTGATTGCTTTCCATCTGGTGACGCGTCTCAGAAGTAAAGTCTACGAAACAAACTCGACGACCGCGTTAAAAAAAATATTATCTGCGAAGTTAACGGAATCCCGACGTCACTACTTCAGCAAGTGGCACAGGATATTGTGGCTAGATTCCAAGAGTATACGTACGTATACGTAATACGGCCCGACTGGCGGTTCATCAGGGGGTGCTTGTTCCGACGCTAATATACGGTAGTGAAAGTTGGGTTTGGCAGAAGAAGCATGAAAGCAGACTGAATGCGGTGGAAATGAGAGCATTAAGAAGTATGTGTGGTGTAACCTTGAATGATAGAATAAGAAATGAAGATAAAAGAGAGCAATGTGGAGTAAAAGAAGGTGTTGTGTCAAAAGTAGAAAAAGGGATGCTTAGATGGTTTGGGCATATAGAGAGGATGGATGAAAGACGACGAATGTGGATGGAAGAGCCGGAAGAGGAAGACCACGAAAAACGTACCTTGACCAAATTACTGAACTTTTTAAGAAAGGCCAGGCCAAGGGTACCATCAACCGGCGGGCTTGCATGAGGAGAATAATGAGTGTGGAGGAAGCAAGGGAAGTATGGCGAGATCGTAGCAGATGGTACCTCCATCCAATACATACATACATACATGATATGTATGTATGTATGTATTCCAAGAGTATACTCGACGTGGCGGTCAAAATTTAGACGAAATAATTTTAAAAATATAAATAACGCACTTTACTTCTTCATAAAAGTTATTGAATTTTAATTTTTATCCTTTGTAGTTTTGTTATTATTTATGTTTGAATCTAATTAATTCCTACCTACCTAGTTCTGACAACGGATACCCTATATTTAACATAATGACTGGTGGAGCCTAGACGGTCTTATTGTTGAAAAACTGACAGTAAAATATAAACTCCTTATTGATTTCAAAAAGCCTGTGACAGGGAAACTTTAATGATACTGGTGATTGTCGTAACATTGTTTTCTGCCGCACTATATTTGCCAAATTTTAAACGTTACATCAGTAGTTAAGATAAAATGTTGCCTGAAAGGACTACTTGTTTTGCATTTTTGTAATGGTAATAGTTTTATAACTATTCCATATGCGCCTTTTCATTTATTTGCGACTCAACATTGTGTCAAATATAAATTAAAACATAGATTAAAATCATTGTAAGTTGATTTATATGACCTCCATAAATATGTTTGTTCTGCAGATTTATGGCCGCAACGAATCACTAAACCTCCAACTTCTGGACCCCCAACTGTTTCGGGGTGTACTACAAAGATCACTATACCTCCAGGGGGTAAATGTAATACTGAATCTCCACACACGACACTCCCGACTAAGAAACCTGCAAACAATTGTATAGAACCTACAAAACCCAGTATACCTACACACCCCACTAAACCTACACACCCCACCAAACCTACACACCCCACTAAAACTACACACCCCACTAAACCTACACACCCCACCAACCCTACGCATCCCACGAAACCTACGTACCCAACTAAACCTACGCATTCCACTAAACCTACGTATTCCACGAAACCTACACATCCCACCAAACCTACGCACCCCACTAAACCTACACACCCCACTAAACCTACGCATCCAACTAAACCTACACACCTCACTAAATCTACACACCCCACCAAACCTACGCATCCAACTAAACCTACACATACCACTAAACCTACGCATCCCACGAAACCTACGTACCCAACTAAACCTACGCATTCCACTAAACCTACGTATTCCACGAAACCTACACACCCCACTAAAACTACACACCCCACTAAACCTACGTACCCTACGAAACCTACACACCCCACTAAACCTACACACTCCACCAAACCTACGCATCCAACTAAACCTACACATACCACTAAACCTACGCATCCCACGAAACCCACGTACCCAACTAAACCTACGTATTCCACGAAACCTACACACCCCACTAAACCTACACACCCCACCAAACCTACACACCCCACTAAACCTACACACCCCACCAAACCTACGCATCCCACGAAACCTACGTACCCAACTAAACCTACGCATTCCACTAAACCTACGTATTCCACGAAACCTACACATCCCACCAAACCTACGTATCCAACCAAACCTACACACCCCACTAAACCTACACATCCCACCAAACCTACGTATCCAACTAAACCTACAATCCCCACTAAACCTACGTATCCCACTAAACCTACATACCCCACTAAACCTACACATCCCACTAAACCTACACATCCCACTAAACCTACACATCCCACTAAACCTACACACACCACTAAACCTACACACACCACTAAACCTACACACCCCACCAAACTTACGCATCCAACTAAACCTACACTCCCCACTAAACCTACATATACCACTAAACCTACGCACCCCACTAAGCCTACATATCCCACTAAACCTACACACCCCACTAAACCTACACACCCCACTAAACCTACATATCCCACTAAACCTACGCACCCCACTAAACCTACACACCCCACTAAACCTACACACACCACTAAACGTACATATCCCACTAAACCTACGCATCCAACTAAACCTACACATACCACTAAACCTACGCATCCGACGAAACCTACGTACTCCACGAAACCTACACACCCCACTAAACCTACACACCCCACCAAACCTACGCATCCAACTAAATCTACACATACCACTAAACCTACGCATCCCACGAAACCTACGTACTCCACGAAACCTACACACCCCACTAAACCTACACACCCCACCAAACCTACGCATCCAACTAAACCTACACATACCACTAAACCTACGCATCCCACGAAACCTACGTACCCAACTAAACCTACGCATTCCACTAAACCTACACACTCCACTAAACCTACACACCTCACTAAATCTACGTACCCCACCAAACCTACACACCCCACCAAACCTACACACCCCACTAAACCTACACACCCCACTAAACCTACACACCCCACTAAACCTACGTATACCACTGAGCCATGCCACACTACACCCACAAAACCTACTATATCTCCATGCCAACCTTATCCTACAAAGCCCATTAAAATTATTCCAATCGGTAAATAAGCTAAATACATTACCATATCTCGAACGATCATCCCACAACTCAGAAAACTTACAAAACGACTCCATACAGAACGATAATCCTAACTATCAAACCTCTAAAAATCACACTCCCAAATCCAACGCTCCGAAATTTTACAAACATATTTTTATAACAACTTTTTAAATGTTTTAATCATGATATATGCCAACTATGACATCTCTAAATAGTACACACTTTGAACCGCCAACAAATACTCCTACGACATCTAAAACTTAAAACTCGATTCCACCTTACACAGACAGAAACATCCAATTGAATTCCTCGAATCCTTTAACAAATATCACTAATCCCAATCCACACTCCTAAAACTTCTTAATCCGTTCCTTATTATAATAATATATCAATTAATAATACCTACGACTTCTACGAGCAACGGTACCAAGACTGATAATGGAAATGAAAGCATCTAGTACAGTGCTTTGAATGTCTACCTAGCAGTCAACCGTCCGTCAAAGTCCGGATAACATGGTCTCCAACGAACAACTGTGGAGAATCAGCAAAGAGGACCCAATAAATGTCCAGATACGTCGACAAAAAGATGGATGCGGCATACTCTCCGGCGCCACCATAGTCATATCCCCAACAAGCCTTCGAATGGAATCCGCAGGGAAAAAGAAAATGTTGTCGCCCAAAACAAACTTGGCGGCGTACTGTGACGGCCGAAGCGCAGAAGATGGGCCTATCCTGGAGTGATAAATCCATAGGCGATGGTGGTTGTTCTAAAGACAATACCAATTCTGCTAATAGCAGCTCTAGCAGCGGGTTCCAATAGTATTTGAGCACAGCAACATCTGCTAGAAATATCTTAAATTGCACAATGAAAACATAAAAGTTGCCAATTAAAACTTATGGAAGATAATAACGAAATAGTGACAATGGTGTAATTTATCACTATGGTTTAATAGTGACTTGTTTATGTAGAATGTTCTTTTTCTCGTATAAAAAAACAATACATAGATGAAGTTCAAGTTAAAAAAAAACTATTTCTGGTCTACGTTTTATTTTAAAAAAAATTATAATAAACTTTGTTTAAATAAAAAATTCATCCATGAAAATAAAAGGTGTTAAAGTTGAATTTAAGAGCTCAAACATGTGAAGTGAAGTAAGGGGATCAATGACCTCTTTTAACATAAAGGTGTCAATGACCTATTTAAAACGCACAGGTGCCAATAAACTGCGTCATTCTGATATTGTAGTTGGTGGCATTATTTTAAGGCTTTGTACAACGTTGAAGTATCATGTTTCGTCAAACTATATCAATTTTATTGTGAAAAGTAATTTATATTGTAATATAAAAACTCTAATATAATTTGGGAAAATAATTATGGAGCGATACTAAAAATAACATTGTTTCTCCTGCCAGTTCATATGAACACGTCTTGCAATAGCGACTGTAGCTTAAGTATTGCAATTGTAGTTAGGGTGGCGTACACGGTGACCATATTTGAATTATTAATAAATAAATATGACACAATGTTCTTCATTTTGCATACATCGACAATAAACGCATATGAAAGTATCAATAAATTTCATTCTTTCATTCAAATTTCATTTCATTCTTTACTCATTATTAATAGGTTATGTGTAATATATTCGTTAATCGTTTTGAATGTTATTTTATTTTCTCGTCAAACGGACTATAAACTAAAAAATATGGTAACAGTTTCTGCTAAATTACTTTATAAAAAAAGCTTATAAATATAATGCTATACCATTATTAATAATTATGTTTTTGAAGAATAAATTGCATGTTTGAAAAACGGTTTTATTTAATGTCATTTAAAAAATTACATTATTTAAGAATTAATTATAAGTAATATATTTCATTTTAATATAATATTATATATAATATATAAAAAGTATATTGTTATTAGTTCTGTTAACACTATTACATATTCATTTGAAGCTCATAATAGCGCAGAGAGCTATAGTGTCTTTGTGGCGAATAATATTGTAAATGAAAAATTTCTGCCAAAGAACCATAGACACCGAAATATTTTTTCGAAGTACAAACTGTTATGCCAACGAGCTGGCAACGTTTTTTCCGAGAAGTAACGACAGTTGGTTCAGGTGAGAATTGGTATAGAGCAATTTGAACACTTTGGAAAACGTGTAACGTCTAATCATTCTAAAAAAGCCTGGAAGATAGGAAGCCGCACAGATTTACGTGATATGCCTATCTTTGCGGTCACCAATCCATCGGAAGACCCAGTGTGTGCTAGACATATAACAGTGGGCTGATATATATTAGAATGATAATGCCTCCTTTTAGTGTAAAAAAAGGTAATGCAAAAGTCAACCAATGTCATTTTACAATTGGCCAATATTTGAACAAATGTTTCTTGCACAGATGTAAAATTATCCAAATGACACGCAAACTTATATAAGTACCTGGCTAATGAGATCATAATAGTCTCTGTTTGTAATCATTAATAAACCGTTGCAGTTTATTGATATAGGTGATTATCAATTTATTGTTTTTTTTATTTTATACTTCTAAAAAAGTTCAGATGGCTAGATGGAGTCTTACGACTTAAAGGCAATCGGTGTGAGTGGCTGGACGGAAAAAGCTAAATAAAGATCCGACTGGAAAAATTACTGGACCAGGCTAAGGCCCATCCGCGGCTATAATGCCTTGATGATGAGACTTCTAAAACAAACTCTTATCTACCGAAAAGACCCGAAGCCAAATTTAGTTTTAAAATATTATGTATTTATTTTATAATTTATTTGCTGGAATATTTAAAAAAAAAAATTATATAAATTTTGCATTGAGTTTTCATAATGCTAAATGAGTCTATTTGTATCCTTCGCCTACGGAGTCAATATATATTCGGGGATCGATTCCTGTATCGGCATAAGTCATATATAATACTTACCAAAATATTTATACCGAGTTTGATTATCCGGTCGAATGTCTGTTTTTATAAAAATGGCGAGGCCATGGCTAAATAGTGAAAAAATAATAATTGTAATAATTTGTTTTATTTTTTTGCAGCTTTTATTTGGAATCAAACCACCAACCGCGACCAATACAAATGGATTATGTTCCGCGTTGCTTTTAAGGTCAACGGAAAATTACTTAATATTATAATATTGCTTGCAACTTTCAACCCTAGTTTTTAGACAGCGATAATAATGAAATTATAATCACATTACAAACCCCAAGTTATCGCATAATTGTTTTATTATCTGCGTAACACAACACTGCGATCGCAGAGATCATTTCGCGCCATTTCTGCTAATGTTCCAAATGTTTTGACACTCCGCCCGCCATTTTCCTAAATGAATTATCAAGGGCATGCCGCCAAATTTATTGTTATCAATAATGTTATTATAGGCGATATTTTTTGTTTCATTATGTTAATAATAAATGTTAATGTTTAATTTTATGTTTTTCTAAAACCATGTATACCACCTATTCACTATAAGATAAGTGCAAAAGCAATATTTAAAATACCAATCTGTAGTATTGAACTTGTATTCTATTGGTGAGATATGATAATATGATAATTTTTTCAATGTTCTTGTTCCTATACGAAATTGACTGGTTGAGAATGTATTTTGGCAATGTTTGCTTCTATATTTCGTACAAAAAAATAATATAAATAAATCATTTTATACATTGGATTTAAGGAATTATAAAATTATAATTTATTACTGGAACACGTGCTACGTGTGATCTAGTTTTTTAGAAATTACTTTTATACTACTTTTACCATCTAGTTTTTTAGAAATTAAAGCATTCGTTCATTCCCTTATTTAATAGCATTTAGATTTTTCCCGCCAAGTCCCATCGAGCTTTTGTTTCATTTTTATAATCTCATTTTGTTATCAGTTATATTGTTTAATTTTGTATGCTTACTAACAACATACTTTAATTAAGGCGTCGAAGAGAGGTGCAAAAGTTCATGCATGTATTGATAGAACGGCCACCATTTTATCAAGACGTATCATGACAAGTTGAATTTGCACTTCAAAATATTTGTTCATATTTTAATTGACACTGGCATAATAATTATAGCTAGTTGCCATCAAAGAAGAAAAAGAAGTATTTAGATAAGTTGGCTATGATAGATAATATATTTTACACCTGTTAATTGTTATTCAGTTGGAAATTAAGGAGGTAGAATATAGGTTTCGCTTCTTAAAATCTCTCATCATTTAAACAATTGTTAGTGGCAGACCAATTCGTATTGTCACCGATGTCTCAATTTTTGCATCCCTCTATAACTGTGTAAGCAAAGATATAAATCGAAAAATTTATTCGATCTGATAATATCAGGCAATTACTCACTCTCTATTGAATTGAAATTATTTGGGGATGAAATTGCAGTCCCTTAATGGCGATAATTATAGAGTATAGTGAGTCTCCTGGGTACTTTTACAAAGTCGCTATAAGAGATTAGGTTTCATTTTACAGAATAAATATTTAAAATTTTGTATAAAAAATTAAAATATCTTGTATTTTATTAATCAAATATTGTTTAATATAAATGTATTGTAACTTATATTTCTATATGTATAACCGTTTTAAATACAAGTAAAATTATAAACGAAATATGAAATAATTAAATTTTTGTTAGTGGAAGAGCAACGCTGTAGACGAATACTTTGTCAACAATGGCATATTATTTGTCTGTAGTATGAATGGGCCGGCTCGCCCGGGGAAATACCACATTCCTGTAGAAAACCGGTGTCTAAGTGATAGTTTAGCTACTACGCTTTGTTCGGTGAGCGCTTGAGTTCCGGAGGCCCAACCCCCCTCCCCCTCCTATAATGACACTTTCTTTAAAGGTCGGCAACACTTCTGCACTCTTATACACTACGGATGTCTATGGGCGGCGTTGATTGCTTTCCATCAGGTGACACGCCTGCTCTACTATTTTTATTTAATTTTTTAAATATTCTTTATTATTTAAATAATAAAATTGAAATAATAAAGAATATTTAATAAAATGAAATAAAAATAGTGCTTTGTAACTAAGAATGAGCAAAAACTACACAGGCCACTAAAAAAAAACACATCAAAAAACTGGCGGCAAATTTGACAAGGGCTCGTATTCTACCGTTTCCTAATTTGAATGTTATTTGACACGCGCCGTTTCGTATTCCTGTTTTTTGTCTGTGGTTTGTTTAGGGTTCCGCTTGTAATATATGGTAAGTGAACGTTTTTTGTTTCATAATATATTTTATTAACTTATATTAATATTTTATTAAGTTTAATCCATAATTAAATCATTAAAACATAACATTGAATATACGATAAGACTAATATAATATTAACGTTGAATTTGAAATAGAAATGCGTAAAGACTGATATTCTAGAAATGTCTAGGTTAAAATTAATATTACTAATGTTCTTAAAAAGGACTTTGTTACGACTAGTATTTTATTAATATGTCTCTTAACCAAAATAATCACTTGTATACTATTTTAAATATTTGACAATGGCATGAATGTTAAATTATTTGTCATTAGTAATAAAACGGACTTTTCCCGCCAACTTACATGAGTTTCAATTCAATTTTTTATTTCATTTATACAATCGTATATTATTATCAGTTATATTGTGCAATTGTGGTGGTGTATTATACCATTTAGTATAATAAACCACCGATACATAATACTATTAAGGTGAAGTGATATGAAATAAATGCGTGTATCGTGACTTTTTTAGTTGACTGAAAAAATTTATAGGTTTTGGTAGAATTCCAATTTAGAAACATTCCAAGATATTTGATATTATTATATTTTACTTGATACTGGCATAATTAGTTATAACTAACTGCCATCATAGAATACACAGTGAAAAGAAATATAATTTTGTTTCCCGCCAATTAATATCAGTTAGATTTTTTAATTTTGGTGGTTTATTATATTCGTAGTAGTAGTTCAAGTATTGTTGAAGTGAAATGAACTATGTAAATATGTGTATCATTTAAAGTGACCGCAAAAATTCACAGAATGTTTTACAAGAATAGCAACTATTTCATGAAGACGTAACGTTACGGACTGACTAGTACATTTCAAGTTACTAGTTATTATTTCATTTTACTCAACACTGGCACTATATTTATATCAAATTGCCAGTAAGGAAGAAAAAGAAGTGGCACTTTAAATCGATATTAATTTTTTAAAGAAAGGAATATAATTTGTATCTATACGGAACCATACATATTATATAGAAGTGTTCGCCTAATTAAGAAAGTATGGGTGAGACATTTAACGCCTCTCTTGAGGAAGGTCGCGTGCTTCCACACAATTATCAGCTTATTTATGATCCCTCGCGCCATTTCGATTTGTCTTTTAAGTTAATGTTTGGTGACGTCATTAACTGACTTGATTTTTTTTTTACTTTCCGATAGTCTCATCACACCTCTGCCACAGCAACTATAGACTATTAAAATCGTCAGAAATGAAAAATATCAAGAATGGACTTTTCCCGCCAACTTACATCAGTGAATTGTGTTTTTATTTAATTTTCATAATCTTCTCTTATGATCACTTATATAAATATGTATATTGTTTCATTGCAGTGGCATATTATACAATATAGTTCCATAAAGGCGAATAAGTTAACTGACATGAAAAAAATGCGTGTATCGTGACATTTTAAATTGATTGCAAAAGTCCATAGAAGGTTTTGGTAGAATAGCCACCATTTTATCAAGACGTAACGTGACAAGCTGACTAGTAGTTACATTTTAAGAGATTTGATATTATTTTATTTTACTTGACACTGGCATATTGTTATAACTAATTGCCATCAAAGAGAAGAAAAAAATATATATCAAGAAAAAAAAGGCGCGATAATTTGGCAACCGTGCTTACCAAAAGCGCGGCACTACTACACATCGCGTTACTTCTTACGACTAATACAGTTTTTGAGCAAGTTGTCTGTGTGAGAAACATATAGTTTTATTACGTTGTTTTATTGAAATTTTAATCATTATGTTGTAGTTATAAAAACAGAAACGCATTAAATGTGTCATTGGAAAGTCGTGTATGGTTTTTTAAAAGAGATATCAATCGCAATTTTTTTTTCTGTATCATATGTGAAAAAAATGAAGCCAAAGGATTTCATTTTTGTATTGGTAAGTAATATAAACGTATTAAATGACATCACGAAGAAAACACTATTTATCTTTATAACTATTTATTCATCTATCAATCAATCAACAGCCTGCGGCAGTCCACTGCTGGACACAGGCCTTCCTCAAGAAGCGCCACTTAGCCCGATCTTCGGCTTCACGCATCCAGTTTCTGCCAGCCGCCCTGCGCAGATCGTCCCATCATCTATTCGGGGCGCGTACCAAACTACGTTCACCGAGACGCGGTCTCCACTCCAGCACTCGTCTGCTCCAACGATTGTCGGATCTCCGACAAACGTGACCAGCCCATTGCCACTTCAGTTTGGTAATTCGAAAGGCTATGTCGGTGACTTCAGTTCTCTGGCGGATTTGTTCATTCCGAATCATATCTACCAGATAAACTCCGAGCATTTATCCGTCTATGTATTTATCATATATGTATGTTTGCTAAATAGGGTTGTGTGTTCATATCACGCTGGGATCATCAGTTTGGTAAGTTGAGGTGATAAATATGCTTGTGGTTTGTGTGTGGATATTTATCCTTTGCAGGTCAGAGATTAAATTGTTCACAATAAGAAATTAACAATGATAAGAGCGTACGTCCGCATGACAAGGGTTTTGAAGACTCCTGCCTGTTGCGGGCGCAGCTTCAACCTTGGCTAGTGATATGACAAAGTCGATAAATACCTAGACTTAGTAGCTAAGCTACCATTCACGACGTCGGTTTGTGCGGGAGTGTGATACTTCCTCTGGCGAGCTGGCCCATTCATGCTACAGACAAATAATATGGCATTCTTGACAAAGTATTCGTCTGCAGCGTGGCTCTACCACTAACAAGACAAAATAAGATTAAAAGACATCAAAAGTCTAACCAAATTTAAAGACGCAATAAAATTAAGTGAGTCATTAAAATAGCAATGGACAGGACTTGATATGGGGATATATGATAAGGGAAAGAGAGGAGAAATGGACAGAAATAGTCTCATAGTAGTATCCAAGGGATGGGGAGAGGAGCAAAGGGCGACAGACAAAACGCTGGGAGGATGACTTCAGAAGAGTTGCTGGCAAAAAATGAATAGGATCAGCAAGATCTTTGTCGAAGGGAAAGCTCTCGATTCAATAAATCAAATCTAACTAAATAAACAATGATAATTATTTATTAAATGTCAAAACGTCACTGTGGTCCGCGATCTGATCACGTTGGTTCTTGCTGAAAACCAGCGCCAGGTGCTCCAATTGCACGCCTGGCATACGCTGAGCAAGAACCATTTTATGATACTCGTTAGATCAAGTTATTTTCTTTTTGTTTTGTGTATTTATTTGTAGATTATAATATTATTAAGGATTTAATTTTAGTTATTGTAAAAAGAAAGGTGTCATAAATAAAGTTTTTCTATTTCTATTTCAAAACTGGTACAACACTGTTCCTCGTTTTTTTTTCAGATAGTTCTGACTTCGTGTGAGCCGGTAAATCTTCAGCTTACAGAAACTAGTAAGTAATCTTACATTCTATCAGCCGTATCCGCAGTTCCACCAACGCATTACGCCCCAAGAAAATAGATTCCATCTTTATCATTTGGCTGGTTGGCCCTCCACCACTGTCCGATTTAGTCTCAGTTTTCTACCATAAACTGTGCAAATGTTTCCACATTTGCTTTGCGATCTACCACCTGTAGTGAAACATTCATAAATGTTACACTAATGCATTAAAACGTAAAGTAATATTCAAATTTAAAATGAAAAAGAATTAAATTGTTATGAAACAAAATGCTTTAGTTCGACTGACGTCTTTTGGAAAGACATGTCACCCGTCAAGCATAAATAATTAAAATTATACATATTGTGATATAAAAACAAAATACATTCGATCGACTCACGTCTCGAATGTAACATATCGCCTTTCTTAGCACAAATAAATAATTTTTATAAAGTGAATGAAATATAAATGTATATATGATATCGAAATATATGTGGACCGATTGGCTCAGTGGCGGGACCCTCCGTCCACGGAGTCAATGGTAGCAGGTTCGATCCCAGCATCGGAATAAATATATATATATATGGATTCATAAATATTTATTCCGGGTCTGGTAACTCCCCCAATCCACATTTCCGTTCCTGCACTTTCCTTTCTTCTCTATCCTTTCCCTTCCTCTCCGCCAATCTACGGTCTGCCGTGCCAAAGGATGCGTGGCTAAGGACGAGCTTAGTCGCAATCGTGCCGACTGTCCCGGGATCGAGCTCCCCCGGGTACTATGGTGCCTTACCTCAGCATGCAGGGCTCTGCTGGGGCTGACCTCCATCCTCCTTTGCGGCACCTAATTTGTTGAAAAATGACGGCGACGTGGTCCGCCACCCGTCACGTCCTGATTCTCATGAGGGCGAGAAGCGACCAATGGAGAGCCGTTTCGCTGCCATGAAATGGTAGTGGATAGAGCTCTGTGGTCTCTGTCAACCCCTATCTGGCGGGGGATACGCGTGAAAAAAGAAAAATAAATCAATATCGTTTTCATTTCGTCACAAAGCAAAGTGGCTTGTGTAAGCAAAGTGGCTCGCTATAGTTTCTACGTAAATACGGTATGGGGGAATTCAAGACACGAAACAGCACAAAATTTCGCAACAGTTCACAAAAGTTCGGCATAACATCTGAGACGATTCCGGTGTTGTGGATCTCTATGAATGGTGGTCATCACTTATCACCAGGTGATCTACATATTTGCCTATTATGATATATAAAAAAAATCATTAAAACAGCATGTTAAATCCTGGTATAAGACAGGTCAACTATATCGCTCTCGCATAAGTTCGTTCGCTTTCTAGAAATGTTGTTCTTCTATCTGTGGTGCCATCCATAAACTACGTCACGCGATTTTATGATTTTTCGAGCCCATACCCCGTATGTTCTCTCACATGTGTTTCGTCATATTTCATGCAATTTTAGATCCGGTTATAAGATTATAACAGAAGAATTATAAGATTAAAATATGATATTATGATTAATATATCTATGATATAATTATAAGAATTATAAGATATATAAATTTTAAGATTATAACAGCACTTTCCGAAATTATTTCCTTAAAAATAGACAGAATTCGCAATATTATAAAGATTTTTGAGTTGAAGTTTAGATTTTTAGCAACGAAGCTCATCACCCGTCTCTCCTCTCGTCACATGTACTTCACTTTGATGACCCCACCGAGGGGGGTAAACCTTAACGAGTGATGTAATTTATGGATTTTCAGAATCGTAGAATTTTTCATTTATATATTTCATAGACGTTTTATTAAATAAAATATCAGATATAAAAAAAATATTTAAACAAAATTATGCATACACAATTTTTCTTACAGTTCAACTCGTGAAGTTATTAGACAACTTAAATAAACACTTAAGTAAGTAAAGCAATACATATACAATACTCAACACAAAATAAGGGCCATCCGAAAAATAATACCCTACTTACTACCAACATAAATGGTATTTATTTTTAAATGTGAAAATATTTCATTGTTTTTTCAAGTAATTCTTTTAACAAATTAACATTATCTTTTATTCATTTATTTTTAAATAACCTGATTAATGGAGTCAGGCGTTTCTCTGCGGAAATCCATTACTATGTGGACAGTTAGAAATTTTACTTGGCTAAGTGTGCAATGTGGAAAAGTGGTGGTGTGTGTTTGGTGTTGTTGATAAGTGGTGAGTTGCTGACGGCCGTTTTTTCGGTAAGATTTAGTTTGAGTTCCCGTAAATACACTACTTCCGGTAGAAAACACACATAGTTGTTTTCTGTTTTTGTTTGCTTGTCGCAGATCTTAGCTAAGTAAAACTGTAAAAACTAATAACCTATTTATAAGAAATAATATTTTTAAATAATTTAATTCCGTTTCATAGGGAATCGGCCTTGGACAAGCGTGGTTGGTTTATGTCCGTTCCGCCAGAAATGGTGAGGTCCGTACAAACCAGTTACGAAAACCTTTATAATATTTACGCAATTCAAATAAATATTTATAGATAAATATATATATATATATATGATATATATATATATATATATCATTCCAATATATATCTAATTATTAATCTAATGATTCGTAACCATAAGCGACTTAATAATTTTATGATCTCGTATATGTATGTAATAATAAACGAAATTTTTACGCCATAAGTGGCAATGTGATGGAGTTTTTAAATCTTTTTTCATCTTGTTACACCTCACATTATGCAAATAAAGAATTATTATTATTATTAAATTAAAATAGCACTTATTTATAATTGAAAACATGTAATTAGATAATTAAATGAGTGCTATTTTAATTATTGTATTTTAAAAATTAACAATATCTGAAGGTAAAATTGCAAATACGTAAACTCACATCAGGGAAGGGAGTCACACAAATTCGACAACGTCTGAAAAGGATGGGGAAGAGAAATTCCCGTTCCCCGTCATGTAATTTGTGGATGGGCCCTTATTTATTTTGCTTCAAACTCAAAATCCTGCTTTTACAAGTTAAATGTTGGTTTTTCTTTGTAAGGATTACTCTTATAAACGGTTGAACTAGTTTTTTTGGGACTAAGAAATAAATTTATACGCACGTTATGCTGGAAAGTAAAACGTCAAAAAAATACGACGCATCGTTATGAAACTGAATAAATAATGTTTTAATCAATTTTACCTTCTTTTACAGATTCTGTTGTCATGGAAACGAAACAATTAAACAAACAAATGGGTATGGACATTTTTTACTTTTTTTTTAGTTATACATTTATTTATTATATATTAATTCATTTCTTTAGTATAGTCGGTTAATATTATATTATAGGTATAATATAGATAATTTGATATAATCTATATTATACCTGTTATATAATAATAACCGACATGTATATCTATGTATTTAAAAGTCACTCAGAGAATTATTATATATATTTTTAGTGGCTGAAACCGTAGAAGCGATTACAAAAGGTACGTATAGTCTGTCTAAGCCGAAATGACGCGCCCCACTACTTATTTATTTGGTTTAAATGTGTGAGTGCAAGTATTAATGATAAACACTTCTGTGTGGCAGCGTTGACCGTTCCGTGAACTTTGATTTGTTTAATTCCGACAAATCGGTGGACTAGTCGGGTGATAAATCCGAAAATGCACTATGTATGGAGCCGCGCTAGCACATTGTATGAAACTAGACGTCCGCTCTGTCTCGTGTTTAGACAATTTATGATTAGTTGGACAACAAATCGTAGAACTAACACTAGCAAATACGGTTTATGCTAATATATATATTATATCTAATTAAAGATATTAATTTGAAATATTCAATTACGGTTTTTTAATTAACGGTTTAGTAGTTTTTTTGAATGTTATTAAACTATTAAGTGGTTTATTTTTTACGTAGGTATGTCTATAGTAAGAACAGATTTTTTAAAGTATGTATTTATTTTACAGTTAAATAATATATTTTACAATTAATAATACTTTTGTATTACTAATATATATATATATATATATATATATATATATATATATATATATATATATATATATATATATATATATATATATATATATATATATATATATATATATATATATATATATATATATATATATATATATATATATATATATATATATATATATATAGCTGCGTTTAGTGGTAGCTTTAAATACGCCGCAACCAAATGTTGGAACAACTTGCCTCTTCTTGACTTGCATACAATAAATATATTAAAAAAAAATACAAAAATCTAATTTTAAGTATGCAGTCAGGAACTTGTTCTTTTGGACGCGGTGAATTCAGTACTTGACTTTGTGTTTTTTAATTTCATTGTACTGTACGTGTATTTATGTGTATGTGTATATGATTAGAGTATATATATGGATGTATTTGTATGTACGAGTGTGTCAGTATGAATGTCGTCACTGTGGTCCGCGATCTGACCACGTTGGTTCTTGCTGAAAACCAGCGCCGGGTGCTCCAATAGTGCGCCCAGCATATGCTGAGCAAGAACCATTTTATGACACTCGTTAGATTAAAATTATTTTCTTTCTGTTTTGTGTTTTTATTTGTATATAGAATATTATTAAGGATTTAATTTTGGTAATTGTAAAAAGAAATGGTGTCATAAATAAAGTTTTTCTATTTCTATATATATATATCAGTTATGATTGTAGACAAAAATTTTGTAAATAACCAATATAGTTGCTTTCAACTGAATTAAAGTCCTTAACATGAATAATGATTTCATTATCCAAATATTGTAAATATGGGCAGTTCGCCATCTAACATCAAGTAATTTTTCTACTCCATGTTCCGCTTCATTTTTTATTAGGTGGTAAAACGTTTGCAATAATTTCTTTTTCCTGTTAAATAAAGAAAATAAAGTAATATAAATAAAATCATCAGAAATAACAATTAGCGATAAAGGTTTATCTTGGAATATTAAATAATATTTTATTTACCTGACTCCGAAGATGCTTTTTAGTTGACATGCTAACGGTACTTTTGCGATCTAATGATGCGTCTGTGACTAATTAACGACTGAATGACCAATAACAGTTGCATTTTTGTACGTATTGGGTAAATATTTTAAATTTTCTAGTGTGTATAAATGCGGAAGTGGGGCGCGTCATTTCAGCTTAGACGATCTATACTTCTTGTGTCTCATTTGTTCTCAGATGTAAAAGATATACGAGTATTTTGTATTTGATATCTTTAAGCATCTAATATTTATTGACTTGACATCTAACTTTTCCCGCCAATTCGCGTCAGCGACGTTGTTTTTGTTTCATTTTCATAACCTTCTGTTGTTATCGGTTAGGATACTATATAATTCTGATGGCATATTGTACAATATAATTTGATTAAGGTGTAGAAGTGGCGTGAAATGAATGCGTCAGAAATGAATCGTGACTTTTTCACTTGACTTAAATTTTAATTTAATTGAATCTTCATAGCAGGTTTTGATGGAACGGCTTCCATTTTATGCCAACAATATGGCGACCTGATTAGTTTATTTCAAGAAATACTTTTTCTTCCTTGATGACAATTAGTTATGAATATTATGCCAGTGTCAAATATAACAACAAAAATCTTTAAATTTACTGGACAGCTTATCACGTCTCAATTGGATAGAATGGCTATTAATTATGGCCATTCTATCAAAAGCTTCTGTGGATTTCTTCAGATATAAAATTTCAACGTCACTAAAGTAAATTACTTTTTTTTTAATTATTTTTTTACTTGTTACTGACCCAAGAGTTATAGTTAATGACCAGTATGGAAAAAAATAAATACTACACATGTACATTTTTAGCCAACGAAAGAAAATTGGCTGTACATGAGGGCTTTTTTATATGTTCAGGCAAGCGCTTAACGATTAATTGGCTCAGTGGTGGGGCCCTCCGCCCGCGTGTCAATCCCGGTCCGGAGTTTTATCCTCGCATCGGAATAATGGATCACAAATACATATTTCGAGTCTGGTAACCCCGCCAATCCGCATTGGACAAGCGTGGTGGGTCAACTTCCGTTCCTCCGGAAATGGGGAGGCCCGCGCTCAGCAGTGTGACATATATGGGCTAAAAAGCGCTTGAAGGTATATGTTTTGTTGGAAGTTAATGGTTACCTGTATTATTAATGGAGTCAGGCGTTACTTTGCGGAAATCCATCACTATATGGACAGTCAAAAGTTTTACTTAGCTAAGATCCGACACAAGCAAAACAATAACAGAAAATTAATAATGTGTGTTTTTCCGTTGGGGTAAGCGGAAGACACCCGATAAGATTTCTTTTCGGTTGTCTTCCGTAGAGTCTACTATACCTGAAGATGCCTCGTGTTGGGGCGAAACACGTGTCGTTTACGAGATGGAAAAGTGATAATGTGTGTTTGGTGTTGTGTATAGTAGTTGGTGGGTGGAGAATTGATGGCCGATTTTCGGTAAGTTTTTGGTTTAAGTTCCAAATAAATCCACTTAACCCAATGGAAAAACACACATTATTAATTTTCTGTTATTGTTTTGCTTGTCGCGGATCTTAGCTAAGTAAAACTTCTGACCGTCCATATGGTTACCACCCGATTTAAACGCGCGCCCGAAAAGACGACGCCCGCGTAACGTGTTACACGATCCGGACGACGAAACAGCGTCGTTTGGATCCACTCACGACACCAACACTCACACGCACCCCGGCTCTAGCCGAGCACGTAGAGTAGGGAACACTTCTACACCGGCCGCTTACACGAGATTCTCTCACGTACCCGGTCGGTTCTCACCCCCTAGTCCTTAGGGTCTATGGGACTAATTGGGACTATAGTTACTAAAGTTCAATCCTCCCCTACATGTTTAACGTAGAATCATGACGAGTTTAAAATCAGCACACACACATATGTGTCAGGCCGATGGAGTCTGCGATTTGCGCAGATTCCCAATTATATTTTACTTTTATATTCCCAATTATATTTACTTTTATCGTATTCAGGGCCCGCGGGCTTTCAGCCCGCGGGCCCTGAATACGATAAAGCTGTTAAAGCCAGCCTACCAGCATTAACATCTTCGAATCCAACATATGGTTACCTGTATTTTATTTGATATTCTTTGAAAATGTAAACGATCTTTATTTTACTTAAATACTTTGATAAATAAACATTTAGAAATTTTTGTTTAGACGTTGGAAGTAACACTCAAAATAATACAATGTATTTTTTTTTTAGATACATATCGCGAAAGCGGAGGCGAAGGCCAAAAATTATTTATTAAGTATGTATTATTATTATTAAGTCTTTATTGCTGATACTATTTTTTGTATATTCAAATGTAATTTATTAACACGTTAGATTTTACGGTTCAGTGTCCAGCGTGTCTTGTAACACATAGCCCTCTTCCAACTGTTTCCATTATTCTCGATTATATGCCTCTATACAATATCAATATCATCCCGCAGCAGTCCACTGCTGGACAAGGGCCTCACTCAAGGCCAGCCACCTAGCCCGATCTTCGGCTACACGCATCCAGTCTCTGCCAGCCGCCTTGTGCAGATCGTCGCTCCATCTAGCAGGGAGGCCTCCCACATTACGTGTGCCGAGTCGCGGTCTCCACTTTCTGTACGAGTACCTTTAACCGTTAGAGTGCTAAGCGGCGCAAAACTGATGCGCGCATCAGTGTGTTTTTGGTGCTTCGTGGTAGTGTATTCTAATCTCGCGTATAATTCGTTACGAGAGTGCATATTTATTTTTCCTCTAAAATAGTCATAAAATGTACAGCAATTTTCATATATATTCACAAAAATTGCTTAGCGCTAAAACGGTTAAATTCGTCTATGTCCCTTTCCAAATGTTTTTTAACTATGAAGTCAACACCATAACTTCCTTTTGAATCACCTTTGAGTTGGTTTAGTTGGAAGTTGTGGTGCGATTTTTACAAGTTGATGTAAATGAATTTCTATTATTTATTTTGTCGCGGTTCCGCATGTAAATGGCAGTTTCTAGTTATATGTATAATTTTTATTGTTGTGAGCTCATTGATGATTATGAATTTATTTTTTAATTGCATTGTTTTGTAATTTGTTTCAATAGATAAAGGTCGTGAGTATAAAGCTCGAGAGGATAACTCTAGTAAGTACGAATTAGTACTTTATATGTAATAGTATTTTTTTATGGGATAGGAAGGCAAACGAGCAGGCGTTTCACTTGATGGAAAGCAATCAACGCCGCCCATAGACTTCCGCAGCGTCATGGGCAGTGCGGAAGCGTTGCCGACCTTTGAGGAAAGTGTCATTATTGGAGTGGGATTGGGAGGTATAGTGGGGCAGGGTGTTGGGCCTCCGGAACTCGGCCGCTCACCTTACGAAGTGCGGTAGGTAAGCTACCACTCAGACGCCGGTTTTGTGCGGGAGTATGGTACTTCCCCGGGCGAGCTGGCCCATTCACGCTACAGACAAATATTATGCGATTCTGGAGAAAGTATTCGTCTGCAGCGTGGCTCTTCCGCTATTAGAATATAGTAAAACTAATGTATCATCAAATCAAATTAAATTCCCTCCATTATGAATGAATTAGTTTTTATGCTAGACAATGCTGCATATCCACTGTTACATGTTGTCATAGTCACCTGATTCCACACCTACGAGAAGATATGAAATGGTCTTAAATACTCGAAGAAGCATGATTATTAATAATAGGTATTGTATGGTTTGATTCTGAAGGTAAAGATATGTATGTGTAATAGATGTGAAATGTCAAGTTTGAACAAATATATGTATTTTTAAGATATTCTCGTTTATATATATGTATATTTTCGTTTATGTAATTAATGAAAATTACATACAGAATAATTAAACATATGTTACTCATCTCGCATTATTAATTATAACTAAAATTATTTTAAATGTTTCACTCCTATAATTGACTTGACACTGGCAGAAATCACAGATAGTTGCCATAAACAAAAATTTTTTTTTCAGAGGAAAAATTAAAAAGAAGGCGTTTTAAGAATTATCGCGGATAGCGGAAGGAATATTGCGAATATATTTTTGTAATTTTAATTTAATAAAATTAGTATTAAATATAATTTGGCGTTATGAATGTGACCATCTATTTGTTATATAGAGATATATTTACCTATCTCTAAACAAGTTACCACATAGTAAATATTGTACGCACAGCAATTTGTTAAACTGGAGACATTGATTAAGGTGTTACATGCCTTTGAGAAAGGTGCAAGATAATGGTAGAGGGAATATGATGTGAAAGAAGGGAGCGGAAGAGAAGAAGAGGAAAGGGGTGGCTCGAGTCTTGAGCTCTCAATACTTCCTGACCAAGCGTAGGAAGCGACGATTTACCAACCAGAGCCAGGCGTCTGCTAAATACAATGTTTGTATGTACTGTAGTATTTTATTACATTAGTGATACATTGATAAATGTATCATTAATGTAATAAAACTTTTTATTTGAATACATTAAAACCTTTTATATTATATTACTTCTTTTTAAATACGTAATTTTAAAATTTAAAATAAAAAAGAAGTAAATTGTTTTATAAAAACAAAAACATTAGTTCGACTGAAGTCTTTCTATAGACATGTCTGACATGAAAATGTAAATTGATAAAGTATGAATAAATATAAATAAGGTATAAATGTACAGTGAATAGAAAAATAAATTAATTCCACTTGGAAGAATCTCATTTTTATAGAAGATAAAACCCCCTAAAGATCCCGTGTGTCGCCGTAGTGGTACGGCTGGCACGCTATAGTACCTATGTAATTTTCTATAACGGCTTCACCGGAGAAATACCAAACCCTGAATATCGTATTTTATTGTGTTACCGCATTTCGTATCTTGTTTCCTCTTCCTCTCTCATTACTTCCTTCTTCCTCTATTATGATTCACATTCCTTACAACGTAGCAACACGTCTGCAGTAATCCTAATGTTGCTAATGTCTATGGTCGGTGTTGGTTGCCTAAAAAAAATAACTTAAAAAAAAAAAATGAAATGTACCGAACGTATTTCGTTCGCTCTGATTGCCGAGTGTATCAATGTGACTGGCCTTAAATGCATTGTTGTAGCTACTCAAAGTGTTTGTATTTATTTATTTATAAGTAATATTTTTTCAATTCGTAACGTGTTCTTTATTGAAAAGACTTTGTATTTACGCGTTCACTGTAACAGATGTGTGTTTCTACATTACAATTGAATGCGTCATGTTTTCGTTCATATTTATTCAGCTTCTGCAGAAGCGTGTATTGTTTACATGATATATAAAAGTCAAATATGTTTTTTTTATTATTTGTCATAAGATCCTGGCAAGATGCGTCTAGCGTTACTATATCTCGCGTTTGTGGTAAGATTTTACTTATTCTTTAACCCCTTGTCGTACAATGACGTCTGGGAGACATCAATCATTTCAATAGATATTGTAGACTTTCACGTCTCCGAGGTGTACAGAACTTACTAATTATATATTTTTTTCTAAACATATCTTAGTATCATTAATGAAATATCATCAATGAAATTGAAAAGCAGTTGTAATTATTTCTTGGGAAATCTAGTGTTTTCATTTCAGAAAATTGCGTACATAAAAAAACTCACAATGATTTGTGAAAAATAAAAAGTAAATTAACAATGCAAATAATTAAATTTATTTAAATATTGTAGTTCATATCGGGAGAGGCGAAATTCTAAGCCCTATAGTAGACTTAAATACCCTGTTAACGATTTATGTATATTCTGCACGGAAAAATTATGTTTTTCTACATTGTGAGTTATTCCGAGTGTGTGTGGCCAGGCTAATAATGTTTTAGGTGATTTATAAAAACGTTTTTTAGTTTTAATATTTGATTGTAGAAGTGATTTTTTGAGCACGTTTTTTTCTTCTTTTTATAGTCGCTGACAGCGACATGCGTCCAATCATGTAAGTATATCAGTTTCAGTCTTAAAGTGTTTTTTTTATTAAACCATTTTATTTGAAACCGTATGTTTATTTTTTTACAATGTTGTGAAGGTTTTTTCCACTACTTTTAATTTTACAATTACCGTTTCTTATGAAACTTTGCGCGCACATTGAGTTCTCTTGAAACGTAAACATTATGATGTCTATGGGCGGCGATGATTGCTTTCCATCAGGTGACACGCCTGCTCGTTTGCCCTCCCAAAAAAAAAATAATGGAGGGAATGAATCAGGGAGGCAGAGATTTAAAAAATTTTTACATTTAAGGCAAGGTTTGATTTAAAAGTAAAATTGAAGACTTATTTTTATTTGTTTTGTTAGGGGCTATTTTTATGTTAGGGGAAACACGTTTCAAATTTTATTTATTGATACTGAAATGATTTTATATGATATACTGCTGATAATATTCAATTTTGTTGTAGTCTCCCACTCAATGAAATAAAAATACTACTCGAATACTATTTTGTGCTTGTTACGTATGCGAAATACTTATTATGTTGGCCTCCCCTGACTTAGGGTACAGTTATATGAAGTTTTTATATCATGCTCTGTAGTTATGATCAGTAAATAAAATATATAGGTGTGTTTTTATTTATAAAAATAGTGCTAATTAAATGAACAATAGGTGAAAGTGAAAGAATAAAATAAATTGTATTTATTGGTTTTAATTTTTAGTAATGTAATTATTTGTGTGTTGCAGGTCTTTTGCCTTGTAAGTACATTGTTTATTTGTTCCGTAAAACTTATAAGGAATTTCGCCACTATAGTGGCTTTATGGGATGTCATCTTCGTGAAAGATGCGTCACTATAGTGGCATATATACGATCTTTGGTTTCACACATTCAGTTTGTGCAAACCAGACTGCGCAGACGGTAGGGCCACCATCAGGCCATAGGGCGTCCCATAATATATATATATATATATATATATATATATATATATTATGGGATATATATATATATATATATATATATATATATAGTGGTAGAATTAGGTTATAGGTGGAATAATCAGTAAACGCACGCTCAATGATTACTTTCTGTCAACATTGAGAGGATAACCTGTCTTCACTTTACGGACACGGTTTCAACAAGATGGCGCCACTCGTCACACTGCCAGTACGACCATGAAGCTTCTCCGTGATTTCTTCTCTAACGAATAAATAAGTAGTTTCAGCGATATACTGTGGCTGCACAGGTCGCCGGACTAGACTTTATTCTGTTGGGGTACCTCAAAAGTAAAGTCTATGAATCAAACCCGACGACTATATCAGCAATAAAAGAAAATAACGTTCTAGAGATTTACGACATCCCGATGTCATTCCTTCAGCGAATGGCACAGAATACTGTCGCTAAATTCTAAGAGTTAGCTCGACGCGGCGGTTAAAATTAAATTTAAAAATAAAATCATTTTAGTAAATAAAACCCGCACTTCACTTCTTCGTATAAGTTATTGTATTTTATTTATATACTTTGTAGTTTTATTATTATTTATGTATGAAACCTAGTTCTGCCAGCGGACACCTTATATACAACACAATGACTAGTGGAGCTTAGTCGATCTTATTGAGGAAAAACTGACAAAAAAATATATATATAAACTCCTTATTAGAAAAGCCTGTGACGCGAAAGCTTTAATGATACACAGTGGTGAATTTACCAACAGGGTGAGTAGGCTGGAGCCTAGGGCGGCGGATTTTAGGGGCGACGAATTCGGGGCAAAATTATACTTTTGTCTTATAGAAATAAAAAAATATAATAACGTATTGTAAAGCTTTTATAACTTTATCAATGGAATTTTGTCGCTATCATCAGCTGAATTGTTATCAAATAATTAAATATATTGTTTTTAAACTGTAAGTAAGAGCTTTTTGCTCTTATTAATTCAATTTTTTTTATTTAAAAAATTCGGTGAACGTAATTTTCAATTAATTTTTTAAATAAATTAAAAATTACGTTTACCGAATGTACATTATTAGTAAACAGTAATAAGGTATACCTTATCTCGCCTTATGAGTTACGTAACAGATCCAAGTAATATATCCAAAAACTATTTCTTGTGTAACATTAACAAATGTAGGAACTGAAGGATCGACCTCCTTGTGCACAATTACGGAAAAAGTACGGCGTAATTGAGACTATAGTACGTAAACTATAAAGTTACAATTTCATTGATAAAAAAATTGTAATTAATATGATTGGAACTAGGTTATCGAATTGTATTATCGAGATGGGCAGAAGCGGTAAAATGATTGAGAACTAAGTTATCGAATTGTATTATTGTGATGCGTAGAGGCGGGAAAATGATTGTGGATTAGGTTAACGAATTGTATTATTGAGATGCGTAGAGGCGGGAAAATGATTGTGGATTAGGTTAACGAATTGTATTATTGAGATGCGTAGAGGCGGGAAAATGATTGTGGATTAGGTTAACGAATTGTATTATTGAGATGCGTAGAGGCGGGAAAATGATTGTGGATTAGGTTATCGAATTGTATTATTGAGATGGGCAGAGGCGGTAAAATGATTGAACACTAAGTTATCGAATCTTATTATAGGGGCGACAACATTTTAATAGTTTATTGGCGGCAAATGTTTTAATCCGCCACTGATGCTACACAATATATGTCAAATATTAAAAATTAAATCATTAGTTAAGCTAGAATGATGTCTGCAAGGATGCCTCGTTTTACATGTTTGTAATGTTAATAGTTTTATAATTATATTATGGCTACTTTTTAAGAATTTGTAAGATATTAATTGGAACAAAGATTAAAATCATTCTATGTTGATTTATATGACCTCCATAAGTATGTTTGTTCTGCAGATTTATGGCCGTACCGAACCACGAAACCTCCAACTTCTAGACCTCCAACTGTTTCGGATTGTATTACTATACCTCCAAGGGGCGAATGTAAAACTGAATCTCCATACACGACACTCTCGACCTCGAAGAAACCTCCAACCAAATGTATAGAAACTATGCATTCCACTAAACATACACATCCTACCAAACATACCCACCCTACAAAAACTACGCACCCCACTAAACATACACACTATACCAAGCATACGCATCCCACTCAATCTACATGCACCACTAAAAAAACGCACGTCACTAAACATACACACTCTACCAAACATACCCACCCGACAAAAACTACGCACCCCACTAAACATACACACTCTACCAAACATACCCACCCGACAAAAACTACGCACCCCACTAAACATACACACTCTACCAAACATACCCACCCCACAAAATCTACGCACCCCACTAAACATACACACCATACTAAGCATACACACATCACTAAACCTACATGCACCACTAAAAAAACGCACCCCACTAAACATACTCACCCTACCAAACATACCCACCCCTCAAAAACTACGCACCCTACTAAACATACACACCATACCAAGCATACACACATCACTAAACCTACATGCACCACTAAACATACTTACCCTACCAAGCATACACACCCCACTAAATATACACACCATACCAAGCATACACACACCACTAAACCTACATGCACCACTAAAACTACGCATCCCACTAAGCATACACACCCTACAAAGCATACACACCCCACTAAATATACACACCATACCAAGCATACACACACCACTAAACCTACATGCACCACTAAAACTACGCATCCCACTAAGCATACACACCCTACAAAGCATTCACACCCCACTAAACATACACACCATACCAAGCACACACATCCCACTAAAACTACGCATTCCACTAAACATACACACCATACCAAGCATACACACACCACTAAACCTATATGCACCACTAAAACTACGCATCCCATTAAGCATACACACCCTACAAAGCATACACACCCCACTAAACATACACACCATACCAAGCACACACATCCCACTAAAACTACGCATTCCACTAAACATACACACCATACCAAGCATACACACACCACTAAACCTATATGCACCACTAAAACTACGTATCCCACTAAGCATACACACCCTACAAAGCATACACACCCCACTAAACATACACACTATACCAAGCACACACATCCCACTAAAACTACGCACCCCACTAAACATACACATCATACCAAGCATACACACACCACTGAACCTACATTCACCACTAAAACTACGCATCCCACGAAGCATACACATCCTATTAAAACTACGCACCTCACTAAATCTACATTTACTACTAAAACTACACATTTCACTAAACCTACACATCCCACTAAACCATGCCACACTACACCCACAAATCTTACTACATCTCCATATAACACTTATCCTACCAAGCCCATTAAATTTCTTCCATATGGTAAATAAGTGAAATTCGAACAATCATCCCACAACTCCGAAAACTTACACAACAACTTCATCCAAATCTTAACTATCAAAAATTACACCCCAACTTTATCCAACGCTCCGAAATTTTACAAAACCCACAAACAACATTTATTGTATTTCGAACGAGCGTATGTTGTATAACAAGTTAAAAGTTTCAGTCATAATACATCCTAACTATGACACCTACAAATATTACACTCCTTCAACAAACACTCTTACGAACACTAAATCTCAAAACATTATTCCGCCTAAAATTGTCATTTCATCAAAAATGAAACATCCAACTGAACTCCTCGAAACCTAAAACTAACAAATATCATTTATTTCAATCCACAATCCTGCAACTCCTAAAGCATTTCCTTGCTATATCAAACAACAAGAAGAGTTCTACGAACAATGTTACTAAGACTGATAATAGAAACAAAAACAATAAATTTAGTGCAACGCTTATCCTAACAGTGCCAGCGCAAGTGTTGAAGAAAGTTGTAATGCAGTAACAAATTATTCATCATTCTGTTAATAAACCGTATTGTTCAGTTAATAGTGATTATCGGAATAAAGCTATAATCTAGACTAATAATGATAAATCCACAGGTGATGGTAGTTGTTCTAAAGGCGATACCAATTCTGCTAATAGCAGCTCTAGCAGAAGGTTCCAATACTAGTGGAGCATAGTTACATATTCCAGCAGTACCGTACATTGCACAAGTGGAGAAGTGGAACCTTAGTAAAGCTAATATTCTACAAACAATGATGGTCCTCGAAAGCATTAAGCAGCTCTCCTAGTTGTATTTAATCTACAAGCTTATAATAATAATATAGTGGTTTTGAAAATATTGCTAAAACAAGTTTAAGCAGCTGTTCCAGTAGAAGTCGTAAGGCTTCAAGTGTTGCTGTAACAAGATCTGGAAATGTGGGCGAAAGTAATAGAGGTGGAACAGGATATGACAAAGATGACATGTAGTAATAGTGGAGGAAGTGATTAAGAAAAAAATAGATAGAATCTCAGTGAAATACTATGGAAGAATAGAATGAAATAGAATGTGTCAATGGAAACCTACGGTTTAATATATGATTCAAGATTTGTTGATAATCTTAATGTTGGTGACTTTTTTATGTAGTATGTTCTTTATCTCGAATAAAAAACAATGCATAAATAAAGTTTCTACAATTTTCTACGACGTTTAATTTTAAAAACTTTATAATGTACTTTGCTTGACTAAAAAAATGATCCATAAAATAAAAGGTGTCAAAATTGATTTCAAGGACTCGAACATAATATTAACCTCGAAGATTAATGACCTCTTTAAAAATAAAGGTATCAATTACCTCTTTGAAACGCACACGTGCCAATGAACTGCACCACGCTGCTGGTGGCGGTGGTGATGATGGCATTGTTTTAGGTAGAATATTGAAGTATCATGTTATGCTAAAACTAGATTATTTTGTTTTGTAAAAGTAATTTTTATTACATAAATATTTGACAAATTACTTATGGTACGATACTTAATATAATATTGTTTGTCTGGTATGAGTTGGTTATTATTGGATTCGAAGATGTTAATGCTGGTAGCCTATTGGCTTTAATAGCTTTATCGTATTCAGGGCCCGCGGGCAAGTAAAATATAATTGGGAATCTGCGCAAATCGCAGACTCCATCGGCCTGACGCCGTGTCGGAGGTACACATATGTGTGTGTGCTGATTTTAAACTCGTCATGATTCTACGTTAAACATGTAGGGGAGGTTGAACTTTAGTAACTATAGTCCCTATTAGTCCCATAGACCCTAAGGTCTAGGGGGTGAGAACCGACCGGGTACGTGAGAGAATCTCATGTAAGCGGCCGGTGTAGAAGTGTTCCCTACTCTACGTGCTCGGCTAGAGCCGGGGTGCGTGTGAGTGTTGGTGTCGTGAGTGGATCCGAACGACGCTGTTTCGTCGTCCGGATCGTGTAACACGTTACGCGGGCGTCGTCTTTTCGGGCGCGCGTTTAAATCGGGTGGTATGAGTTGGTATGAGTCATGACAACGCCACGAGATAGCGACTGAAGCTTTAATATGGCAATCTGTGCGTCAGGCGGCGATTTTCGCCATACGAATCAGTTTTGTGGTACGCGGATCACTGATGTCAAGTGTGAGTCAGGGTGGCGTATGCAACGTCCATATTTGAATTATTAATAAATAATTAAATACGATAAAAAGTTTATCATTCTGTATACATCGACAACAAACGTATATGACTGTATCAATAACAGCACCATACAGTATTTAATGATAATTCACAATGTAAGCATTTCATTCTATACATATTTTTAATAAGTTTTGTATAATACATACACGATTCGTTATAACAAATAACGAATCGTGTATGTATTATACAAAACTTTTGTTTTCTCCCCAAAACAGAGTATAAACTAAAAATATTGTAATAGTTTCTACTAAGTAGAAATATTTATGTAATGAATTTATATTTCTTATTCCCTATAAGTAACGTTTATATTATACTTAATAATTGTTTACCTTCTTCATAATTGTACGTTTCTGAAGAATAAATTGCGTGTTTCAAAAATGCTTTTATTTAATGTCATTTAAAAAATAATTTTATAATAATATTATCAAAAGAACATTATATAATATCGACAATATTATTTTATTTTAATATAATATTATTTTATATAAAAATTATATCATTAATAATTCTATTAATAATATAACATATTCTTTTAAAGCTCAGAAGCTATAGTGTCTCTGTGAGTCTGTGAGTATGTGACGAATAATATTGTAAATGAATTTTTTTTGCCATAAAACCATAGCAAGTATTATGAAAACGCCACACCATGCGAATACTTCTTCCTTGATGGCAACCAGGTATAACTATTATGCCAATGTCAAGTAAAATATAATACCAACAAAATTATTGAAATAAATTATACTAGTCAGCTTATCACGTTACGTTTTGATTAATTGGTGGCCATTCTATCAAAACCTTCTAAGGTCTTTTTCAGTCAACTTAAATGCTCACGATACAATTATTTATTTCATATTACTCAACTTATACGCCTCAATTATATAATAAGACGCGTAAATTAAACAATATAACTAATAATAACACGAGATGAAGATTAAAATGACAAGAACTTAACGTCACTGATGTAAATTAGCGGGAAAAGTTAAGATACCTATTTTATATTTTACTTGACACCGATACAAGATACCTAATTGCCATTATCGAAACAAAGAAGAAATACCACATATGACAATTTTTGCCAACGAAACAAAATCACGAGAAAATTGACCGTATATCAGGCCTTTTTAATGTGTGCAAGCGCTTGAAAGTATGTATATGGTTTTGTTGGAAATAAATGGTTATCTGTATTTTATTTGAAATTCATCACGTAAACAATCTTTATTTTACTTAATGAATTATTTTATAAATACACACGTAAAAATGTTTGTTTAGTTGTTAAAAGTAACACACAAAATAACTATATTTTTATTGTTTTAGATAAAATTGTGAAAGCAAAAAGTTTAGTATACGCACTTTTTTAATTTTTATCGTTGTACTCAGTGATTATTAAGGATTATTATATTTATCTTTATTTACATTGTTTTGTAATTTGTTTCAATAGCTAATAAAGCTCGAGAGGATAGTTCTAGTATTTATGTTGTGAATTCTTTTTTTATTACTATAAGGCCACAGCTAGACTGTCCTCCTTACAAAATAATTGGATTTTATTGCTATTGCTTTTTTATTATTCATTTCGATACTGCATGTCCACTGTTATTTACTTTCATAGTCGCCTGATGCTACACCTACGAGATGAGATGGAGTAGTCTTAAATACTCGAAAATGGATACTGGAAGAAAGATTACTGATCCAGAAGATGAAGACATGTGTACTAGCATCGAAATGTCAAATCTGACCAAATATGTATATTCTTAAGATGAAACGTTTATGTAATTAATGAAAATTATATACAGAATAATTAAACACTTGTTACTACACTTGTTTTTATTTATTCATTCTATCATTTGAATTAATGGCTTTCAATGGTGCCAAATTAGCACGGATGATTTCGCCAATGTCACGTAGAAGGGAGAAGAAACCAAGGAGATTAATCAGTGCGGTTAAGATAAGGAAGGAATAGATTGAAAGGTGCGGTCGGGGTAATTTTTACTTATTACATAAAATTATTTTAAATGTTTCACTCCTATAACTGACTTGACACTGGCAGAATTCACAGATACTTGCCATAAATAAAAAATTCAATCGCAATAGTTACGATTTGTTTTTTGTCTCAGAGGAAAAATTAAAAAGGCGTTTCAGGGATTCACGAATAGCCGAAGGAGTATTAGTGAATATATATTTGTAAATTGAATTCAACAAAATTAGTATTAAATGTAATTTGGGCGTTATGAATGAGACCATCTATTTTTTATATAAAAGAGATAAGTAAACATCGCCCATGGATTGATGATGCGTTGTCTATTTTGCATTGATGATGCGTTGTCTGTTTTAGATGTGAACTATGGGGAAAGAGACAAGTAATAGGAACAAATGAAAATACAGTTAAGTTTAAAATTGTCTTTATATAAAATGCTGTTACATTAATATATATTAAAAACCTGTTAAAATATCTGAATAAATAAATTATAAGTGTAGATCACGGTGAAACAGACTCTATCTCGTATATAGTCTAGTCTAGGCGTCATAGGTAATTTATAAAATAGAATTACATATCGATTTTAAAAAAATTAAAATTTTATTACACTTTATGTATATTTACATGTAAAGCCTTAGACTATGCCGAGTATATAATATTAACGAGTGAATGGAAATGATATATTCGTATATATTCGGTCCTCAAATCGAATATTCGGCGTTGTTATTCGAGATGAGAATCGAGTTAAAATCATAGTCCCAAAATACACACCTGAGATACACCATGAGTTTTGATTTCAAATTTGCACGGACAAAAAAACGTTTTTAGCCGATTATATAATTTAAAAACGCTTTATCGCTAGCTATATATACATACATACGTATAAATTTAAAATTAGAACATCGACGCAAAAAAGCGAAAACGTAGTAAACCGCGAAATGAAAATTTATCACGAGAACCAAAAAAACTAAAGATTTCTGAAAAAATTGTATCTGATCACTCAAAAACAGCCAGTTTCAACGCCGTACAAAATTTTCTATTGGTCGTAGAGCTGTGAAACTCAACATTCGACGCAGCAATTTTTTCTGATTCGAATATGAAATAAACGATTACGATTTTTTGCATCGATATTATAAGTGTCATTGGTATAATGATATGCAATTATTATATAAAACAACGTGTATTGTTCTTGTAAAGTGTAAAAACAAAAAAAAATCGAAGTTACTTCTGATTCTGCATTGTTGAGGTATATTTAGACGATTTGTAGACGTTTTGGGAGTCTCAGACGAATAAAATAGACTATATTTTATTCGCTTGAGGCTTCTAAAACGATTCCAAACGCTTTGGAGTATAAAAATCTATTCAGATGCAGTCATTCATCCAAATAAATGTATGTATGTATGTATTCACAAACTATAAATATAATAATTCGAATTATCATAGGAGAGGTCCTAAAGTTCACCCCGAGGGACACCATGAGCTTTATTTTAAAATTAGCGTGGAAAAAAAATCATATTTAGCCAATTACATAATTTAAAAAAGTTGCAGTATAATCACTATTTATAAGAATTCATTAACATTAACTTAATTTAAATAATTTCATTATTTGTTAATTATAATCGAAACGCGATTATGTCGAATGCTTTGTACGCGTTTATGTCGAATCTTTTAATAAAATA
Organism: Baronia brevicornis; assembly: GCA_031353405.1. Taxonomy (NCBI): domain Eukaryota; kingdom Metazoa; phylum Arthropoda; class Insecta; order Lepidoptera; family Papilionidae; genus Baronia; species Baronia brevicornis. The sequence continues at coordinate 434,345 of JASFAT010001949.1, forward strand.
TATACAGATAGAACAATAAGTTTTCGCGGCTGTTTGCCCTTCTTTGACGTTTTAAAAACTTTCTTAAAGCCTGAAGCGAATAAATTACTTTTGACTACATAAACACATACACACAAAGGCATTTATTCAAAAAAATAATTCTTATAGCTCGACCAAATATTGCAGAAATATATATGATATTAAAACTCATCTAAAAGTAGTAACCCATAAGCTCAAGTCCTCATTTATTAGGGATGTTGACTAATCAAATAAAAACATAATATTTGCCGCGATACGGTAGTTTCTATGATGAAAATAAAATTTATCTTTATTTTAAAAGGAAATTAAGTTTTATTTAATTAAAAATGTGATCATATCCCTCTCAAGTTACGTGACGGTAACAGCCAATCACAGTTCATTACGTCACTTGTTCTCAATCTCAATGAATCACGTGATCAGTATTGGCGTTTTGGAGCGAAATTTAAAAAACGGAAATTAAAATAGATATTTTTTTTTATATATCCACGCTTATCCCCCGCAGGGGTTGGCAGAGACCACAGAGCTCCATCCGCTACCATTCATCGCAGCGAAACGGCTCTATTGGTCGCTTCTCGCCCTCGTGAGAATCAGGACGTGACGGGTGGGGAACCACGTTGCCGTCATTAGGTGAATATTAAGACATTTTTAATTATATTACGTACAACTTATACATTGTTTTAATTTATTTAATTTTTCATTGTTAAAAATTGTCAGAATGTGGATCTTCGCGATAGCGTTAAATTGCGGGACGAAATTCCGCACCGGAACGACTTCTTGCGACTTTTCTTATTTTTCTTTGGCCTTTACTTTGAGCAAAAATAATTAAGAATATCTCTGTCTTAATGTTATGTTCCGATCAAATGAAATAATTCTTGTTTCAATCGTGAATCGTGTGAACAGCGTCTGAAATATTCAGTTGTTTTTGTGTTCTATAACAGATGTGATTGTGTCGTTAAAATATTATGTGTTTTTATTATATCATATATTTTCTTATGTAATCGCGTCCAAAATATATCCAGGTATAACAAAAAACAAGAAAGAATTAAAGTGAAGTCGCTGCCTTTTCTTATTTGTATTTTTCGAAAGCGATTAAAATTCTCAGAATCATAAGAAATAATGAATTGTAGTAAATACGCGAATAGTGATCTTCTACTAAATTATGTACCTAAAAAAACGTTATTTAACTGTCATTTAGAAACAATTCATTCATTCATTCATTCATTCATTTCAATTAATGGCACTATTGAATAGTGCCAAAATAGCACGGATGATTTCGCCAATATCACGTCGAAGGGAGAAGACACGAAGGAGATTAATCGGTGCGGTTGAGATAAGGAAGGAGTAGATGCACAAGACACGTATGAGATTGAACGTTGCGGTCGAGGTAACAATGGAATAGAGAATGGAAAGGAGACGAAGGAGATTAATATAAAAATAAAGGACAGGTAAGAGGTAGATCGAGTAAACATAGAGATGTGCGCGGTAAAAGATTTAGTTGCACGGCTGTGCAGTTACTCTCGGCATGCCGAGGTAACAATATATTGCCGGACGCGCGATCCAAGGGTTTTAACACTTTCCCAGAAACAGTCAACATCCCTATTTGGGAACGAACACTAAACTAGCAAGTATCCACTGAGTAGTGTGAAAGTATCACTAGCAAGTACCACTTAGTACCACGAAAGCACCGCCAATTGACACCGAGTATAAAAGAACAGCGTATAAAAAACAGCGAAGTAGATCGAAGTGTGGCGAGGGTAGCACGTGAAATGTAAGCTACCTAGCGCGGTGTGCCTTTAGATGCCTCAAAGCGCACCTCGCGGCGGTGCCTTTGGCGATGCGATAGTTACGCCCGACCCCCTTGAACGCGCCCCTACCAAACACCTCCACGCACACGCGCACGCGACGTCCGTCGGCGAGGCGTTCCGGTTTCCTGTGAAAGAATTGTATAATCTTTTAGTTTTACATACATACATACACATCGTCACGCCTATCTCCCGTGGGGGTAAGCAGAGACCGCAGATCTCCATCCGCTTCGATCCCGGCACACCCTCCCTGCTTCTTCCACACTCATCCATCTTTCCTCTCACATTCATGGTAACGAAGCAGCTCTCCGTTAGTCGCTTCTCGCCTTTTATTTATTTATTATAACAATATCCACAGTATATCATATGATAACACTCATACAAATTTAGAAAACTTCTGGAGCCAATTATGGATTTACATTTTAATTATATTAACTTATATTAAAAATATATAGCGTGTGCGTGCGTGCATGAGTGCGTGCGTGCGTGTGCGTGCGTGTGTATGGGTGCGTGTGTGTGTGGGTGCGTGTGGGTACGTGCGTGTGGGTACGTGTGTGTGGATTTGTGTGTGTGTGTGGGTGCGTGCGCGTGCATGTAGGTGTGTGTGGGTGGGGTACGCAAGTATCGTTAATTTCGAACTCACCCGAACTTAGCGGTATCAGGTTCCGCTTCAAGAAGTTCGCGTACAGGCGACTTAGGCGCGGCGGCACTGAACGCCTCCAGCTCAGCGCCCATTAGACGGACGTAAGAGCGCCAGACCGCTCCTAGCGACATGCCTGAAACAATGAAACAAATAATACTTTAATTAGAAAGAGAAATATTTTAATTAGATAGGAAGGCAAATGAGCAGGCGTGTCACCTGATGGAAAGCAATAAACCACGCCCGTAGACATCCGTAGCGCCATAGGCAGTGTGGAAGCGTTGCCGACGTTTAAGGAAAGTGAAAGCGAAAAGCGACGTTTAAGGAGTGGGAGGGGGGAGCATGTTGGGCCACCGGACGTCAGGCCGTTCACCGTACGAAGGGCGGCAGCTAAGCTATCACACGCTGGTTTTCTGCGGGATTGTGGTACTTCCCCGGGCGAGCCGGCCCATTCATGCTACAGACAAATAATATGCCATTCTTGACAACGTATTCGTCTGCAGCGTTACTCTACCACTAATAAAATAAACATAACAATGACCGCACTTACAGATTTGCACACTACATGGCTACATTATAACAATAGGGTTAGTTTTTCAAAGTAATGAATGGATAACTTGTTATATTGTGTTACATTATTCCGAAATATATTATTTGTTCAGCACTCTCATTGTCTCATATTCTATAAACTCTTACTCTAACTCCTTCCAATGTACAATAACTACCTTCATTTTAAAAATAATATACCGACCTGAGTCAAGGAAGATAGCACCGGCCACCGATTCAAATAGATCACCCAACGCTTTGGGGACCTCGACATCTTCGGCTTGTTCCATCTCGTCCTCGTGTATCAAGTAGTGCTGGTGGATAAATACAGTTTAGGTAAATGTTTGACCATATTTGATTTGTTCTACAAGTTATTTTACAGTGTGCGACTTAAGTACACGTATACTACATATCGTCACGCCTGTTACCCGTAGGGGTAGGCAGAGACCACGGATCTCCATCCACTATGATCCCGGCACACCTTCCTACCTCCCCACTCATCCGTCCTTCCTCTCACATTCATTGTAGCGAAACGGCTCTCCGTTAGTCGCTTCTCGCCCTCGTGGGAATCAGGACGTGACGGGTGGCGAACCACGTCGCCGTCATTTTTTATCAAATTAGGTACACCTATAGCGATAATTTATCTCCTTCCAGTCTCACAGTTCCACCATCGCACTACGCGCCACCTAAATAGGTTCTATTGCCATGGCTGGTTGTCTACCACTGTGCGATTTATTTGCAGTTTTCTGCCACAAACTGTGCAATTCACCACCTGCGGTGTTTCCACGTGAATATGGCATAGATTAGAATATACATTCAAGAAAAGAGCGTATGTGTTCGCTAAAGGCGGCAACTGGGAGGTCTGTACTCAGCAGTGCAGTATATATGGGCGTATATATTAATCATAAAAATTCGAAAAAACATACAATTATAAGGAAATGCTCATAAAACACAGATTATAAGATAAATATTACGCGGAGGGGGGAGGAGGGGGAGGGGGAGGAGGGGGAGGGGGAGGGGAGGGGCAGGGGTAAAGAGAGGGGAGGGTGTTGGGCCTTCAGAACTCGGCAGCTCACCGTACGAAGCGCGGTAGGCAACAAGCTACCACTCAGACGCCGGTTCTCCGCGGGAGTGCGGTACTTCCCCGGGCGAGCCGGCCCGTTCGTGCTACAGACAAATACTATGTCATTCTCGACAAAGTATTCGTCTGCAGCGTGGCCCTACCGCTATTGATTCTAGAATAACTCGCATATTAAAAGTACCTCTTCACTTATGGAATGTCCGTTTTCTTCCTGAATCTTGACGTACTTGGTCAACACCTCGTTCAGGCCCGGCGACATGTGTCGGAAGTATCTGCAAGATATTTGTTGAATTTAATTTAATAGAGATAAAAATAAGGTGTCTCGTGTCGAGGCGAAACGCGTTATTGTAGTGAAGTGGTCATAGTAAGAGTCAATCGTCGCGGGTTTAATCTCCACATTCGAATAAATATATGTATGGCCCACAGATATTTATTCTGGGTCTGGTAATCTCGCCCAGTCCGCATTGGACAAGCAGATTGGTGGGTCAATGTCCATTCCTTCAGAAATGGAGAGGTCCGTGCTCAGCAGTGGGACATATATGGGCTGTCGAAAAAAATATGAACACCAGGGTAATGTAACACGCGAATAAAATACGTACTTATGAAATCCGTGTCTGGCGGCCAGGGTGGCGAAGATGGTGTTGTTGACAAGCGCCGAGCGGAGGTCCGTGAGGGCGCCCGGGGAGTGACGGCGGGCGTCCTCGTACAGATGACGCGTGATGAGGTAGTCTACAAGCGAACAACACATATTATATATAACTATCTTAAAAATAACACCAATAGCAACGGCAGCGATATCCAATGCGAAAAAGAGATGGCGATGATCATGATGATGACTAATATTCCTACACTAGATACATAAATAATTTTTTTTATGGGATAGGAGGGCAAACGAGCAAGCGTGCCGCCTGATGGAAAGCAATCAACGCCTCCCATAGACAACCGCGACACCGCAGGAGTCGCGGAAGCGTTGCCGAATCAAACAAAATGAGAATCTATATATATATATATATATATATATATATATATATATATATATATATATATATATATATATATACACACATATATATATATATATATATATATATATATATATATATATATATATATATATATATATATATATATATATGTATATATATATATAATAATGGTAAACCAACATATTGAGCCAGAACCGACCACGATCGATGGTGAAGTTCTCGAAGTTGTCCAGGAATATGTCTACCTAGGCCAAATAGTGCGATTAGACGGAGACAACTTCGAGAAAGAAGCCGACAGAAGGATACAACTGGGCTGGGCAGCGTTCAGGAAATTCCGTCAAGTCTTCTCGTCGCCCATACCACAAAGTCTGAAGACAAAAGTCTTCAACCAGTGCGTCCTGCCCGTACTCTCTTACGGTGCCGAGACGTGGACACTGACAGTCCGTCTCCTCGCCAAGCTCAAAGTCGCTCAGAGGGCTATGGAGAGAGCTATGCTCGGGGTTTCTCTGGTGGACAGAATTCGAAATGAAGAAATTCGCCGGAGAACCAGAGTCACCGACATTGCTCTTCAAGTTAGCAGACTGAAGTGGCAATGGGCTGGACACGTTTGTCGGAGAACCGACAATCGTTGGAGTAGACGAGTGCTGGAGTGGAGACCGCGACTCGGCAAACGTAGTGTGGGACGCCCTCTTGCTAGATGGAGCGACGATCTGCGCAAGGCGGCTGGCAGAGACTGGACGCGTGTAGCCGAAGATCGGGCTAGGTGGCGCGCCTTGGGTGAGGCCTATGTCCAGCAGTGGACTGCCGCGGGCTGATATTGATATATATATATATATATATATATATATATATATATATATATATATATATATATATATATATATATATATATATATATATATATATATATATCATCATCAATAGCCTGCAGCAGTCCACTGCTGGACATAGGCCTCACCCATGAAGCGCCACCTAGCCCGATCTTCGGCTACAACAAATGAAATGAAAAATCCACTCCCGCTAACTTACATCAGTGACGTTGTGTTTTTATTTCATTTTTATAATCTTATATTATTATCAATTAAAAATATGTTGTTTAGTTGTTGTGGCATATTATACAATATAGTCCCATCAAGGGGCGTAAGTTAACCGGATACCAGTGCGGGTGTTCTTGATATGGTCATGTATTGTCTATGGTCTCTTCCGCCATTAAATTCTAACAAGCAAGACGTGAAAAACTTGCACAAATTCAAACTCGTTCGCACGCACGCTAGGGTTGCAGGCGTCGAGCGAAGAAACTGATCCCGTTCACAAGGAGAATTTTAAGTACCGAAATATCAAACCTTTACCATACAGTATTCGCTCACCCAAAATAGCATCACCGAGGAACTCTAGCCGCTGGTAGCAGTCGGTCAGACGGTTCATGTTGTGCGACGCGTGGGTCAGGGCTTGCAGAAGAAGGGAGCGGTCTTTGAAGCGGTACTGCAGGGTTCTCTCGAGCGCATCGTACCCTGGAACGGTGATTGGAAACCATTTTATCTTCTTTTATTTCTTTGCAATTATTATTATATCTTCCTCGGTACAGTATTTCGGCCATCCATTGTACGTTGGTGGCCTACGGCGTTAAGAACGTACTCTCTACGTGCAATGAAAGTGTAGGCTTCTCTGTTTAAGGTTCCAATGTCGTATCGGTTCCGAAAAAAACACCGCTGGAGGTAGGCGGGTCCACAGGATGGTGGCGTGTGGAAAGAAGTTTCTGAGATGTTTGTTTGTGAATGTATATGTTTGTCTAGTACATGTAACATGATCAATTTTAGATTTACCCGACAGCATCTGCTCTAGTTCTCCTTCGGGGTCCTCAATATATCTTAGTAGGGGAGACGGGGGCGCTCTGAGCTCACCAAAGATAGGCTGGAAGTAAAAGACAATACAGAATGTAGTTGATTTTTTATAAAGAGTGTTCACTAGGAGGATTAGGTTTCCAAATATAAATAATAAAAAACAACTAGGGTATCAATAAAATTCAATAACTTTACGAAGAAGAGAAGTAAGAGTTTTATTTTTTTTTAATTATTTTGAGTGAGTTTTATTTTTTTAAATTGACCACCACGTCGGTCACACTCTTGGAATCTAGCCACAGTATTCTGTGCCACATGCTGAAGTAGTAACGTTGGGATGCCGTTATGCTCGCGGACTATATTTCCTTTCAGCGCTGATATGGCCGTCGGGTTCGTTTCATAGATTTCACTTTTGAGTCCGTAACAAATTAATGAGCCGATTCGGCTCATTAATGGACGAAACCACGAAGAAGCTGTGAGGCGTGGCGCCATCTTGTTGAGAATGTGTGCGCGAAGTGAAGGCAGGATTTTCTCTCAATATCGGCAGAAAGGAATCAGTAAACATGAGTTTACTTATTATTCGACTTAATTCTGCCACCGGATATCCTATATTATTATAAGACGACAATCAAATATTTGTGTCCATTCTACGATCGTTTGGAAAATTTACACACGCACGCACGCACGTACGCACGCACGCACGCACGCACGCACGCACGCACGCACGCACGCACGCACGCACGCACGCACGCACGCACGCACGCACGCACGCACGCACGCACGCACGCACGCACGCACGCACGCACGCACGAGGGAAAGTTCAAGTATAGGATTCTCTAAGTTAATGAATTAGATGGATTGTCAGTGTCCAGTGATAATGTTTGGAGTGAAGTCTTTGGGTCAAGGCCAAACATGGATTGAACTTTCGATCGACTCATGATATCTTCATTCTTTATTAAGAACAAAGTGGTCAGGGGGCCGCCTTTTTGATATTAAAAAAAATTAAGCCTTAAATAGGATCCGTTACTATACGCACTTGAACCCAGGTGTCTCCTTTTCGATAAGGCCGTAACGATCCGACGGCCCTGCCAGGCCAGCCCCAGTCTGTTTCAGGCCCCAAATCCTCCTGCTGCCAATCCTCGGTTTCCCCTTCCTCCTCATCGCTCCAAATCTCGTATTCAGATGATTCGGAATTGCAGTGTTCTCGCTTCGCAGAAGGCTGGGTGGATTTCTGCAGATGGTATATTTAAAATAATGTTTTATTTATTTTTACTTATATCATATTATAGTATACACATATTATACTAAACCAAGGATTTAGAATCTTAAAATTTTGAATTTCGAACATTGTTTTATCACGTTTATTAGTGTTGCTAGTACTTTTTTCGTAAACTACCAACTTTTTTAATTTGTATTAAAAAGTTCAGATTGGTGACTAAGTATGGACAGAAAAAGAGTAGTCCAAGGCAGACCGAGCAACAAATTAACGGACACGGAAGTCATATATTACCTGTGTAACCCTAACATTCGGTTGGGTACATCCGGATTGGTCTCGTGCAATCTGCGCCTGTATGTACGGATGGTCGGGGGGGAGGGGCACATCGTGTCGAGGTAGAACGCGTATGCCGAGCCACGACATGAAGAGCAGTGCGCCGCGGGGACCACATTCCAGCAGATAAGCCCCGATCAGTGCTTCTACGCAGTCCGCTATCGACTTATCTAGAAGTGGAAGATTGATTAAATAGCGTTAGGCCCTAAGTAGAGTAGATTCTTTTGCCCCTTTACCATTTTTACCGTCATTCATTAAGCAAGGGGGGGGGAATACCCTTAAATGGGCAGTAATGACTACATGAGAATTTACTAGTGGTAGAGCCACGCTGCAGATAAAATACTTTGGTAAGAATGGCATAATGTTTATCTTATCAGTGAATGAGCCGACTCGCCCGGGGAAGAATCACACTCCCGCAGAAACCCGGCGTCTGAGTGGTAGCTTAGCTACTGTGCTTCGTCCGGTGAGCGGTTGAGTTCCGGAGGCCCTACCCCCTCCCCTCTCACACAATGGCACTTTTTTTAAAGGTCGGCAACGCTTCTGCACTGCCTATGGCACTGCGGATGTCTACGGGCGGCGTTGATTGCTTTCCATCAGGTGACACGCCTGCTCGTTTGTCTTCTTATCCCGTAAAAAAAAATGTTTGTTCGGTCCACAACACGGTGCCATTGTAATAGAAAAACAATTAGATGCATAGTTCATAAAGAATTGGAAGCAGCAAGAGAATGTATCATCAGCAACCTACATCAGATTATCTTTTTAACATTGTGTCCATCCTACGGTTGTCTGGAAGAAATCGCTTATTAGCGCTATATGATCGCCATTTGCATATTACAATCAATAATTGTATAACTTTGTTTTTAGTATACAATAGAGAATATATCTATCTATCAATGGCTAAGTCGGTAAGCTTCAGCCTTACGATCTGTACTTCGTGAGTTCGTATCTTGTTCGTATCCACTGGACGATATATGTGAACTACATGTATCCTAGTATAAGCATTATTAGCTAGCTAAGTTATTAGTTAGCTAAGTTGGAATGGTTCTAGTAACATTGCTAGTGTTCTTTGAACAAAAATCCCCTGGACAACAAAAGGACATTCATAAAGGTCATGAGTTTTGTCCAAGTACTTGTGTTACATTTGTGTGATCGCTTCTTCAGCAGATACTATTAACAGTCGTATGTCACCTCTCACGTGACAACAGTACAGTGTCGCTGCGGTCGTAAGTCACGTGGGGGGTGACAAGACGAGACACGTTGAAACTAGCTCTGTGTGAAATGCAGGCTCTATTGCCTCATTAGTTAAATATCCGTAACAGAGCAATTGACATCCCCAGCTATGTATCATTGTCTTCTCCAATTATTTTTTAATATATTGAGCCCACAAAAATGAATACAGTCAATGAAAACTGTATCTGTAGCTACAACTTAGCGAGAATCACGTATAAAAAGCTAGCGACCGATAAGGGTTAAATAAAAAATCTTATGTCGTGTTTACTTGGCAACACCGCAGGTGGTGAATTGTTCCACAGTCGGTGATGGAAAATTGCGACTAAATCGCATGATGGTGGACCGCCAGCTATAAAGATGTTAGGGATACCTATAACCTGTTTTTCAACCTTGGCGGTTCAGAGATCGTGCAAACGTGTGGTATAAATAGGAAGGTAAGAAATACACACCCGGTATGCTGTGTTGGGTGATTAGGTTGTATGGAATGAAACACCCCGAGTTGTCCACTGGTGGCTCACCCGTCAACGCTTGGTCTTGATACTCGGCCTGTATAACAAATATCATCATTATAAGTCAAGGCTTGAAGGTTTACACTACTGAATATCCCTTCAAACCGCTGGTGTCTAAACATTTATACGAAATAATTAAAAAAAACTTTTACTAATGTATATATATATATACACACAAAATAAATTTACGTTGCGGATGTGGATGAAAGGGACGGTAGGAGAAGACCGAAGAAAACATTTTTTTTAACAGCCCAAATATTATATGTCCTCACAATATTATATGCCAGCAAGGACCTTTTCATTTATGGAGGAACGGACGCTAAACCCACCACACTTGTCAAATACGGATTGGCGGGGTTACCAGACTCTGAATAAATATTTGTAATCCATAAAAATATTTATTCCGATGCGGGGATCGAACACGCGACCATTGACTCCGCGGGACCAATTGGCTCAGTGGCGGACCTCACCACTGAGCCAATTGGTCGTCAAGAAAACATACTTTGACCAAATTTCCAAATTTTTTAAAAAACTCCAGATCAGTCCTTAACCGGCGGGCTTGAATGAAGAGAATGATGAGTGTGGATGAAGCAAAGAAAATTTGCCAGGATCGTAACAATGGAGGTCTGTGGTCTTTGCGTACCCCTACGGGAAACAGGCGTGATGATTTGTATCTATATACACATAAAATACACACGCACGCACGCACACACACACACCCGTTTACATGAACGTACTTACACGTGCATACGTGGACGTGCGTACCGCGGACGTACGAACCACGTACGTACGTATGCACGTGCAAGTTATTAGGGCTATTTTAAATTTTATATTTTTTTAACTTTGTTATTTACTTCCTTAAACACATTTATAATAAATCTTTATATGTAAAGGATGCGGAACGGGAAGAAGTGTAAGACTGATTGATTTAGGAAAGAAAATGGAATATGGCGGAGCTTGTTTGAAGAGAGTGATGAGTATGGATAAATAAATTAAAGAAAGTGTGTGTGTGTGTAAGGCAGAGAACACATTGCTACGATCCCAGCGTAGCAATGTGTTCTCTGCCTTACAACTACGGGAAACTGGAGTGATCATATGTATGTATCTAATGAGCGGGTCCACTCGTATTGTAACCATGGCGCTATTACTATAACCTTCAAAAAATCACGTTAGTCGTGTCACTGGTGACGGCTTGTTACTCACAGCGAGCCTCGGGTACAGAGTCGGTGGTGGTTTGTGGCACGGGGGCAGCCAGTTGTCGTGGGGCTCGAACTTTGACGCTATCATGCGAGCGCCCAGCCGCTTGTTGCGACCGAGTCTGTACAGATTCAGATTCGACACCTGGAGTGGAATACAAACAGTTAACAGAGTTAGTTACACAGAATAGTTCAACCCAATCACTTTCATTGGATGAAGTACGAAGCAAACAGATATCAGTGAATGGGTCGCAGTGTCTACCTAAGAAAGAAAATTCCCTGGATTTATAGGGAGACAATGTACGGCAGTAATTTCGATTTTTGACGCATTTTTCTTTATGAATCATACGCACCAGACAAACTGGGAGCATAGCCCCCTCCATTGGACTCTGAGCGACTTTGAGCTTATGTAGTTTCTCTTCTTCTTTTGGCGCTACAATCCATTGCGGGTCTTAGTATTCTCTTTAATTCTCTTCCATCTTGCTCTGTCAAAACCACCTTACCTTGAGTTCCCCACATAGAATAGGTTCACCCAATTACTTCCAGTGGGTGACGTACATAGCGAGCAGATATTGGTGGATGGGCCCCAGTGTCTAAGAATAGAAATGATTCTGCGATCCCCAATACGCTTACCAAGTGTGGGGATTGCAGCAACAGTCCTTAAATTAGGTCCAGTATCCAGCTGTGGATTTTTACGTCGAAAATCTACACAGTTACTCTGTACGTGGTAGGGAATTGCAACTGAATATCATGATGGTGGATTGCAAATCATCCGAATGGTAGCGATGAAATTTTATATGGATCTTTGGTGAGTTTAAAATAAACAAAGAAAGGAGTTTTGGATTCTTTAACGGCAATCAGTTACAACTATTATGCCAAATATATTGGAATAACAAATATATTGGAATGTACTACTGTAGTTAGCTTGTCACGACACGTCTTGATAAAATGGTGGCTATTCTACCAAAACCTTCTATGAACTTTTTCAGTTATAGATTGGGTTTGTTTCTGTTTTTAATGGTTTTAAGGTTCTAGGTTCATGCACTTTTGAGCCTGTTTTATTGCTTTACATATATAGTCATCTTATCACGTTACATCTCGATAAAATGGTGGCTATTCTACCAAAACCTTCTATGGAATTTTTCATTCAAAGAAGGGGGTTGTTGTTGTTTTGAATGGTTTTAAGGTTCTAGGTTCATGCACTTTTTAGCCCGTTTTATTGCTTTACATATAAAGTCATCTTATCACGTTACATCTCGATAAAATGGTGGCTATTCAACTACTTAATAATGACTTTTGCGGTCAACTTGAAAAGTCACGATACACGCATTTATTTCGTATCTCTTATACGCCACAATCGAACTGAGTTAGAATACGTCACTAGAATTAAACAATATAACTGATAATAACATAAGATTAAGAAAATGAAATAATACAAACAGAACGTAACTAATATAAGTTGGCGGGAAAAGTCTACACAGGTAGATAGGTAGGTTTTTGAGAGTCACCTGTTTGCTTCTCATGTGGCTCAGCTTCCCCTCGTGTACGGTTGGATGCGCGCAGTACAAATAGGCGGTTATGGCGAACTTGAGGAAACTGTCTCCAATAGTCTCCAGACGTTCCAGATTGATGCCGTCATTCGCGTTCGACATTGTCAGTGCCTGAAAAATGATACTTCAATAAAATCATCATCATGATATATTCATCATCGCTTTATTTATATTTTTAACCGTCTGCTTCACAAGTTCGTAGACCCAAAGGCAGACCTAAGAAGCGATACAAAAGAACCAGAGATACTGGCCTGGCTGCGACTGTAGCACCTTTCATGATAAAATGTAATCATACTCACTTGTAAAATCACACTTGGGCTCGGTCCGGGATGTCCCTCCAAATTCGGTTGATAATCGAAGTCGAACTCGCTGCCATTCTGTGCTTTACTGTCTTGGTAATATGGTTTGAATTCATTTTCCATTTGCCGTCTAGCAATTTTCTCAACGTAACTGTCTTTGGTATCGAAACCGACATTCACAACTTTCTCATTCACGTAACCCGGCGAGTCCACGTCCACATCAACCATAGAGAAGCAATTCATTCTTTTTATTTCTTCATGCGGCATTGACTTCTTTATTCTGTCTAGAAGCAAGCGTTTATTTCGCTCTATGCTTTCCAAAGTTACCTGACCGTCTGTGAAATTTATTTCTTCGGTGCCATATGGGAACATTTCCAAAATCTTTGTGTTCGGTGTACTCATTTCAGTGGTATTCCTATTTTTGGTCTTTTCGATATCCCTCGATGCGTCTGGTAGCAGATTGGTGACTGGTTTCTCTTTATCTATGATAAATCCCTTTTCCACTAACTCTTTCTCGTGCTGGGCGACTGATTCTCTGAATTTCTCGACGTACTGTAAAATATTTATTTATTTGTAAAATAATAAGACTGTTTTGTTATTTCGTCGTTTCTTTTTCGTTGTAAGATACAAAAACGAATCAAATATTATAATAATAACGGTTTAAAGATGACTGTTTTGTTTTTTACTCATTGACTACGAGATATCTCGTAGTAAGCGCATATACCAAAGCTGCCGACTACGTCTTTATTCGTACTTTCCGACACGAGTTTAGACAGATTACGATTGGTATTGATACTCGTGATAAAAATTTTGGCCCAAACGTGAATATGACGAGCCAGGCTCGTTAAGGCAAGGCAAGGGGTTCAAGGTGAATGAATTTATTGCAATTGAAGTTTTATTTTTGGCCGTGGTATTATTACATTCGTTGGAACAAACCCACAGTTAAAGATGCAAGGATTTCTGTTGAACTGTTATACTGTTCCATTGAATTCGTGAAATATAAGTTTGTAGCTGTTATCGATTATAAAATATAATATAGTATAATAATTATAATGTAGCGAATCGATTACAAATAAATAAAAAATACAAAACGTATAAGAGTTTATTTCCACGACGGCTCGTGTGATCTGTTTATCACGCGTTGACGCGTAACACTTGGCCCTGAGCTTCGTCGAGATAAATGGCACGGCAAGGGTTTAATATGATATGTATTTTGATAAATTCAGATTAAGAAGAAGAAGAAAAATATTTATATAATAGCTTGTAAATCTAATTCTGCCACTGGACACCCTGTATATGTTCTGTTCGCTAACGTACCTGTTGTGTGGGCGTGGCCGTGCGCAGACACGCGCGGTGAGCGCGCACGTCGCGTTCGTCGTCGTCGCGGTCGCGCTGCGGCGGCGCGGGCCCGCTGCGGCCCCGCTCGACGTCCACCGCCTCCGCTTCGCGCGCCGTCTTGTACTCGATGCGGACACCCATGGCCGCTGACAAGGTTATTAAGCTTAACACACCTGATTCTCTTTTTACACGGTACATACGTTCCCTACAATATCGTGTAAAAAGAGAATTAGGTATAATCTATACTGAAAAATGTTTTTTTTTTATTTATTTATTTGGTACAGAAAACAGGATTACACAAAATAACAGGTTAACGATAATGTCTGCGCGCGTGCGTGCATGTGTGCGTGTGCGTGTGTTGGTGTTGTGTTGTTGTGTTGAGTTCAATTAAAAAATATATTTTTGTATGTATAAATACAAATTGTCACTGTTTCCCGTAGGGGTAGGCAGAGACCACAGATCTACATCTGCTACGATCTCGGCACACTTTCCTTGCTTCCTCTACATTCATCACTCCTCATGAAAGCTTTCCGGTAAGAGTACTGTTGACCTGGCATTTCCTAAAAACTTCGGTAATTTGATCAAGGTATGTTCTCCGTTGTCTTCCCCTACCGACCCTCTCATCCACATTATCAACGTAAATTTCTTTTGCCAGTCGTCTTTCATCCATCCTCTATATGTGTCCAAACCATTTAAGCATCCCTTTCTCAATTTTTGTCACGCCTTCTTTTAGTCCACAAGTTTTTAAGAAAGGCCAGGTCAAGAGTACCCTTAACTATGGCTCGCATGAGGTGAGTAATAAGTGTGGAAGAAGCATACCTCGAGATTGTACCAAATGGAGATCTGTGGTCTCTGCCTACCCATACGAGAGAGAGGCGTGACGATATGTATGTATGTAATATTAAAAATCATGTTATAACAATTCATGTAAAAAAGATTTTCTTTCTTTTTAATTTGTGTTATATCAAATTCGTATAAAAAGAGAATTAGGCGTAAGTTTAATTGAGATTTTTTTTTTTTTTATATATCACGCCTATCCCCCGCAGGGGTTGGCAGAGACCACAGAGCTCCATCCGCTGCCATTCATCGCAGCGAAACGGCTCGTCATTGGTCGCTTTTCGCCCTCGTGAGAATCAGGACGTGACGGGTGGCGAACCACGTCGCCGTCATTTTCGACAAATTAGGTATATTAAATTCGTCTTAGTGAATCCCACGAGCCGCAAGGGAGGATGGAGGTCAGCCCCAGCAGAGCCCTGCATGCTGAGGTAAGGCACCATAGTACCCGGGAGAGCCCGATCCCGAGACGATCGGCACGCTTGCGACTAGGCTCGCCCCTAGCCATGCATCCATTGGCACGGCAGACCGTGGATTGGCGGAAAGGAAAGGAAGGACAGAGAAGAAAGGAAGGGGCAGGAAAGGAAATAAGGATTGGGGGGGTTACCAGACTCGGAATAAACATTTATAAATCCATATAAATATTTATTCCGATGCGGGAATCGAACCCGCGACCATTGACTCCGTGGGCGGAGGGCCCCGCCACTGAGCCAATCGGTCGTCGAGTATAATAATCGAGTTAATTGAGATGAGTTCGTAAAATGCGCAGTTAATATCGTATTACACTCACCATTGGAGTTCTTACTGCTGCAGAATCCGCTGGTGTCTGTGTCTTCGTCGCTGCCTTCCGAATTCATGTCGGAGTCGTCCGTGTCGAAGTCACTGGAACAATGATTCATTAGAAACACCAATCACACGATGGTGAATAATAGCGAATGAAATGAATTATTAGAATACCTCGATATATATGAGCAGTCGCTGTCCGCCACTGAGAAGGTGCGCGTTGCACCAAACTGCACCTTGGGCTTCGCGATAGGGTCGCTCCAGTTCGTGCCACCTGGCCAACACAAAATAATAATTTCTTCTCATACTAACGATATAATGAAGATGATTTTATTTAACAGAAATATATTAGTACGTATCGAATAATTATACGAATAAGGAGTAATTGCGATATATCGCAAACAATTACTCCTTATTCGTATAATTGTGGCCAAGTGTGGAGGGGTGGACAAGTGTAGAGGGGTGGCCAAGTGTGGAGGGGTGGCCAAGTGTGGAAGGGTGGCCATGTGTGGAGGGGTGGTCAAATGTGGAGGGGCGGTCAAGTGTGGAGGGGTGGCCAAGTGTAGAGGGATGATCAAGTGTGAAGGGGTGGCCAAGTGTGGAGGGGTAGCCAAGTATATACCATTGATACAGGAATCTTGCAAGCAGTTGTCTATAAGCTTTGTTGGAGGCCACCTGATGGCTTGACAATCAAATGTAGACAACAGGTCACCGACTTCACTTAGTGATCATATACACACAAAATAGTTATTTACATATATAAACAACAATTGATGATCAGATCAAAATTAAGTTTTTTTATCGTTTAAAAATAAGTATTTTGAACGTATCTCACCGGAAGCAGTTGTGCAGAATGTCAGGTTTGGGGGCAGAGGCTCCATATATTCATCATACTCTACTGTCTCTGGTATGGAGGACGCCATGTCATTGCTCCAAGTGCCAATCTCAAAGCCCTGAAAAGAAAATAATTTAATAATATAGAATAGTTAATAAGAATTCTAGTTATATTTACAATATTGTTAGTCTTCTTTTAAACAGCTTTTTTAATATGATAATCATTACAACTGTTAATACATTCAAATGAACGTCTGTTTTGTTTGCGTGTCATTCCGAAGAAATCTTATCTCAAAGTACGTTTTTCTCAAAGTCCAACTTTAAGCAATAACTTACGCTCTCCTCGTCCTCCTTTTCCTGAAGTATATCGTTTATAGTTTTCTCTTTCGCCTCCGATTCCTCCGGTTTCTCCTCTTCTTTTTCTACTTTCTCCTTTACATCTTGATCTCTACAAAGATGTTAATTTAAAAGTTAAGAAACAATGTTATTTTAGCCGATTACGCTACAATGGCCGTGCACCAGTGATCAGCCTCCATATCTATATCTATTCAGGAAGAAGAAGAAATTGAAGGAAGTAGAGATGATGGGCCTTCAGACCTTAGCCCTCACACCAGAAAAATCTAACAGAGTATCAGTTTAAGTGATGTTCTGTGAGGGTACTTCCTTGGTCGAACTGCATCATTCATGATTAGTTCTCGAAAAGCCTTTTTTCCTTTGACAGCAGAAATGTGTACATGGGTGGAATTATCAGACGACGATCCAATTATCAGAAAACAAATTAGTTCACGAAGGTTGTCTCTAGTACGGTTCACAAATATACTATTTTGTTGTATACCTTAACTCTTTTGCTGTTTCATCCTTGTTGTTTTCCTCCTCTTCTTTCTTCTTCTCTACCTTCTCGGAATCTGCGCTTAGTACCTATAAAATATTCAATATATATACACACATGGTAGAATAAAGCAGAACATAGATGACTATGGGTGGGTCTGATTGCTTTTCATCGCACACTCTCCATTCCTTCCATACTTGCTCGTTTGCCTTTCTATGGCATAGAAATACATACAGCAAAAGTAGTTTTTTTGGTAGCCCCAGTTATGAGACTGGTACAATTAGTATATGTTACTTTCAGGATGAAGCTACCGTTTTCAGAGTCACTGGTTTTATTTCCATATAGGGATAAATGTCCTATAGATATTTATTCCAGAGTCTTGATGCCCTAACAATCCACCTTGGACAAGCTTGGTGGGTTAATGCCCATTTCTCTAGAAATAGGTAACCCTGTAGTTAGCATTGGGATTTACATATATAGTACTCACCTCAGACAAACTCCAGCCAAAGTCCAAGGGCGGCCACTGGAAGCGTGGACAGGTGGCTTCGTCTATCTTGGGTATGCCAAGCCCAACGTCTATTGCGACCGCGCGGCGAATTTCATCCGCGATCAGCAACGCGTTGATTCTGTTCAATACATTAAATTTTATAATAATGGTAGGGCCACGCTGCAGACGAATACTTTGTCAGGAATGGCATAATATTTGTCTGTAGCATGAATGGGCCGGCTCGCCCGGGGGAGTACCACACTCCCGCAGAGACCCGGCGTCTGAGTGGTAGCTTAGCTACTGTGCTTCGTCCGGTGAGCGGTTGAGTTCCGGAGGCCCTACCCCCTCCCCTCTGACACAATGGCACTTTTTTTAAAGGTCGGCAACGCTTCTGCACTGCCTGTGGTACTGCGGATGTCTTTAGGCAGCGTTGATTGTTTTCCATCGGGTGACACGCCTGCTCGTTTACCTTCCTATCCCATAAAAATGGAGAATATCGATAAAGATTAAAGAGGAAAAAACATGCAAAACATAGCATACTTGAGAAGGAGTTTCATTCGTTTTCTAATCGTCCAGATGAAATTCGCTACGAAATAGCGGTAAAAGCTTGATAGTTGGCGGACTGACATTTGAAGAATTAATTGTATAACTTCTTGTGTTGTAAAGAGATGGCATTAAGTTTCTTATGAGACACTAAAAAACCATTATAAGGCAACATAATGAGGTCACTACTCACTAACTCACTCACACTCACCTGTAGAGCACGCACGGTAGCGCTACTGTTGCGAACCATAGCGGCGCCGCAAAGGGGTGAACGCGGCAGAGCTCCGGCACCAAGATCTGCTTCTGGTCGAGGCGGTCCCTCTTGGCTCTTCTAGTGCGCTCAGAAGACACTGGCAACGCCACGCCTTTGCGGTTCACGTACCTGTAGGGGAATCGAGCGATTTAACAATAATGGTCCTTTAAAATAGATGTTTGGGAAAAGTGAATTACATTGGTACTCAAACATTTTTTTATTAGAGGCCACAAATACGTTAGTCGCGGTGTTGCGGGCTGCAACAATAAATAAAAATAGTTAGTAGTTAGTGACTTCTTAGTTAGTAGTTAATAGGTAGCAGTTAGTGACTTCTGAGTTAGTAGTTAATAGGTAGCAATTAGTCACTTGAGTTAGTCGTTAATAGGTAGTAATTAGTGGCTTCTTAGTTAGTAGTTAATAGGTATTAGTTAGTGAGTTTTTAGATTTTGACAGTTGTATCATGTAATAAATTCAAAACGAGAGGCTCTCTCGAAGTTTGAAAATTACTAACTTCTTGCCGCATACAACCACTCTTTGAGATCAGCTACCTTTAGCGGTATATCTAAAACGTTACATTTGACCAAAACAAGATGCTTAAGATCTTTGTATATTTATGTTATTTCTTTGAAATGACTGCGACGTGGTTTGCCACCCATCACGTCCTGATTCTCACGAGGGTGAGGCGATGAATCCGAGAGGAAGGATGGATGAAAAGATGGATGAGTGTGGAGGAAGCAAGGAAGGTGTGCCGGGATCGTAGCGGATGCAGATCTGTGGTCTCTGTATACCCCTACGGGGAACAGGCGTGACGATATGTATGTACGTATTTCTTTATGCGATTTCATGATGTAACATGGCTCCTCGCTATTACCAAACTAATAAAACTTTAACCACTCGAAATGGCATCTTACCGGGGCGTCAACAGGTTGAGGCGGGCGCTGGTGTGGTCCACGTCAAGCAACGGCTGATTGGGCTGCGTGAGCACAACCCCATACTTGGTGCTGTAGTAGTCCCTAAAAGTCGTGTGGGTGGCGGAAGGGAAAGCGGAGTCCGGTGTTAGGTTCCAACAGATCTCCGCCACTAGAAAGAACTGATACAAGAATAGTGTCAGAGATCGTCAACAAACTCAATCAGATTGCGGTCGAAAGTAAACTGGTTTTTAGTTTAATGTTAAAAACTGTAGACCCAAGCTTTCTCTTGTCTCTCATCCTCAGGTCCCCCATCTTACCTCCCTCTCCCCCCATAAATTGCTCAAAATTCCTTCGTAAGATTTCTGAAGGTGTTAGCTTGTTCGTTTCCATAAAACGTTCCGTGTCAAACCCTTTTTTCCAGACTCTTCAGGTCGTTTGATGTTTTGACTAAAACTTGATATATTAATTTACATATTTGATTACATCATCAATCCGAATGTACTTACTTTGTTAAAAGTAGTTCCTTTTATTGTATCATTGTGAACTACTTATGGTACACAATGTCAAGTGAAGGTCAAGTGTATCGTGTACCATAAATGGTACACGCACACATAAGTATAATAATAAATATGCATCTTAATAGATTTTAAGATATACACAACTAACCTGCGGCTGATCCTGATTCCTGTACCATGGTGTCACTACAGCTTCTCTATATTTCTCTGGATCGAACACAAAAGTTTCTCCTGGTTTCAACAATGGATTATCCAACTTTTTGACACGTCCATTCCTGTCTCTTGGCTTCCTTTCTGCCACTTTTTCTTCTTTGACATCCTCCTCTTCTTCCTCGTCCGGTTGAAAGAGGGCCGGTTTCCCTAACTCCAAACTCTTCTTCTCTTCAGTGTGTTGATAGATTAGCTCTAAGAATGCCCAATCTATGTCAATTTTTGTCGATCCGTCTTCTTTTGTTGCTGTAATAAAACACAAAATGATGAAATCGTAAAGGGCAACTCGGAACAGTTATCCAACCGTAACTTTTTTTATATAATGTAAAAAATAATGTAATTTATAATAAATAAAATAAAAATGACGAACGGCGTTGATTGCTTTCCATCAGGCAAGCGTATCACGCTTGCTTGTTTGCCTTCCCTATACCGTAAAAAAAAAACAAATGACTCACTCTTAATAGTCGGCACGATGTAATAGTTGTTGTGGGTGGAGCCCTCGTTCTGCAGCTTCATACCGCGGCGGCGCACGCGCAGCACGTCCGAGAACACGAACCGCATGAATCTGTCGCAATCGAAACGCGTTTATAGACGACCTTTAATGGAAATCCCAGAAGTTCCTTAACCCCTTCAGACCTGAATTATTGTTAATGGATAATAAAATATTTTTTTTACTAATTATTAGTAAGAAGGAGAACATAAAAACAAATGTGTGAAAAATCATACATATTTGTTAAGTTTTACGAATTTTCCGGCATGTGCGCAATTATGCACACAAATGGGGGAAGACTAAAACAAGTAAAATAAATATATTATAAGGCTTTAAACATTATGTGCATAATTCTGCACACGAGGTCCGAAGTGGTTAAGTGAATGCGAGTACACAAAACGCGTTCATTAGAACAGATATGCATGAAGGGACTGTTTCGACCTGGAAAGTATCACACCCTCAACGAATATGTTTTATTTTAGAAAAGGTAATGTGTGTTTGACGTTGTCAATTTTGGTAATCATAAGGAAGTATTGGATGATGTGCTGACGGTCGTTTCTCGGTAAGATTATTAGTGGTAGAGCCACGCTGCAGACGAATACTTTGTCTAGAATGGCATATTATTCGTCTGTAGCATGAATGGGCTGGCTCGCCCGGGGAAGTAACACACACCCGCAGAAAACCGGCGTCTGAGTGGTAGCTTAGCTACCGCGCTTCGTCCGTTGAGCGGCCTCCGTTCCGGAGGCCCAACACCCTCCCCATCCCACTCCTATTCCGCTTTCGCACTGCCTATGACGCTGATTGATTGCTTTCTATCAGTGACACGCCAGCTCGTTTGCCTTCCTATACCATAGAAAAAAACCAGATTTGTGGTATACTTCTTCGCGAACACACAATATTATTTTTCTGATTTTTGTTTATGAATCTTTGCAAAGTAAGTTTGACTGTTCACCACTACCTTAGTGGTGTAATTTGTATAAAATATCAGTCTCCTTTATATAAATAATGACCGTGAAACTCTCAGCGTGACGGATCGGAGGGAGAGAGCGTGGAAAAGATCGGACTGGAGGGACGGTCTTGACCAGGCCAAAGACCACCCCGCAGCTGTAGCGCCTTTGATGATGATTGCCTATCTTAGAGTGAAGATGCGTCTCATAGAGTCGGAAAATGTCACTGGTCTATTTTTTTACATATTATCTATAATAAGGATCAAATCTAATATAAGGAACAATTACCAACCCGCGGGTGTAGTGTCTTTTATGATAAGGATGATTGACAAATATAACAACTTGGTTACAGTACCTGCGCACAAGCCTCGCACGGTGGGGGGAGAGTCGCACGTCCGCGTCGCTCGCGAGCTGGACCGACACACGCACCTCGCCCGACCGCGTGTACACCGGGAACGACGGGATCTGGAGCCTGGACAATGTCAACTACGTAAGAACAGTTTATTCCCGGTAAAACTTATTATTCAATATTGTAAGTTAAAAATTGTCTTACTTGTAAAATAAACCATTGTATTCTATTCTAATTACGATTTAGGTTTTCTTCATGTGATTCTCGATTAAAAAGAAGTAATAGTAAAACTTTATTAAATTTATTTTTATTATAAGTCTATACTAAATACAATAAAATTAATTTTTTTAGTGTTAAATGTCAAAAAATACGAAACAAATCTATATATTTCAAAAAAATGACGTAGTTTTTTATTAGTTGAGTTGAGTAAAGGAGCAATAGTTATATGAGAATAAGAGCAAATTTTTTAACATAGTGCCGCAGATATAATATATAATATTTAACAAACAAATAAATTAATAGATAAGTTTTGGAGCTGTATAAGGTGTCCTCACTTGTCAGGCTGTTGCCTCGCCATCAGTATCCCGATGGCTTGGTTGGCGTTCTGCGGCGCGTGCAGCCGTCTCCCCCTAGTGTTATACCGTTCGGGCAACGCGCACCACAGCCTGGAGTCGATCGCGTACAGGGTGTTGCGTTTTGCGTCTGCTGACAAATGTAATTTCAAACACTGTGCGAGGCATGATTGACGATTTATTTTGCTGAAGGAAGTCTCATCTCTCAGCATCTTTTATCGTTTTTAGCGTGGGGAGTGCTTCGAATAATTTTTGGGAATATTTCTCGCCGTTGAATTCCACCACCGTACAACTCGCCGAAAGGCATACTTCCATCCCCACCATCTGGATGAGTGGCGTTTCAGTACGGTATGATGCTTCTTCCGAAACTTCATTCCATGCACCATTATTCTATGGAATTAGCTGTCTTCGGCGGTATTTCAAAGCCGATACAACCTTGAAACCTTCAAAAACCAAGTCTACTCATATCTTACAGGTATC
Source organism: Baronia brevicornis (assembly GCA_031353405.1). NCBI lineage: Eukaryota > Metazoa > Arthropoda > Insecta > Lepidoptera > Papilionidae > Baronia > Baronia brevicornis. The sequence continues at coordinate 457,964 of JASFAT010001949.1, forward strand.
GTGTTGCAGATATGTATGGGCGGCGTTAATTATTTTCCATCGGGTGAAACGCTTGTTCATTTGCATCCCTATCTCATAACAAAACTTGACGACGCGTGTATCGCATAATTAAGATTTTCATAGACAAGAGTGGGTTATCTTTGTCAACGACAAAGTATGAGTCGTCTTCGTCAATGACAAAGTGTGAGTCGTCTTTGTCAACGACAAAGTGTGAGTCACCTTTGGTAACGACAAAGTGCGAGTCGCCTTTGTCAACGACACAGTGCGAGTCGCATTTGTCAACGATAAAGTGTGAGTGCTCTTTGTCAAGGACAAAGTGTGAATGATCTTTTTCAAGGACAAAGTGTGAATTGTCTTTGAGAGTGAGCGGTCTTTGTCCGCCTCGAGGCGGTCATCTGTTTCGATCAATTTGTATTCCGGCATTCCAGTGGTTAAATGATACATTTTTGACAAGCACATAATCAGCAGAAATAATTTAAAAAATTCACTCAGACACAAATTCGCTCAACCCACAATTCTCTTAAAAGTAACCGAATATGATGTATATGTGATGTAGTGATGGATGTCCATCACAATATATTGGCATGCGTAAAAGATGAAGGAGAAAGATTCCAGTTGTTTAATACATAAAACATAAGCCCGCTTAGCATACATATTAGTAATACTATATTGGCCTATCTGCTCTCTGAGGGCGCTATGTTGCTGTATGAACTGGTATGAGTCGACCTCGGGAAACAATAGGCCAACAGTTCTTTTATTGTTAATTTTAAGTAGTATTTTTAGCTAGAATAGACAGATAAATTTATATGTTTATATTGCCTATGTCTTATAAGGGTTGCATTTTCGTTAGAACAAAACCTTTTTTTAATATATAAAGAAAACAATGACAAATTTTTATTGTTGTATAATAGAGACTCACGACGACCGATTGGCTCAGTGGCGGGACCCTCCGCCCGCGGAGTCAATGGTCGCGGGTTCGATTCCCGCAGTTTATTCCGAGTCTGGTAACCCCCCCAATCCGTATTTCCTTTCCTGCTATTTCCTTTCCTCTCTATCCTTTCCCTTCCTCTCCGCCCATCCACGGTCTGCCGTGCCAATGGATGCGTGGCTAGGGGCGAGCCTAGTCGTAATCGTGCCGATCGTCCCGGGGTCGGGCTCCCCCGGGGACTATGGTGCCTTACCTCAGCATGCAGGGCTCTGCTGGGGCTGACCTCCATCCTCCCTTGCGGCTCGTGGGATTCACTAAGACGAATTTAATATACCTAATTTGTCGAAAATGACGGCGACGTGGTTCGCCACCAGTCACGTCCTGATTCTCACGAGGGCGAAAAGCCACCAATGACGAGCCGTTTCGCTGCGATAAATGGCAGCGGATGGAGCTCTGTGGTCTCTGCCAACCCCTGCGGGGGATAGGCGTGAATATATAAATAAAAAAAATAGAGACTCACCAGGTTTTACTTCTTTTGGTGATGGTTCAGATTTGTCGTCGTTAACTTGATCATTTCCGATTTCCGAATCACTCGTATCGATCACCGGTTGACAATCGGTGAATGCCCAGGCTGTCTGTGAAGAAGTACCAACGTTAATTCATCCAGACGATCATTGGTTGGATGGACACGGTGTTAAAGTAGATATATTGGGTGTGGGCTGGTGACAAACTATTGATATGATTAATATTATTAAGCCTTTATTGCTGATACTAATTTTTTTACATACAAATGTAACTTATATTAACACGTTAGATTTTACGGTTCAGCGTGTCCTGTAACGTATAGGCCTCTTCCAACTGTTTCCATTATTCTGGATTATATGCCTCTCTGTACAATATCAATATCAGCCCTCAGCAGTCCACTGCTGGACGAAGGCCTCACCCAAGGCGCGCCACCTAGCCCGATCTTCGGCTACACGCATCCAGTCTCTGCCAGCCGCCTTGCGCAGATCGTCGCTCCATCTAGCAGGGAGGCGTCCCACACTACGTTTGCCGAGTCGCGGTCTCCACTTTCTGTACAAGTACCTTTAAATTCGTCTACGTTTCTTTCTAAATGTTTTTTAACTATGAAGTCAACACCATAACGTCCTTTTGTATCACCATTGAGTTGGTTTATTAGTTCGAAGGTATTGTTCTTTTCCCCCCACGGTAACTGGCCCGATTGAGGTGCGATTTTTATAAGTTGATTTAAATGTAGTTCTATTAGTTATTTTTTATTCTATTTACGCAACCGATCACTGGACGAAGCGCGGTAGCTAAGCTATCACTCAAAAGCCAGTTTTTTGCGGGAGCGTGGTACTTCCCCGGGCGAGCCGGCCCATTCGTGCTACAGACAAATAATATGCCATTCTCGACAAAGTATCCGTCTGCAGCGTGGCTCTACCACTACAGCTATTAATGTGAACCATATCCTACCACAAGCATTATTAGCTTAGTTGACCATTACTTGGTTAACAAGAATACTTGTAATATTCTTTTAAAAAACAATACCCGTTTGAAGTAATACTGGCGTCTCTTCGTGGTGCCAGGTCGCGCTGAGTCATTGGGGTCGGTGTTGTCTCCACCAACACATGCAGCTCCATTAGTCGTTTCCAATTCCGCTGCTTTGAAGTTCTCTTTACCTGTGGGAGAATGAAGCAATTATTTTACCTACAATATAAACTTTAAGAACACTAAAAATAAAGATGTTATTCATAAAATAAAGGTTTTATTAATAAAATAATGGTGTTATTCATAAAATAATAGTGTTTTATTCACAAAATAATGGTGTTATTCATAAAATAATAGTGTTATTCATAAAATAATGGTGTTATTCATAAATATGTTGCAGTACTTTTGAATAGAGTCGAAATTTCACTGCTCTTTACTTTCAATGATTGAAGGAAGACAAAGTTCTAATCTCTCCTCTTGCATCATTCTATGTCTTCAGCAGTAAGAGGAGTCGACTACAAAAATAAAGCATGGAAGGCTTGTGACCCGAGATACAGGCTCACATAAAGTCCATGCACTATCCTGTTAAATAAGCATTATTCTCATATTGTAACCCAAACATACTGTAACTTGTGGTGTTGAAATAAACAATTAAGAACTATCTTTCTCAAAGGCTGGCAACACTATTGCAGTGCTTATTATGTTACGAAATAAATAATTATAAATTATTATCCTCAAAGGCTAGCAACACTACTGGAATGCTCATTGTGTTACGAAATTAACAATTATGAATTATTATCCTCAAAGACTAGCAACACTACTGTATGCCCATTGTGATAAATGTCCACAGGCCATGGTCTTTACAATGAGTTTTAGTAAAACAGTTCTGGAGCAGCTAATGGGCTTGGATTCACAATTTGCATATCGCTCACCTATTGGCATCAGTTGGTTATCTAACTCGCCAGACTTATGCAATATTCGACACGCTTGTAGAGCTACCATCCTTCTGGCCAAGGTTCGTGTAGGCATGGGGTGGCCCTGAAAATATTTTTATTATATATAATCGATGCACTATATTATTTCTGAACGATTTTATTTTCACAGCCTATTCATTGCCTGATGGGCAAGTACCTTCCCATTTATGGAGGAATGAAGATTAACCAAAAATGTGTACAAGGAATGTACCTGTAACGCTGTAAACGACGCGGATGTCAAAACATTTTTATTGCCTATTCAAATCAGAAAAGACACTGCGTGAGTCTGAATCTCACAGCTCTACGACCAACAGAAAATTTTGTACAGTGTTGAAATTGATTGTTTTTGAGCAATCAGATACAATTTTTTCAAAATTCTTAAAAGTATTTACTATTAATATGTTTCCGTTTTTTTAACTCAATATGTTTATACCGATGCGAGAAATTTTTAAGGAGTAAAAATTTGAAGATCCCACACTTTTTATATATAAACACAAAAATTTAAATATTAAAAACAAATAACAATTTTACGAACATGCATCTAGTGATTAATCTGTTTTCTATACATGTATTTGTGACTTCATACTTTGAAGTTACTAGACTAAGAAGGTTAACTAGCTGTAATAATTATTTGAGTTATTTTTATTGAAACAAATATATTTATAATGATACAATGTCTTAGAATTTTGTGGCTTTGCATACAGTTCTATATTAGTATAAAATAACTGTATGCTGTCTAGAAATACTAAGAAATTGCATCAGTATAAATATAGTTGTTTTCTAAATAAATTAAAAAGGCAGTCAAAATGAATTTGCAAATGACATGGACAACTGTCAAATAAATAACAAATTTATTACACTAGTACATTTGCTTTTAATAGGTACATTATAATCACTATGTTATATTCTAGTGAGCCTACAGAATACTAGAAATACTTACAACAATGTTGTATTTCACAGGACAGTTGAGAGGTAGTCGGAGGGTGCAGATGTAAGCTTTGCACAACTTTCCCTCATTATCGGGAAGTTGAACTTCCTCCATCCACCACTGGGGTGCAAGACGTGTAAATGTATCCGAAGGTAGTTTTCCGCAATACCTTGACGAATAAAACTTTTTTATTAACATATAACTAATACCCACTAAAACCATGTTTCCCATCAGAGATAATAGTTGCATACCAACTGAGAAAAAGCAAGTCATATCTTAATGTCTATACTATTCATCACTGAGAATGAGACTCTATGACTATCTATATCATTGATCATTTGATACAGCCATAATAATCCGCTTCTAGACATTGGCTTCCCTCACAATTGAGATGTTGCTGTCATCACCAAGCTTGGTGAACAGATTGGGAAAGCAGATGAATTTTTAGTACCCAAGTACATTTCTTCCCATTGTGGTTCTCATCATGCTTAGTCGAGAGGGGTGAATGGAATAGAAGCTATCCATTCAGCTAGCATGCAAAATAGGCGCATGTTGACGTCGAATTAGAGAAAAAGCATGATCTATCATCTATATTTCGACTTCCACAGTCAGTTGGTACAGTACTAACAGGAAGAAATGGAGTGGCCCTACTCTATTTTGTGAACAAACAATAACATCACATTTACATCAGATCTACTGAGAAAGTACACAATTTCTTTTGCAATCATCTTGTGATCTGTGATGAATTCTATAAGTATGGCAAGGTATGTGAGCTGTGAACTGTCTTTAACTGAAATCCAAAATGTGATTTCATTAGCTTAAAATACGTACAAAACTCACCTATTGATTAGAGCTATAGCTGTGTTTAGATCCACACTAGCACTATCACTGCTATTCTTGCTAACGCTTGGTTGCATTTTATCACCTAAACCACTTTCCGAACTGTTAAGTAACAATTTTTCCACTAAACTATTCACATCTATCCTTTTAACACTATCACTTGTATCACTGTCCACACTGGTTTTGTCTTGCATTTTAATATCACTTTTATCTTCACCTGCAGAGACTATACACACGTTATTAATTTGTTTGATTAATTCATTAATAACATTAATATTCTTAAAATTAGCAGACTTTTGGATAGTATCAATCTCATTTACAAAGTAATCGATTTTTATATCTTGTCCCTTTACATCACAAATGTTTTTCTTATCATTTAACAAATTAGATTCTTCTCTAACTTCAAACGTTCTATCTTCTATTTCTTCGCTGTCTTTTTCTGTTGATCTTCCCTTTTTTCTATCATTAATCTTAACTACTGCTTCTTGTAATACCTCAAATATATCATTAAGTTTATCATTTGCTTGTAAATTATTTTCAGACTTTCTTTTATATACAATTTTAATTAGATTCTCTAGCCACTTTTTTGAAAAACATTGTTCTAAATCTGCTTGCTTATCTATTTTCTTAACAGTCTCCTTATTTTTAATCTCTATGGGAGTATACGCTTTAACAGTGAGATTATATGTGTCTGCATTATTTTCTTCTTCTGGTGGAGGTTCATTTTGAATACCGCAGCCACATTTTCTAGTAATAATCTGTAGAAGATAATTTATAATGAACAGCCATTACAAAAGACAAGCTATATATAAATTGGTTGTACGTGTTAATATGTGTTACTGCAGACTGAACTAAATGTGTCTGTGCGTCTGTTTGTAGAAAATATGATTGTTTTATTTTGCTTATATGTTAGTTATTATATTTATATCCGTGGCTGCAACCACTTACTGTACTGTGAAACGGAATAAACTAGTTTCCGTATAAAACAGTTTCCCTGTATACAAAGATTGAATTTTCTATGATCTACATTAGGGTCCACTAAATCAGTGGTGTAGATGGCGTTACAATTCAATCCAGTATTTTAGTCTATCTGTAAAGTCCTTAGAAAGCCAGCAAGTACATTAATAATTGGATTTGGATTATATCTATTGTTAGCTATTGACTTTGTTGTTATGAAGCATGTAAGATAAGCATGTTTGGTAATTAATTTAAATGGTACAAAGCTACAAACAAACAACCGATTGTTGACCAAAGCCAGATATAGATTTATGTTTGCATATTCCGATCAGAAAAATACTGTGTCAAATTGTCTGAGTCTCAGCGCTCTACAATGAATATAAAATTTTGTATAGCGTTGAAATTGACTGTTTTTGAGTGATCAGATACAATTTTTTTTGGCTCTAGTGGTAAGTTTTCATTTTATGTTTTAATACGTTTCCGCTTTGTTGCGTTGATATAAGCCTATATAGTACAAGACATCATAAACCCGTAAATTACAATGGACATGTTTGTCGGTACTGTATTTTTGTTATCTTTGAAGAAAAACCTTATTAAGTAATTGAATATTACAGCATCTGAACAATAATTACCTGATCAAGTTCTCTATACACGGCCAAATGGTGGACTAAAGTTTCGCTGTGCTTTGGAAATTCTGCCAGGAGTGCTAAAGCTGACCTTGGAGCCCTTGCCCTACTTCTGCAGAGGGCATGCGATCTATACCTGGAAAAGTTTATATAATAAAATTATACTTGATGTTTTGATACTTAATTTGGTTATATATTCTGAATGACAATGAGCAAGTAAGGTATGTAAGAGTATCTGCCATCAAAGAATAGGTGACACCAGAGAGACCTAATGGAATACCAAAGTAGGTAGAAGGATTGTATTGAAGAAGACATTAAAATTATAAGATAACATCTAGGCAAAGGGAGGCAGGAATAAAAATGAGGAAAAAAGCAATGTTAGGTTATTTGTCGTTAAAGACTAGATAACACCAGAGACCTAATGGAAAACCAAAGTAGGTAGAATGATTGTATTGGGGAAGTCATTAGAAGTATAAAAAAACATCTAGCCAAAAAAGGGAGGCTTGAATAACAATGGGTAAAAAAGGAACTTTAGGATATTTGTCACTAAAGACTAGATAACACCAGAGAGACCTAGTAGAAAACCAAAGTAGTTAGAAGGACTGCATTAAGGAAGATTTTTAGGAGTATAACATCTAGGTGAAAAGGCCAAACGGAAAATAGAGGTAATTAAAGGGGAGGCCGAGACCTACAATGGGTTTTTACAATGGCAAAAAGGAAAGAGAATTCCTTAGCAGAATAATTTTGATTATATGTTGAATACGTATTATATATACTTACGAAGGAGGCAAATCCCAGCGAACTACTAAATTGCATCGGGGCAGGTCAATTCCTTCCTCTAGGGCTGAAGTCGCCAACAGGAGGTTACATTCATGCATTCGGAACCTGAAACGGTGAAACATTAATTCTTCAGTTCAGAGAATGTTTTCAATATTATTAATGTTTATCACTTAGATTCTTTTTTATGAGATAGAAGAGTAAACGAGTAGGCTTGTCATCTGATGGAAAGCAAATAATGCTAACTGTAGATCTCCATAGTGTCATAGGCATTGCAGAAGCTTTGCCGGCCTTTAAGAAAAGAGTATGCTTGTTTTTTGAAGGTTCCAATGTCGGGTGGGAAACACCGCTGGAGGTAACTGGTTCCACAGAACAGTTGTGCATGTAAAGAAGTTTCTAGAAAAACGCAGGTGTACATTTGGTATAAAGAGGCAGTGTAAGTATAACTGGTGTATAGAGCCCCAGCTTGTTCTATTACTGTACCATTTCTTTCGTATCGTAAGATACAATTATTTGAGTAAATAACATCTGTGTAAAAAAAATGTGGTTGTATGTGGTTGGATTCTAGAGGTCTAAAGTAAACGAAAAAAAAAATTAAAAAATAAATAATGGTGAATGGGTAGCAATCTCTACCTGACTAATGATAACCAAACCTGCCACGCGTGGTTCTTTATAGGATGGGGAGGCAAAGAAGCAAACGCGTTGCCTGAAGGAAAGCAATCAACGCCGCCCATAGACATTCACAACACCGTAGACATTACAGATACATTACTGGCCTTTGAGATAGGAGTTGGCTTCTTTTTTGAAGCCTATGATATAGATTCAGTAATACCGCTTAAGGTGGCTGCTTCCACAGAATAAAGAGTGGGGACATTAAGGGGTTTGTAAGGAAGGTATATATGTATCTGTAGTCTATGTATCTACGATAGATTGGACTCACTTTTTCAAGACATCCTCCTGCTTTCTATTTTGTCTTTGACACTCTTGCAGTTCTGTGCCGGTTGCTTCGACGGCGCAATACTGCGCGCAGAGGTAGTTCAAAGGTGGCCTACACCGAGATAAATCCTGAAACATTTAGTATGTAAATGAACAATAATGACGGGATAATTCCTAGTGACAATATCTGGTTTGAGTTAATGTCTTGGGTCTTCTGTGACTTAGTATAGATTTATAACTGTTACCATTTCTCCTTATACAAACATTGTAATAAAGTCGTAAAAACGCAGGCGGGCCCAGAAAGGTTACTTTTATTATAAAATTGGAATTTATGTGGACAGTCAAGTTTTACATAGCTAAGATCCGCGACAAGCAAAACAATAACAGAAAATTAATAATGTGTGTTCTTCTGGATTAAGTGGATTTATTTGGAACCTTAACCAAAAACTAAGTACGGAAGACAACCGAAAGAAAAAGAACTTTTCAGTTGTCTTCCGTAGAGTCTACTATAGCTGAAGATGTCTCGTGTTGGGGCGACACACGTGTCGTTTACAAGATGGAAAAGTAATAATGTGTGTTTGGTGCTGTGTATAGTGGTTGGTGGGTGGAGAATTAATGGCCGATTTTCGGTAAGTTTTTGGTTTAAGTTCCAAATAAATCCACTTAATCCAACAGAAAAACACACATAATTAATTTTCTGTTATTGTTTGCTCAGCTAAGTAAAACTTTTGACTGTCCATATAGTGATGGATTTCCGCAAAGTAACGCCTGACTCCATTAACAAATTGGAATTTAATAATTACATAAATTTTCACGTATCACCATACTGAATAAAATACATCAGTAAAACTTTTACTCTATAGTCGATCTTCTTTAAGAGATATATTCAAGAACAAGAAAGAATGAAAGTTATCATAAAACTAGGTTATTATAATATCCCCTTACTTCCTTGAGTGTCGAAAATTATTTCAGTGTTTCAAATATACATAAAGATATTTTATTATTTCACACAGTAATTTCAAACTCGATGGCTTTTAATCAAGCTTCAAGCGTAAATATGATATATAAAAATATTAACAGTTAAATAAAGACACATGACATTAAGAAAAGAAAAGAAGGTACATACCACAATTAACATAAACATAATTTTCGCCATCAATGGCTCCTTCATGAACACAATCCCACATAGGGCATCGGGGTTTAGCTGTGCCTGCTGAAGTCTTGCTGTATTATTTCGTGGAACCCGCCCTCTACCTCTTATTCTATGCCCTGGCCATTTCTGAGCAAGATAACCTCCTTGAACCACTTCCTCTATTTTAACACAATTCTTTTGGAAACTATCACTTTTCTCTCTATTACTATCTAGTATGTTTATATTTGGTTTATCTTCTTTCTTTTTAACTGGAGATACTTCTATTTTTGACAAATTACCACTTTTATTTGTGACATTGTTAAATTTTTCACCTTCTTCCAAATTTCTGTTTCCATCAATTTCTATTATTTTGAGTGGATTATCATTTAAGTTTCTATCATTATCTACCAAGTTCGCATCTGCATTGTTTAAATTTATATGCTGTCCTATTTCTACAATTTTTGGTAAAATATCACTGTTGTTTGTATCATTCATTTCTGCTACATCTTCAAGGTCTTTCAAATTAGCCTCATACATATTAACGCGGTCTTCAATACGATTCCCTAGAGTGGTGAAGTCACAACTTTCTATCGTATTTAATAAATCTGTAGTCTTCTTTCCTCTAAGTTCCGATTTGCCTTCCTCTTCTGTTCCTTTCTCACCATTATTGGTATTAGCTTCTTTAGTCTCTAATGGAGGTTCAAACTGCTCTAAAATCTCTGCAAACCGCAAGACTTTTGACGTGCTAAAGTTCTGGATTTTCTCCCAATCGGAAGAGCATTTCGAGAATACAAAATCTGCATAGGACCGTATCTTAATTAACAATGTCGAACACATGCATAAAAGTAAAAAGTGTCGTTCATAAGGCACTTTGATTTTGAGTTTCTCCAACTTTGTAAGCAGTGAGAACGCGGCTTTATCTGCAGCGTAAGGACCTGAAAATGGGATAAGGAAAGTATCAATACAAATTGCACCCAATTAAACTCTTATAAAACCGAAACTACGAAGGAAACCGCACAACTTGCATAGAAAAGTTTCATCCCCACCATCTGAATGAATGGCGATCCAGTAGGGTGCGTTTTTCCCCAAACTTCTTTCTGCGCACCACTACCCTGTGGAACTATGTACCTCCAGTAGTGTTTCGGAACCAATATAACATTGGAACCTTCAAAAAACAAGACTATACATTTCTTAAAGACGCTCCTGCAGTGCTTATGGCACTGCGGATGTCTATGCGTAGCTTTCCTATTCCATAAAAAAAGATAGGAGGAGATACTTCCAATCATCATCACCAGTCTATAGCAGCTATGCTGAACAATAGGAGAAATGAGAGATCAGGCAGCTGATTGGTGACAAGCTAGAAATCATGCACAGTAAATATTAAACAATATTTCCACCTGTTTCTAGTATACTAATTAATGAAATGGGCCATAATCTCAAAGTTTAGTTTTAAAACAGATAAAAATCAATTATTTACCTAATTCATCAAGTATATACAGAAATTGATAAAGCAATTCCTTGGGTTCTTGAGTTGGATCAGGTATATTTACAAACTCCTCGTACAAATCTTCTCCATAGATTTCTGATGGGTCGTACCTAGAAACGAGACAATTACGTTTTTTTTTTAAATACTGACAATCATAACAGTTGTTGTTTGCAAAAGTAACTAGTCCATCGCTACTTCAATTCACTTTCACTGCTAACTAAGAAAGTTATGCTATAAATTTTATTCTCCGGCGGATTTATGTGCATATTTTGGGGTATAGCTTTCCCCATATTGATTAGTCTCCTTGTCTCTTAGCTTATGAAACAGATGGGCTATTAGTGTATGTTGTATGTTTCAGCACTGTAAGTGAGTATACGCAGTACATACTGAATCCTTCTATTGACTTCTTTCTTGAAGTTGTCTCTAGCTAACAACACAATCTGTTTGAGGAAAGCATACTCTCTGACTTTTATGTATACTTTTTTTTAGAGTTTATTTATTGGGATACTGTTGGGTGTATATGATTAAAACTATAACAAGTTTATAGAATCATCCAGTAAGATCATCAAAATTTTAACTTCATATACACTTACCTGTGTTCATTAATGAAATCCATAGCGTTTTGTACCATACCCCTCATGTATTGTTCCAAATCTTTATAAGCTTCTGATAGGTCGTCTGGAGAAACCTGCTTTCTATATTCTATTATGACTTCCTTGGGCTTTGTTACTACTGCTGATAATCTGAAATGAAAAAATCAATCTGATTTATCTCCATTTCTCAACCTTTTAAAATCAGCTATAATAAGCATGCACTATTGTCTATGAAATTAAACATGATGATGATTTTTAGCAAGCCATTAAAAGTAACAATATAATTCAATAGCAACCTCTTCCCTCCGTCGATATCTTCAGCCAAATCCATCTCACAATTCAACTCTCTCTCCAACTCTTCTATTTTCCATCCCAGTTTCTCGTACATCTCAAAATCATCCACATTTTCATATTCTCCTATACTAATTTTAGCTGCCTTTTCTGTCAATTTCTCATCTGCATTTTTACTTACTACTTCTTTTGTGTCTAAATTATGATCAGAATCTTCTATGGGTTCTTTCACTATTTTGTTGTCTTCTTCTTTATCTGCATCTGTACAATTTACTTTGTCACTAGTAATTGAGTTATCTTCCTCATGAATGATAGTTTCTTTATCAGTAATATCACTGTTATCATTAATATTAGTCTTATCTTCTCTGTTTTCTATATTTGCTTCACTTTCTTCACCATCATCATTATTTGTAGAAGTGAATAAGGGGTATGTTAACGCTAGTAACCTAGGTCTACTGTCTTCTTTATAATTGCTATATATACTCATTATCTGTAATTTAAAAAATTAAACATGTAAAAAAAATTCGCAAATTCAACAGACTATTAATCTAAATTTATAGAAAATAGAAATAGAAAAACTTTATTTATGACACCATTTTTTTACAATTACAAAAATTAAATCCTTAATAATATTCTATATACAAATAAAAACACAAAACAAAAAGAAAATAATTTTAATCTAACGAGTGTCATAAAATGGTTCTTGCTCAGCATATGCTGGGCGCACTATTGGAGCACCCGGCGCTGGTTTTCAGCAAGAACCAACGTGGTCAGATCGCGGACCACAGTGACGACATTCATACTGACACACTCGTACATACAAATACATCCATATATATAACTACTCATACTCATATACACATACACATAAATACACGTACAGTACAATGGAATTAAAAAACACAAAGTCATGTACTAAATTCACCGCGTCCAAAAGAACAAGTTCCTGACTGCATACTTAAAATTAGATTTTTGTATTTTTTTTTAAATATATTTATTGTATGCAAGTCACGAAGAGGTGGTGGCAAGTTGTTCCAACATTTGGTTGCGGCGTATTTAAAGCTACCACGAAACGCAGCTGAGCAGTGGCGAGGAACTACCAGCAATTTTAGGATCTTTTAAAATTTATATTAAGTTCTTTCTGTTAGTTGGTTCAAATGGACTATGTATGTCGAATTTCTTATCAAGCCATCATAATGAGAGATTACGCAGATATATTATACTTACAAATTTCAAATCTTCATCTGTAGATATCAAGTGGCAGCTGTCTATTATTAAGACATTTATAAGAGGGATGGACAAAAGCTCTCTTTCCAATATTTGTCTCATTATACTGGATGTGCATATAAGGACCTGGAAAAGTGAAGTATTTTATTAAAATATCACATACACATAAATATCTATAGGCCATTCATATTTATACCCTGATGTAGAAATATTGATGCCAAATTAACGACCTTTTATTCAGAAACCACTGCATCATTTAGGTTTGGTTTAGACAACACCCATGTCACCTATCCTACCAACACCTACCATAAAGAAAAGCAAACGTGTCACCACAGCCGCCCATGCATATCTACAATACCGTGGGCACTAGAGATGCGACACAATTGCAGCATTTTTATGTATTTCTCCATTTAGTAAAATAAGTGATTTGGAATCATTTGTTGGAATTCCCTACCTACCTTTTACTTCCTCCTTCCCTTCCCATCAAATTGTTCTTTTTCTACCATTATTAACATCTTATTCTAAGGTAGGCAAAGCATCTTCGGTGGCTTTGCTTTTATAGATGTCTTGATTGCTTGCCATAAGCTGATTTGTTTGTTCAACTACCTCTTGGTAGATGGTGTAATGGGCTGGTTTTGCAACTCGACGTCATCAACTACCTCTTACATAAAAAAAGCATTCTTGTAACAGCAATTAAATGTATTGAATATGATTACCTCATTCTCTTCCAACAGGGCATTCCAATCTTCGATATCCTCGAATTTAACGCTTTGCGCAATAGAAAGATCAGTCAGTATACTTAACTCATATGCAATGCAAGCCACTCGAGCTGTTCTTGTTAGATAAATAGAGCGTTGACACCCTTCACTTAATAACCTGGAAGAATAAACAGTGTTGTATTTCAATTTATGGAAGAATGCATTGTTCGGTATGGTAAAGAGTTTTGTATTTAAAGCATCGTCAATTTATTAAAAAATGAATTTTCCGAAACATCTTTCCATGCACCTCCACTCTGTGGAAGCAACTAATTTCAGTGATAATATTGTAAGCTTTAACAAATAAGCATATAGGTTTCGAAAAGGTCAGCAATGCTTTTGTAATATCTATTTGACTGCTTTCAATCAGGCGACATGCTTGCCCATGGTAGATAGTGTGACGGGCTGATTTCCGCAACTCGACGTCATCAAAGCCTATTTTGCGTGTTGTCAGAATGGATAGCTCCAATTCTATCCACCCCAGCTCCTCAAAGAACTGCAGCAGCCTCTTCGGTCTACCTACAGCATCTCCAAAGGACCCGGGTACGGGTAGTTGGCTACTCCTCTGCACTGAAGCTCGATGTGAGCAGCCGTCTGCTCCTCCTCCAATGCTTGCCCATTTTCTTTTCCATAATTATTTTTTGAATGGTATTGAAAGAAGATTCTTCAAAGAATTGATAATAAAATGGCTAATTACTCTTAAGGGAAAAGTCAGAATATAATAGCAGATAAATCCTTTCCAATATACTGAATGAATTGAGGTAGTAGAAATAAAGGGGTATGCATTTTATTACTTATACATCGAGGACAACTATGTTTTCTCGAACTCAAGTCAAAGATACAGCATCTAAATTGTACTCTAATCACATTGAAAGAATGTATAGCAATGGGTAAGGAGGGATTTCAACAAATGACTGTGTTCAGAATTACCAAAACAACTTCTGACTGCACATTTGTGATATTTTAATATTTCTAAACCTTCTTATTTTTGGAAATAAAAAAAGAGATGTATATAATATGTATTTGATGCAATTGATGCTACTGAGATTCTTTAGAATTGACCTAGTCAATTCTAAAGAATCTTCATATTCTTATATTCCAAATAAAACATTTTATTTACTTTACACAAATCTAGGAAACTTCTTAGAATACTCACCCACGAATTTTGAAGGCATCTTCATGTAATAATCTGGTGGCTACGAAAAAACAGTGCTCTGTTATGATGGTATTTTTGACTTGGGCCACAGCTGCTAGCCTAGTGCCGCCCTCTGCCGCCGTGAAACGAGAACAGCAGGTTTCCATCTAAAATTAGCACAAATCACAATATTATTTACTGGTCTATAAGACCATTGTTATTTTATTTATTAAGTTCCGAACTCCCTTCTCAATGGCCTAATGGCAGATGTACATAAGCTAAAATACAATAATTATAGAGCATTATTGTATTTATAGATAAAAATGAAAAGTTTAAACATGGGATATTTCACTAATAAAAATATAACAAAAAAATTCAATTATGAATAAATACAAAAATCAACTTTTTCCACTAAGTTACATCAATGACATCTTATTTTCATTTCATTTTTATTATCTTATATTATTATCAGTTATACTGTTTAATTATGGTGGTGTGTTATACAATATAGTTTGATTAAGGTGTATAAGTGAAGTAGGGTGTATAACTAATAAATGTGTGTATTGTGACTTTTTAAGTTGACTGAAAAAGTCCATAGAAGGTTATCGTAAAATAGCCACCATTTTATCAAAGCATAATGAGACAAGCTGACTAATTACATCTCAAAAGATTTGATATTATTGTATTTTACTTAACACTGGCATAATAGGTATAACTAATTGCCATCAAAGAAAAGAAAAGAAAATACAAAAATTCAAATAGAAAAATTACTGCAAAACATCAAAGGTAAATAAAAAACATTTAAAATGTCAGTAGAGATGTAAACTAATTTTTTGAAATAGAATTTAGGAACACATTAAAATGTTTGGGAAAGCTTATCGCCTGTTCCTCATTCTACTTTCCTAGCTGCCTTTTACATATTTAACATAATTATATTGAATTGGAATACATGAAAAATATTCATAAGAATAAAAAGTGAGCTTTTGTTAGGCAGATATTTTAATAATTTTATGGCCAATTTGTGTGGAATTTATGGTGGCCTATTTCAGAATATTGCTATAATGAACTATTTGAATGTTTAATAAACAATGATAGTATATGCTCCTTAAGTCTATTTATAAATTTAAGAAAGTTTGCAGAAGAATATGTCCTTTAATACACAAGTACCCATAAAACATTATTATATATGCATTTTTTCTCAGAAAAAAAAACATTATTTGGCAAATTTATTATATTAGATTAAGTGACCCACGTGGTCCTTTGCTGGTTGTTATAAAAAAAAAAAAAAAATAAATGTATATAGAATGTAAGGATATGCCATTATAGTTTAATATCTAAACAGTCAAACTGATCTACTCAAGATTCTATGATGACAGACTGATGGTGGTATAACCATTCTAAATTAAAGGCCAGGCGTAAATAATTATAAGCCAGTGACAAGGAGTTACTGGCTTTACAAATGTATAGGGGCAAATTCTGGTAGAATGTTTGGGAGAGTCTTACATTTTGCATTGGATTTCTATGGGCTTTGACAATGAGTGTGTATTATCATTCACACTTCATACGCAGTAAAAATTATTATATTATACTTTGAAACAGAAACAAGAATTCAATTTGTTGGCAAAATACCGCAAATATTTATAAACATTGCATGAGACAAATAAAAAAATCAATAACAATGTATAATCGACATCCATAAGTTACTTACTTCGATGGTGCGTTGATATTGTTTTAAAGTAATTTGACTCCTTCAACTAAAAAAGTTATAATCATCGTTTTAACATCATTCCATTACTGCAGCAAAACACATTTATACAATTTTACTTGAAAGCGATTTGCAAATAATTATGCTAAAATTTCTTGTCATTTTGGCACCTTTATAGAAAACGAAGGGTAACTAAATTACATGAGTTAATATAAAATTGCGGTTGTAAATGTTGAGAAAAGGGAAATAATTTTGTATATGATCACATTAACAAACGGTCGCTAAACTTAATAAAATATTAATAATCTGTTCCTTCTGTAATGTGACAAGTGAATGGTCATCGACCCGACTAGGGATGTTGGTTATGATATAGATCGATTAATCAAAGTTATATCACGTTATCATCATAATCAGCTTGCAGCAGTTTTTTAGTGAATATTGATTGATCCACTGCTGTCACATAACCCGAAATTTGCTTTAAGAAGGTACAGAATCTCCGAAATATTTATATTTGGATCACTGATCAATCAATTTGAAACACTGATCGATTGAATGGAGAGCTCAATAACCGGACAATAATATAGTTCAAAAAAAAAAGAAATGTTATTTAAGATAGTCATTATCTATCTCATCAAGTTTTTGTTACTTACTCAAACAAACAATGGAAATTGAGGCTCAGTTTTATTGTGAATCGTTTTTTATTTTCAAAACAAATTGATTTTTAACTATTCTTATTTTTCGTTAGAATCGACATCTCTACCTTATTTAATAATCATAAAATCACACATCGATTATAAGCGAGATGCTGAGATCATGAGATGATGAGATCGCGAGATGCAATATATTTAATCTGTAAAAACAATTTATGTAAATGAATGCTATGCTTTTAACGTCACGTATTACTTTCAGTTAACGCAAATGTTTAGTTAATTAGGGTGTTAATAACTTAAATTTTAATAAGGATTACTAATGTAACGGGTTTTGCAATGGGAACTTCGGCTGTTAAATAGAGGTTTATAAAGAAAATTTAAAGACGTAACCAGCTAGCGAGTTTACATCTAGTCTCTATCATTCGTAGCTTGGGCTTAATTATTTGTGTAATGGTACCAATATACTATAGAAAACACTGCTATAACTCTCTTTAATTTTACCTGTAGATTGAATGATTTACCTGTAGCAATCACGTTGGGCAGTCAGCCCGAGCGGTGTGTCATTTATACTGCGCCGACTTAGCTACTTACAAACAGTCAGTGGCTCTAGGATTATATGCGTAAAGGTGTAAAATACCCAGAAATCACGCAGACATTAAGCGATATTAATTTGTTATAATAATGTTAATTATGATGCAGGAGACAAACCAATGGCCCATTGCCTTCGAAATTACACTTAATTATTATGTATGTATAAAACCTTTTTTTAGGACCTTTCCTGCAAATTCACATCAGTGGCCTTGGGTTTTTATTTAATTGTCTCATAATATTATGATATTGGTAATATTGTTCAGTTTTGTTAAATACGTGTATCGAGACTTTTAAGTTGACTGCAAAAGTCCATAGGTTTTGGTAAAAGATCAACCATTTTATACATAACTTGAAAACTGACTAGTAGTACATTTCAAAATAACTGCTATTATTTTACGTGAGATTGGCATAATACTAATATCTTTTCCATTAAGGAAGAAAAACCTTGTTTTAAATTATTACATATAGATTGGTTACAATTAGAAATAATATATATATATATATATATTATTTTGTATATAATATGAGATATTAAAAAAACACTTTTAATATCTCACTATTGGATTACGTTGTCACAATAAAAGCAATTTCTCGCGCCCCTTTATCGCACGCTCCGTATATATTTAAATGCAACTACAATTTTATTCATAGAGTTTTAAATCTTCTACTCGTTCTCGTTTCTTAATACGGAATGAGGTTATCTTTTTTACAATAGAAGACTGGCAAACGATTAAATGGTTTGTAAAGATTATACAATAGTTTAGCAATCACTGCTATGGATATTTACAATAGCAGTGTATGAATCTAAATATTAGCTACTATTGAGAGATATGTTAATAACCCTATTATAATAGGGGAGAATAGGAAATAGGAAAATAACGGTAGAGGTTTGGCTTTCAACCATCATTTCTCTCCAAATGAAGTTCAATAGAACAGTTTTAGTTCAGAAATGGGTCTGTAAGAGGTAGTATATATATAGTGATAAGTGATGCAACAGGAGTCTGGTTTAATACTCCTTTACTTTACAAGTGGACCTATTATATATACAACTGATGAATGGCGGGAGAAGAGCGCGGGGTGCGGGAGACGCGGTTGTGCCTGCACGTGTGCAGCAACAAAGCGCGTTCCACGAATGCGGAGAATCAAGGTGCATTCCACGAATGCGGCGTAACAAAGCGCATTCCGCAAGTGCGTAGTAACAAAGCTTGTTCCGCGAATTTGTTCTTGAAGGTATATTCTGTAGTAAGCAGCTACAGGTCTTTTGTAAGAGTGTGTTGTTTTCCTGGCCCAGCTAATTATTTAAATCCGGATTATTAAAACGAATGCTCGCCCTGAAAATAAATATCTACTTCTAATAAATACGCTATTTTTAAAACAACATAAAAAGGACTTATTGCGTCGTTTCTTCTCTCTCACAGTTTCCACTTCAGTTGTCTGACTCGGAGCATTCTGTCAGAACGTGTATATAGCAATTTTTGACTCCACGAATCTAGTCTCTACCTACCGTCCTGCGTAGTTCGTCGCCTATCCGGGCGACGTCCTATACTACGTTTGACGATGTTCGGCTATGTGGCGCTTCTTCGAAGAGGTTTATGTCCAGTAATGCACTGACGGAACCTGTAGATGATTATAATATGTATATACTTACTTTAATCAAATAATGGAACTTACTTATTGATTATATTATTTATTAAGTTGACAATGGTTGCCTTTGAAAATAGCGCCATCTGTGTTTTTACTTCTGAAAGTATTGTAATGTTTCTTATAAGTGAGCTGTAACTTGTAAAAGAAATAAAGATTCGATAAAAAGAAAAAAATTCTCCCGAATTATTCTACGACTCTATAACGTCTGTTGATTTAAGTCCACATTTGAATTCACGGAGGGGAGTAAAAGAAAAGACTGTTTAAATATACAAGATTGAACAATTTCTTTTCATGATATTATTCCAAGTGTTACGTAAGGAATAATATGGATGTGATTCTTTTTGTATATTATTTTATTTATTTTGTCGTGACAACTAGAAACTCGTGCAGAGTTTCTAGTTGTCATAATCAATGCTGGATAGCGGTCAAGTCGATACGTGAATTATCAATATGATTAGTATCCATTTTTGGTTGTTATAGACGGTATGTAAGAAAGAATGACTACTTTTTTTGCTATAATTATCAAACTCATTTGCTGGTGGTACATTCTGCTATACACTACACGAGACCGATGATAAACTGGCAGCGTATAAAACGTATAAATATATCTCACGTGTGGTCACATCCATACTATCCTATCTTCTATTAGACATCTGAACTGTTAAATTGAAACTGTTGTACCGTGGAATTGATGTGTCCCCGTCTTTAGGACCGGTTTGAATGAAACATGGCGGTGAAGTCATTCTTACATCATTTTAATTTTGTTTTTAATTTAATTATTTTATTTAAAAATTATTATCTTTAAAATCATCAGGGGGAGGGAAGGGAGGGATTTAATATGTGCTTTTTATTTACTAACCTAGGATAAGTAATCTACTAACAAACAAGTCTAACTTGCATAAATTATTATAATATAGGTATATAATATATTCTCCAGATCTCCTGTTCAATTGAAAAAAATAATCGTCCATAATATATGTACGGCGACGGTGATCACTTACCAACAGGCTACCGCCATGTTTGTTTGTTTGCTCTCCTGTTAACAAAATATACAAATGATATTCATTTGGAAATTTTATACAGGCCTTTTTGTCGGAGCGCATGGGGGCGCGCAGTGCCCTCAAAGGAAATTTCGCAAGTATCGAAAAATCACCATAAACGTTTTATTTCCAAAGACATTATGTTTTTAAACAATAAAAAAATCGATTCTTTCTTCAAAACATGGTGGCAAGGGGTGGGAAGGGCGTATAAAAATTATGGGCTTAAAACTTTCGAGAATTAGCGAGCTATGTGAAAAGGTTTCCGTGGTCGAGTCTTCCTACTAATATTATAAATGCGAAAGTTTGTGATAGGCTACAATTTGTAATGATTTTATGTAATTTTGGTCATAATATAACGATACATGTCAATTAAGTCGGAAAAAATATGGCCTCTGAGACCTATCTTGGCGTACACTGCCTAACCATTGGAGTTACACAAAGATGATGTACCGTAGGATTGTTTGTCTTGAATAGTTCTAAATAAAAGTCCGCGACAGCATATATCTACTTTTTATGTGGAAGCCACTATGACCAAAATTGTGAACCATAAATTAATTAAAAAAAAATATATTTATTTAAAATGATCTGTTACGAAACTTAATGTGGCACACCAAATTCCATGCAAGCGAAGCCGCGGGCAAAAGCTAGTATTCCATATATAAAAGAGATAATGATCTACCGGACACCCGTTAATTGAATCGTTGTGCTGGCGAATAAAAAGATTATTTGATCGGTCAGCGTTTCCATTTGTCCGTTTCATTCCCCCTTCAAGCCATATATATAATATGCAATCACTGCTATTAAAAAGAAACATTTGGTTTGTTCAAAAATATTTGCTTTCAATTAAAAATTTCAAAATTTCCAATCAATTTTGGTGGTTAATATTAAACTCGATACAATATTGGAATTGCTGTAAGGGCATTCCACGGTTTTTAAGATAATCTTCCATTTCGTTTTTGTAACATGAAAAATATAACGATGCGTTTGATTAATAAAAAAATTGCATGCACATTCTCTTCTTTGATGGCAAATTCTTATAACTATTATGCCAGTGTCAATTAAAATATAATAACATCAAATATCTTAAAATGTAACTAGCTCAGCTTGTCAATTTACGATTTGATAAAACGGTGGCTATTCTACCAAAATTTTCTATGAACTTTTTCAGTCCATAGAAGGTGTTGGATGTTCACCATTTTATCAAGATGTTATGTGATAAGTTAACTAGTTATGTTTCAATAGATTTGATATTATCGTATTTTACTTGTCAGTGGCATAATTGGTTATAACTAACTGCCATCAAAGTAAAGAAAACAACAAGAAAAACGCCAAATACATAACCTTGCATCGTTGCTAATTTCATCTTGATTAAAGGTGTAACTCCTGGACTAATCTCAGAAAGTGCTAATGCGATTTTAAAGGGAACGATATATAAAATAATTAAATATAAAATTAGTTTTCACGCCTGAAAAGATTGCTACAAGAAAATTAAATACATTCCAAATTAGGGGTGTAAGCGAATTTTCTTTATAATTATATTATTTATATTATGTTTTAAACTTATCGATTTAAAAAACAATATCCAAGGCACAAAAAACTCTTTAAAAGTGAGACGTAATTCTTTAACAGCACAATCGTTAATTAAAAAATATATTATTTCTCAAAAAGATATTTCAACAACTATTTAATGAAAATGGTTTTTCTTCTAAAGCTCATATACGTCCCAGTGTATGAAATTCAAATATTAGAACAATATAGCATCAGTATATTTTATCGCTTTTACCACGAGGAATGCTTCGAGGAATTCTTCGGAACCATTTCTGCCGCTAAATTCCACTACCGCATAATTAGTCGCAAAGGAAAAGTTTCATCCCCACCATCTAGATGAGTGGACATTTAGACATGCTTGCTCTTTTTCTATTTTATTCTCTCTCACCCCTCGACGTCCAGACATCGCTAATTGGACTATTTGGATGTCAGCGAATGCTGGCCATTTTTCACTCGTATTCAGCCAGGTGTCGGTAATTAATATGAAACTGGGGAGAAAGGGGAGTGATTTGCAGTTTTTTGGTACTTATATAGTAATACCATTTTATACCACCTACCACGTCTTTATACCATTAACTCAACATATAATTTTAATATAAAATGATGGATATTCTAGCAAAACCTTATATGGACTTTTGGAGTCAACTTAAAAAGTCGCAATACATATATTTATAGCATTTCACTTCATTTAAACTCTTTTATCGAACTATATTGTACATTATGCTACTAGAATTAAACAATATAACTTATATTAAACATTATAACTATATTACAAAAAGTAAATAAAACGTTTGAGAATCAATTATACGCCTTAATCGAACTATATTGTATAAATCGAACTATACTAATAATATAAGATTATGAAAATGAAAATAAAATCACAATCAAAAAACTTCATTATGTAAGTTGGCGGGAATAGTTCAAATGCGAAGTTAATTACGAAAGAAGTAGTAACACGCGAGGGAGAGAGACGGCATATGCGTCTCTCTTCCCCGCTTCATAATAAAAATTGCTCGCATCTGGCAAAATATCAGAGAGTAATTGCAAAGGTTACACCATAATTCAATTAGTGATATCTGGACAGTTTCAGGTAGAAAAATAATACGTAGAGAGTGCTTTCAATAAATATTATACAACTTTTTTGTGTCGTTTGTATGTGTGGAAAAGAGAGAGATAGATAAAAACTGCGTGTATTTTAAATCTATGTCGCATTCGTCCTATTGCGATACACTATGGGTGTCGGATGGCAGAATTATAGGTCTTATAGTTAGTAAACGCATGGTTAATGATTACTTTCTGCCGATATTCATATGGCTTCAACCAGATGATGCCACGTCTCATACTACTAGAGAGACCATGGAGCGTCTTCGTGATTTCTTTCCCAACAAATTATGCCTTTTTGGCGATATCTCTGGCTATCCAGGTCGCTGGATCTCATCCCTATTTACTTTTTTCAGTGCGGGGTACCTCAAAAGAAAAGTTTATGAAACAAAACCGATGATTATCTCAAGAAAATACCATCCACGACGGTTGACGGAATCCCAACGTCACTACTTCAGTGTATGGCACAGAATACTGTAGCTAGGATTCCAAGAGTGTGTAGGACGTGGTGGAAAACATATAGACGAAATGATTTTTATAAAATATAATCCGTTCTTTTCTTCTTAAGTTATTATATTTTATTTTATTTATATCCTTTGTAGTTGTTTTATAATATTATCTCAATTAGGGAGTATCTTTGCCTAGCCGCTTGTCCGGAATTTATGGTATTGGTACGCGACCCCGGCTTCCCGAGCTACTACCTTATCACTCCTGGTCTTCCGTTGTGGTAGTATCATATCCCGTCTAAATGTATGTTTTCTTTCTCTTGCCCTTTCTTTTCTTCTCTATCCTTTCTCTTCCTCTCCGCCAATCCACGGTCTGCCGTGCTAAATGTTGCCTGGCTAGGGGCGAGCTTAGTCGCAAGCGTGCCGATAGTCCCGGGATCGGGCTCCCCCGTGTACTATAGTGCCTTAACTCAGCATGCGGGGCTCTGCTGGGGCTGACTTCCATCCTCCCTTGCGGGTTGTGGGATTTACTATGACGAATCTTAGTATACCTGATTTGTTAAAAAAATGACGGCGACGTGGTTCACCACCCATCACGTCCTGATTCTCACGAGGGCGAGAAGCGATGAACGAAGAGCCGTTTCGTTACGATTAATGTGAGAGGAAGGATGGATGAGTGTGAAGGAAGTAAGGATCGTAGCAGATGGAGATCTGTGGTCTCTGCCTAACCCTATGATATGTATGTATATATACTATTATCTATGTTTAAAAACTTCAACATCGGACATCTTGATATAGGATAAAGAAAGAAATTCAAAATTGTAAATGTTCTCCGAAATTACTAACTAGTACTAATTTTTCGACAAATTAACATCAGACACCATTTGATTAGGCCCTGCTCACGCCCTGCTCCCGAGTGGGAAGCGGAAAGATGTCATACATACATACATATCGTCACGCCCGTCTCCCGTAAGGGTAGGCAGAGACCACAGATCTCCATCTGCTACGATCTCGGCATACTTCCCTTGCTTCCTCCACACTCATTATTCTCCTCATGCAAGCCCGCCGGTTGAGGGTACTCTTGACCTGGCCTTTCTTAAAAAGTTCAGCAATCTGGTCAAGGTACGTTTTTCGTGGTCTTCCTCTTCCGGCCCTTCCATCCACATTCGTGAGGTAAATTTCTTTTGCCAGTCGTCTTTCATCCATCCTCTCTATATGTCCAAACCATCTAAGCATCCCTTTTTCTACTTTTGTCACAACACCTTCTTTTACTCCACATCGCTCTCTTATATCTTCATTTCTTATTCTATCATTCAGGGTTACACCACACATACTTCTTAATGCTCTCATTTCCACCGCATTCAGTCTGCTTTCATGCTTCTTCTGCCAAACCCAACTTTCACTACCGTATATAAGCGTCGGAACAAGCACCCCCTGATGAACCACCAGTCGGGCCGTTTTTGACACATTCTGACTTTTCATAAAGGAGTGCAGGGCTCCGTCAGGCGGAAAGATGTCGCCGATAGGGATTACGCTTGACTACATCATTTTGCTTCGCGTTAGCTTTTTTTTAGCAATTGTAGCCTAGGTTCGGCTACAATTGCTAAAAAAAAGCTAATGACGAATTTTAAACCTGAGTTGTTAAACAATGACGGCCACGTGGTTCGCCACTCGTCACGTTCTGATTCCCGACCTCGACGAGGGCGAGAAGCGAATAACGGAGAGCTGTTTCGTTACGGTGAATATGAGAGGAAGGTTGGAAGAGTGTCGAGGAAGCAAGGAAGGTGTGCCGGGATCGTAGTGGATGGAGATCTGTAGTCTCTGCCTACCCCTACAGGAAACAGGCGTGACGATTTGTATTCGTATGCATATATGTACAATATTACATAACATAATACCTTGTGGACAGACCTGCATTACGTTAAAACCTGCTCACAGACGGGGTTTAAATTACTTTTCGTAAATTGTTCATGTGCCCCTTAAGGGGTTAATTGACATTTTTTGCCCTCGGCCGACGTGGGGTTTAACACGACACTCGATTTTTATGCACTTGTTAGATTCCGATTTTAAAATAGAACAAAAATATGTACTTCATTTTTAAAACACATAAATACTGTGGAATTTTGATATGACAAAACTGAAGTGACATCATTGGCCAAAATTTATCGTTTTATCAAGTTAAGCAAACTTAAAAACGAAAATTAAAATACATTTTAATGAAAACACTTAAATATTACTATTAAAAAACAGTATTATTGCAATATTAAGAACTGGCACAAAATAATCAAAGTGCAAGTTTTTTTCGTTTGTTTGAAACGGGAATTTATAACAGTTTGTATCCCTCCCGAGACATGAAGTCTTGTTTCTTTTCTTTTCTTTGATGGCAATTAGTTATAACTATTATGCCAGTGTCAAGTAAATTACAATAATATCCAATCTCTTACAATGTAACAAGATAGCTTACCACGTTACGTCTTGATAAAATGGTGGCTATTTTATCAAAACTTTCTATGGATTTTTTTCAGTCAACTTAAAAAGTTACGATACACGCATATATTACATAATACGCCACCATAATTAAATAATAAAACTAATAATAATATAAGATTATGACAATGAAATAAAAACACAACGTCACTGATGTAAGTTGGCCGGAAAAGTCCGAATTCTTGCTAGATGGATTGGTAGAATCACGCGCATATACACAGGTCTTGCATTAACAGCAGTTGAGGTACATCGGCTTAATGGTTGTACTATTCTTTTTAATTTACGGCCGCCAGAGGCATGACCATATATGGGTGTGCTGTGCAACGAAGACAGAATAGCATTCTGTCTCTTTTGTGCCTCTTAATACAACCAATTATAATGAAATAAATAAAACGATAAACCAATCTAATAAGCCGCTTGATACCCATCGATAGCGACGACGTACAGCGGCGTTGACGCGAAAGAAAAATTATGACACGATCGTACTAATCTCTCACCACTGAAATTGGGATTCGTTGCAAGACCAGTGTATAAGACCGAGGGTAGAATACGTAATGTAAGGGTTATAGGTTGACAAAAATGGTTTACACAGATGCAATTAATATTTTCTATTTATGTTTTGCGATGATAGATAGTTCTTTATAAAGAGGTTGTTAAAAAAGGTATTCGTAATATAAACTTGTTTTGTATTAATCTTTTACGGCCGGTTCTCGGGGATTTCTAAAAGTTTGTTAAATCAAAGAAAAGAAGAACATGAAAAACTTGTTATAATGAAAACTGCAAAAACGGCAATAGTAGGAAATATATGAGACGTATTCTTATAGACATATATTTCCTATGAAGTCATAAAACAAAGAGAAATTTCTTTTAAGTATTCAAAGTACGTCTCTGCTGCGTCAAGTTTTAATTAAATATTTAAATTCAAGCAACAGACCAGATAAGAACGCTCTTTCGTGTGTAGAGCGAACGATAATATTTGATACTTCACAGTGTTAAGTTTTTAACAGCGCTATCTGCGGGATGTTGTGTGCATCATTGCAGACAACTTACGACAATATTATTAACGAAAGAACGGCCATCAGCAGCACTCCACCTCCTCACTGCCTCAGTATACCAACGATATCAAACACACTACTATTACCCCACAATGTATACGACGCGTGTTTCGATGCGTCTTCAGGTATAGTGGACTCTACTGAACACAGCTTTGAAACGGTCTTCTTCAAAGGGATATAATGGATTTCCGCAAGTAATGCCGCACTCTATAATTGTATAAATATTCATTGGGTCCAGCATTTCAAATCAGAAGTCTATTTAGTTTCTATTATTTTATGCTAAGCACTGAGCGAAGCCTTCTTCGTTTTAACTAAATAATGGTCATCATTAATACAGCTGTCAAAGTCCATCTTTGGAGACCTGTCACCATAATTCCTAAGCTTCGGCATCACAGATTGATTTTTATTGTTCATCCATCCATCATAGATCTGCTGATATTTTTCTCCATAATCATCTTATTGAAATCAATATGAAAATAAATAAAATTATCAAAATTATTCGATCCGTTTATAAATACAGGTCACGCCTGGATTGAAGCGGAATTGTTCATTCAAGCATCATCCCTTTCGTTGACGTCCTCACGGCCCGAGATGGGGTGCAGGATTACCTAATTAGATGATGGGTGATGAATACTCTTAGAGATGACAAATTGATAATTTTTGTATAACTAATTTTTCTGTCTGTCATCAGGTGATCAGCTTCCTCATTACTAACGTCTTACGTTAAAAATTATATACTCATTAAGTTGATTAATGGAGTCAGGCGTTACTTTGCGTAAATCCATTACTATATGGGCAGTCAGAACTTTTACTTAGCTAAGATCCGCGTCAAGCAAACAAGAACAGAAACAAACAAAAACAGAAGAAATATAATGCGTGTGTTTTTACTGGAAGAAGTGACTTTACGGCGAACTGAAACTAAATCTTACCGAAAAAACCTTGTCTCGACACGACACTTTCCTTTACTCTTCATCGCTCTCTTAAATCTTCATTCATATCAAAGTTATTCAAAGTTACCCCCCACACATACTTCTTAATGCTCTCATTACTACCACATTCATGAAAGCAGACTTTTCATGACTCCTCAGACAAACCCAACTTTCACTACCGTACATAAGAGTCGGAACAAGCATTCCCCGATGAACTGCTAGTCGGGTCGTTTTAGACATATTCTGACTTTTCATAAAGGAGTGCAGGCCTCCATTAATCTAATTACCAGCTTTTACACGCTTTTCAATGTCACCTTCATATTTTTCATCTCTTGTAAACAATGACTCCAAAAATACGAAGGTTATTTGAAGGTTACAATGTCGTAACCATTCAGAAAAATCGTTCTGTTTGTTTGATTGTTTTGTGCTTTCCGGGTTTCGAATGTTGCCCTTTATTTCGGAGTCCGGGCATAATAACCAAGGGATAGAACCGTTTATTAAATATTCAAGTAATGATTAATGAATGCGGAACGAGCGAAGGGAGTTGAACTCAAACAACGGTCGCCGCTAAAGGCTTCTTTAAAAACCTTTTAACCACGTACCATTATAATACAAGTCATTGTATTTTTTTTGACTATTGTATAACTTTATAATCAGTCTCGTTTGTGTTATGTATATTTATATATCCTGTTCAAGTTTGCAATCTATATATATAAAAATTAATTGCTGTTCTTTAGTCTCGCTAAAACTCGAGAAGGGCTGGACCGATTTGGCTAATTTTGGTTTTGAATTATTTATGGAAGTCCAGGGAAGGTTTAAAAGGTGAGTAAATATGACAAAAATATTAGGAATTTAGTAAAAGCAACAATTTCATTCTCCCTTAGAAACTATCCCTACCTGTCAAATATTTGATGTTCGTCCTGTCGTTCATAAATCAGTTACATTTACAAGTACAAATTAAATTGAAAAGTGAAGTTTTTTTTCATTTCTTTGGTTTTGAATTTTGGTTTTATTGATTACATTTTCTTTTCGTTCCTGTTAAGTTTTGACCACATTTTTTACTAAAGTTCTGCAATTATCGTTCAGTTTTATTTATTTATTGATTCTGAGGCGGTACGAAGTTTGCCGGGTCAGCTAGTCTTTAATAAAATACTTTTGATTCATCCACTCATTTTTTAAACTTGTAATGGAGGACATTTGATATTATTACAGCTTTTTTTATATTTTCACGTATATCCCCCGCAGGGGTTGGCAGAGACCACAGAGCTCCATCCGCTACCATTCATCGCAGCGAAACGGCTCTTCATTAGTCGCTTTTCGCCCACGTGAAAATCAGGACGTGAAGGGTGGCGAACTACGTCGCCGTTATTTTCAACAAATTAGGTATATTAAATTCGTCTTAGTGAATCCCACGAGCCGCAAGGGAGGATGGAGGTCAGCCCCAGCAGAGCCCTGCATGAATGCTGAAGTAAGGCACCATTGTACAGCTTTTTCAAATATTAATTAATTAATTAAATTTTATTACTAGTAGGAATTGACTTTAATTTTTTTATATTACTTGTCAGATATAGTATATTTTTAATTCTTACTATTAGTTCACACTTTCCCTACATATTTTTATATATTATTTCAAATTTTTAATCATTAATAAAATACATTTTATTCATCCACTCACTCACACTCAATCCACAAATACATTTTTTTAAACTTGTAGTGTGATCAATGGAGTCAGGCGTTACTTTGCGAAAATCCATTACTATGGGGATAGTCAGAATTTTTACTAAGCTAAGATCCGCGACAAGCAAACAAAAATAGAAAAATAATAATGTGTGTTTCTAGTGGACTGGAAGAAGTGGATTTACGGAAAGCTTAAACCAAATCCTACCAAACCTCCGGAACTCAATCGCTCACCGGATGAAGCGCGGTAGCTAAGCTGCCACTCAGACGCCGGTTCTCTGCGGGAGTGTGGTACTTCCCCGGGTAAAGCTGGCCCATTCATGGTACAAACAAATAATATGCCATTCTTGACAAAGTATTTGTCTGCACTACAAAACCTGCATCGAAACCTGCATCGTGACTTCACGAAGCTTATGACTCGTTTCCTTGGTCACAGAATATCATAATTTGTTGATTCTCTACCACCTCTAACGTGTGACGTAATTTATAAAAGCCTCATACAGCCTATTTATGAATGAAAAGGATCCTTCCTATTTCTAAGCTTTTCTAAGGCGGATTGACGGAACACCCAGACTGGGAGTAAACACGTGTAGGCTATACATATACAATATTGATTCCAATGCGAATCGAACTCGTGACCGTTGTTTACGAAAGCGGTCAAACATCGCCACTTAGCAATTAGATTTCTCTCAATTACTTAAGCATTAAATAATCACCAAGACGAAAGAAGTTAAAGAGAGAAATTAATGAATACATAATGAGAAGAGAAAATTGAAATCAAATATTGTGCGTCGCTGAGCTGCCACAGGCTTTAAAGCTATCCTACTTTGAAAATAAAGTTCAAATTTCTTGTAGATTGTTACGTATAGCCCAGAGCTTCAGCGTTATAAGCTCAGTCACGATAAGGTCTGAAATACACATTATATATTATATGATTAGAAATACATTTACTATATAAGATTACCTTAGAAGAGTTTAAAAGTCTCTTTTTATGTGGCTGCCGTACAAGCATGTCGCCTCATAGAAAGCAATCAACGCCGGCCTAGACATCTACAAAACAGTAGGCATTATAAATACATTACCGGCCTTTGAGATAACAGTAGGCTTGTTTATTGAAGGTTCCAATGTCGTTATCGCTAAGTTCGGCAACACCGCTGAAGGTACTTAGCTAAGATCTTCAAAACTTGTACTTAGCTAAGATCTTCAAAACTTGTACTTAGCTAAGATCTTCAAAACTTGTACTTAGCTAAGATCTTCAGAACTTGTACTTAGCTAAGATCTTCAAAACTTGTACTTAGCTAAGATCCGCGACAAGCAAACAGAAACAGTAAAATTATAATGTGTGTTTTCTACTGAAAAAAGTAGATTTACGGAGCTAGGTTCTCCGTAAATCTACTTTTTCCAGTATTTTTTTATTATTTAGTTATTATTGTCTTTACTAGTATTAACTTAGTACAGTATTGACTATTTAATAGATATAGGGGTGTAAAAAGGAAAATAAAATGAATTTTGAACCCACAACCCCGGCCTCTAATTCGGATATCGTAATCGCTCTGTATAGCGGCTGTTGTCAAATTTTAACCGAACACAAAGTCAGTTGAGCTCCACTTTGTTAACACCGCTAAGCCCGCGATGCAATTAAGCTAAAATCTGTTCGCAGACGGGGTCCAAATTACCTGTCGTAAATTGTTCACGTGCCATTGCAAGGGTTAATTGACAACCCTCAACCCTTAGGCGGCGTGGAGTTCGATAATCCAGCCGCCCCGTAACGCACTCATAGAGCTCTCGAAGATAATTAAATTCAGCTGAAATTCATCATTTTGTTTTTGTAGCTCTAGAGTCATGCTGCGGACGAATACTTTGTCAAAGATGGTATAATATTTGTCTGCTGCATGAATAGGCCGGCTCGCCCGGGGAAGAACACACACGGCGTTTGAGTGGTAGCTTAGCTACCGCACTTCGTCCGGTGAGCGGTTGAGTTCCTGAGACCTAACACTCCCTCTCCGCTCCCCTCCCAGCTTGTCACGTTATGTCTTGATGATACTAATCTAAATTTTTTAAAGGTCATCAACGCTTCTTCAATATTTCTAATGTATCATCCACTTGCTGTTTTGCTTTTCTGTCCTATAAAATATTAAATTATATTATTTACAACCAAAATTCTTATTAATGACTAAAAGTAACTTAAAAAAATTGTATTGAACAATAGTTTACGTCGGTCGTCGAATGATGGATTTCAACCCCGCAAAATTCTCGTACTAATTAGACTACTCCCGCTTTGAAAGATCCCTCGTCAAATATTTGAGAAAACAGTGATTAGCGTTGACACTACGATCTCGTTTGTATGCTTATTAGGGGTACTTGACAAAAGTTTCCCGTTGTATGTTGTGGTGTAAATCAGGAGAGGCAAGCGGGAAGATTATTTTTTAATTTTTCATTATATTTCTTTAATCGGTCACTCATCGATGAGGATAGTGGTCACGAGAACCCATTAAATGGAGACAGATTTTCCATTTGTTGAAATTTGGAAGAGGATGTGGCTTCGTTTTCTTGGTTGGACCATCTTGTTGGCGACCGTCCACGCGCTCTTTTCGCCAAAAATAACCAGCTTTTCTATATTA
Source organism: Baronia brevicornis (assembly GCA_031353405.1). Classification (NCBI taxonomy): domain Eukaryota; kingdom Metazoa; phylum Arthropoda; class Insecta; order Lepidoptera; family Papilionidae; genus Baronia; species Baronia brevicornis. Next base: position 490,534 of record JASFAT010001949.1, read on the forward strand.
CCATCTCTTTGCATTATATGTCCGAAAAAAATTACATTATAAGTTTCCTTTTTTTCGAGTTGACAATGTATTTTAATTTTTCGATATGGATTCGTCTTTTGCTTACACAGTGGGAGACAAATAAAAAAACCGATAGTAAGAAAATCAGAAAATACAGTTTAGTGTTGCAGATATATATTTATTATGCATAATCAACATTTGATTATACCACTTAATAGCTAAAGGATTGATTAATTAGTTCGGTTGACCGATGGTTGTGATGACGTTTCTTCATTTCGATCTATCGGAGCCCATACGTTTCACATCGCTCCAGGATAGGCCCATCTTCTGCACTTCGGACGTCATAGTACGCCACCAAGTTTGATTGTTGTACTAGACTCTGAACGAGTAGTTGTTATAGGCAGCTTTTATGATATTAACTATTTTGTTCGGCACGCCAATTACTTCAAACCTATTCCAGATTGCCGACCAGTGGAGAGTGTCAAATGCCTTTTCGAAATCGACAAAAAGACTATACATTTCTCTTTGGTATTCTGATGTCTGTTCCAAGATAATGCGTATTTTTTATATATTCACGCCTATCCCCCGCAGGGGTTGGCAGAGACCACAGAGCTCCATCCGCTGCCATTTATCGCAGCGAAACGGCTCGTCATTGGTCGCTTCTCGCCCTCGTGAGAATCAGGACGTGACGGGTGGCGAACCACGTCGCCGTCATTTTCGACAAATTAGGTATATTAAATTCGTCTTAGTGAATCCCACGAGCCGCAAGGGAGGATGGAGGTCAGCCCCAGCAGAGCCCTGCATGCTGAGGTAAAGCACCATAGTACCCGGGGGAGCCCGATCCCGGGACGATCGGCACGCTTGCGACTAGACTCGCCCTTAGCCACGCATCCATTGGCACGGCAGACCGTGGATTGGCGGAGAGAAAGGGAAAGGATAAAGAAGAAAGGAAGGGGCAGGAAAGGAAATGTGGATTGGAGGGGTTACCACACTCGGAATAAACATTTATAAATCCATATAAATATTTATTCCGATGCGGGAATGGAACCCGCGACCATTGATTTCGCGGGCGGAGGGCCCCGCCACTGAGCCAATCGGTCGTCTAATATAAGATAATGCGTAAGGTGTTAAAATTACCATGAAAACACAAAAATTCTATAATAATTTAGTTATACAGATTTTCATAGTCTTTATTATTGATTCCAATATAATATAACATAAATTATCACAGGCAATAAAGGCAAATCCTTCCTGCTTGGGATAGGATAAAACAAGTAGTGGTTGATGTGATTGTTAATGGGGAATGATAAAGAAAATTAAATAAACCCGTTCAAGTAATTCGCTTATAACTTAAGCCACACGCTTAACGTTATACAGCGAAAAAAGTTACGAGCAAAGTCTAATTACAAAGAAAATGTTTATGGGTTGTAAGATGACTTGATCTTACAGACTTTGGGAGGGTTGGCGTTGAAGTATCTACAAAATTTTTTGGCTCAACCTTATAGGTATGGCTTGTTATATAAAAGATTTTTTTAAGGTTTTTACTAAGAATAAAATACAGTTTCATCACTTTAGCTAAGTTTATATAAAGTGTAGTACTTACAATGTGATAGATCATGAGATTATTATTATTCATCTTTATTTTTATTTCATTTTTAACGTTGGTAAACCTTTTTTTTTATATATGGACAGTTTAGCTAAGATCCGTGCACACACGCAAAACAATAACAGAAAATTAATAATGTGTGTCTTTCCGTTGGGTTTATTGGATTTATTTGGAACTTAAACCAAAAACTTACCGAAAATCGGCCATCAACTCTCCACCCACCAACCACTATACACAACGCCAAACACACACTATCACTTTTCCATCTTGTAAACGACACGTGTTTTGCCCCAACACGAGGCATCTTCAGGTATAGTAGACTCTACGGAAGACAACCGAAAAGACAAACTTTTCGGTTGTCTTCTTTTTGTCCATATAGTGATGGAATTCCGCAAAGTAACGCCTGACTCCATTAATAATTTTTTTTTATAAATGAATTTTTAATAAAATACGAACGAAGTTGTAGAACGAAGGTTTATTTTATATTGGACTTTATGTACTTATTGTTTTTGATACGTAACATAACACCTGTATATCATCATCATCATCATCATCATCATCAACAGCCTGTGGCAGTCCACGGCTGGACATAGGCTTCCCCCATGGACCGCCACCTAGCCCGATCTTCGGCTACACGCATCCAGTTTCTGCCATCCGCCCTGCGCAGATCGTCGCACCATCTAGCCGGGGGGCGTCCCACGCTACGTTTACCGAGACCTGCATATAGTTAACCACAAATCTTCATTTATAGATAAAACTATCCGCACGCACATAGCTTTACGACGATAGATTTACGACCGTTCGGGCGAAGTGTTTCCGTCTACCGTAGGATGTGGGTGAGCTCTACGTCACTCAGGCATATGGCTTAACCTTTTTGCTCGATGCTTTGCTTTTTGTTCGATGCTTGATAGGCCTATGACAAGAAGTAAAACGTTGCAGGCTGTGTATGATCATATTTATATCAAAACTAGAATTAAAGCGTTCTATGACAGTACAGTCAATGATCGTGGGTTCAGTCCCCGGATGGAATAAATTTAAATCGATAAGAAAATATTTTACAGCGTTGAAATTGACTTTTTGTAATTAATTCGATACAAATTTAAGTTTTAAACTTCTCAACAGTAATCATGTTCTCTCGCATGTTTAACACGGAACAATGATGACGTTTTAAATTCACAGCAGGCCTATTGTGATCTCTCTACGTCGTAGCTCATGTCACGTAGCGACAATATGAGTCAAAAGTCACTTTACGGTGGCTACGATGACAAGAGTCGCTCGCGACGTGGGTGGAATGTAAATTTGGCGATGAATATGATATAGAAGAGTTTTTTTAAAACCTCAGTGGCAAATCTACGGCCTTCAGAGTTGCGGGTTCGATTCCAATATTGGAAAAATATATGTATGTATATTTACCTAAATAATTACTTCGAGTATGATTAATGGAATTCGAGTATGATCGTCTCGGGATCGGGCTCCCCCGGGTACCATGGTGCCTTACATCAGCATGCGGGGCTCTGCTGGGGCTGACCTCTATCCTCCCTTGCGGCTTGTGGGATTAACTAAGACGAATTGTAAAATTCCTAATTTGGTTAAAAAAATGACGGCGACGTGATTCGTCACCCGTCACGTTCTGATTTCCACGAGGGCGAGAAGCGACCAATGGAGAGCCGTTTCGCTGCGATGATTTCATTCATCGAAGAATGGATGAAAGGATGGATGAGTGTGGAGGAAGCAAAGAAGGAGCTCTGTGGTATTTGCCAACCCCTGCGGAGGATAAGCGTGAATATATGATGAATATATATATGAAAAAAAAAAAATAATGGAGTCAGGCGTTACGTTGCGGAAATCCATTAATAATAGTAATCCATAAATAACACTCCATAAATAAACGTTGTGTACTCAAAGAATTTTTCGCTTCAAAAATATTAATCACCGTCATTTTATTATTTTTTTAACTCGATTAACATATACCCGGATGAGAAAGCTATATAATTTAATTATAGCTTCACTAATATTTTCATTTCTAACACAAACGTATTGTATAAGTACTGTAGTACCACACTGTCCCCTCGGTAAAACGCGCCCCCTCAACATCCCTGTCGTTATTTCATTTTGAATATTGGGTCTCGGCTGGAGCACGTGTGTGCTATAATGTCTTTTTTCATTCGCCAATCTTTACATTTGTATCAAAAACTCAATATGTTGAAAAATTGATAATGTTGTGTGGGTAGATTTAAAAATATAGACTTTTTTATGGGATAGGAGGGCAAACGAGCAAGCGCGCCGTCTGATGGAAAGCAACCAACGCCGCCCACGACACCGGAGTCACGGAAACTTTACCGGCCTTTTAGGTATATGTAGGCTTGTTTTTTTGTGTAAAGTATGAAAGTAATTAAATTTACCTTTCTTAATGAACCATTAAATGCAATTAAGAAAGGAAATAAAAATACGTAGTACTTTTGCGTAGCAGTGCTACGCATTTACTACGCAGCTACGCAGACGTAGCATGATCTACGAAATAAAAATTTTAATTGATACTATAATCGTGTGGGGGTAAAAATATAAGGGAAAAGAGTAAGAAGAGAGGCACAAAGTATTCTTGGATCTGGATTTGTATGGAAGAAAATGAAAATTGTTGCACAGACAAATGCTACGTTTGGATGGAAGAACGATATTGCAACGTTTAAAAAACAAGTTTAAACCCTCGTCCAAGGTTAGCAATGATTTTTCCTCCTCTGCCTTTAATTATTGTTTGTTGTAGATTTCTCTAGGATCGCAATTTTTTTTCATTAGGTCACACTTATCCTTACTTGTCTGCCTTCCTATCCTAAAAAAAATTTATTCAATAAGTTTTTTTTTAAATTAATGACTAGTTACACTTTGACATGTCTATCAGTTAAAAAGCTATATTTTATTTAAAGATAATGATTAAAGGAACGGCGTCTGAGCACGTTGGTTCTTGCTGAAAACCAAACCTCCAATAGAATGCCTGGCATATGCTGAGCAAGAACTACTTTATCACACTAGTTAGATTGAAATTATTTTCTTTTTGTTTTATTTATTTATTTGTATATTATAATATTACATACATACATACATATCGTCACGCCCGTCTCCCGTAAGGGTAGGCAGAGACCACAGATCTCCATCTGCTACGATCTCGGCATACTTCCCTTGCTTCCTCCACACTCATTATTCTCCTCATGCAAGCCCGCCGGTTGAGGGTACTCTTGACCTGGCCTTTCTTAAAAAGTTCAGCAATCTGGTCAAGGTACGTTTTTCGTGGTCTTCCTCTTCCGGCCCTTCCATATTATTAGGTTTAAATTTTAGTTATTGTAAAAAATGTGTCATTTATAAAGTTTTTTCTATTTCTATTACTTCTAGTTCTAAATACAATTGTAGATGATTAATGGACTATGTGGACAGTTAGAATTCATACTTAGCTAAGATCCACGATGAGTAGATAAAAAAAAAGATAAATATTAATGTGTGTTTTTTACAGGAAGAAGAGGATTTACGGGGAACTTAAACTAAGTCTTACAGAAAAAAAGGCCGTCAACAACTCTCCACTTCCCAACCACTATCAACAACACCACAGTGTTGTTGATAGTGGTCGGGACCAGTGGTTGGGAGCACCAATCTTTCACAATGTACACGACACGTGTTTCCCCTCAACACGAGGCATCATAAGAAAACCGTTTAATATAATACTTAACGGTTGTCTTCTGTATATATGATAGTGATTGGGAAGTGGAGAGTTGTCGGCGGCCGTTTTTTCGGTAACATTTAGTTTAAGTTCCCCGTAAATCAACTTAAACCAGTAAAAAACACACATAATTATTTTACTATTTTATTTGCTCCTCGCGGATCTTAGTTAAGTGAAAATTCTGACCGTCCACATACATTGTAGAGTCTATACATACAGTTTTTATATTGATTTCTCGATTTACTTCTCTAGGTATATACAATTATAGAACTTATTTTTATCAGTCAAGTTTATGTTTTCCTAAGCTAATAATCTAGCGTCAATATAAAGGTTTTGTACATGGGTTCAAAGAGATTATTTTTCTATTTCGATTGCTTGTCGCGAATCTTAGCTAAGTTAAAATTCTGACCGTCCACTTATAATTATAGAGGCTATACATACAGATTTTATATTGACTTTTCGATTTACTTTTATTTTTATCATTCAAGTTTATGTTTACTTAAGCTAATAATCTAGCGTCGATATAAAGGTTGCGTACATGGTTTTAAAGAGATATATTATTTCAATATTTATAGTACATAATAATACAGACTTAACGGATTGAATTTTTAATTGTAGAAACCCGCCATATCCTGTTGGAACTGAGCATAGATTTATCTTCTAACTGTGGGGGCGTGACTTATTCTGAACCCGCCTACCAAGCACTAACAGAATCCAGTATTCATATACTATCGAAAGAGAGTGGACGCGTTCCTTGATATTCTGTCAATTTTATTTGTTTACTGTCATATTTAATGAAGTGCTTGCAAGAGGAATAATTTTAAGACTTCACAGCAGCGGTACGTTTATGCCAATTTGGGTTATCCCGTTCTAGATTTCTCGGTATTTTCTTGTGTGTTTATTTACATTTTTGTTTACAAACAAGGTCACGTGACGTGTTCAAGGTCAAATGTGTGGTGATCTAGTTTAAGTATTTTTGTACTATATACCTGATAAGTTTTCGTGAAATGAATGTCGTATAAAGGAAGATAAAACACCAAAATCCAAAGTGGATACCAAAAGTCCAAACGGGGCTTTCGAAGCCGAAAAAGCTCATCGAAACTTTAGAGGTGGTAGAAAAACTCTTCTAGTTACACCTTTTCAAAGCTATAAGGAGACGGGACTACTAAAAATTAATGATAAAATTACACCAAAAAAATATTTACTAGAAACTCCTACAGAATCAAAAAGAAAGGCACCCCTTCTAGAAATACCGTTTGAGTGGAGGAAAAAAGCGAAGGTCAATGAATCTGGTGTTTGTGATAGAAGTGTTTCACCCGTCGATGTAGAAGACGGTGGAAAGGAAATGAAGGACACTTGGACGCAGAGTTCGGAGAACATATGCAGTCATTCGAGTAGGACCGTCGAAAACTGCCACCATTGTCGCTGTGGTCATTTACCCCCACCAGCGTTATTACCAAACTCTGTCCATTGCCATTGTCCAAGGAACAGTTTGGGAGTCGTCGCAGCCCCGGCTACGATTGCTACGATGTATACCCCCGTAGTCAAGTTCCCGTGTGTCGTGATGCAACGCGTTGTGGACAACAAACAGGTATATATACTTTTGGATCTGTTCCTGAGACCGTAGTAGATGGAGATCTATCTCTGTATACACTTTGGGAAACAGGCATAAGGATATGTATGTATGTATGTATGTACGAATCTGTTCTTTTAACCATTAGATTAACACAAATGATCATCGGTCATCAACAATATCACGTTTCGTCTTGATAAAATGGTAGCTATTCTACCAAAAGCTTCTATGACTTTTTCAGTCACGATACACGCATTTATTTTATATAACTTTACTGATATGTTTTAATCAAACTATATTCTATAATACGCCACCACAATTAAACAATATAACTGATAATAATACAAGATTATGAAAATGAAATAAAAACTCAACGTCGCTGATGTAAGTTGGCGGGAAAAGTCGTTTGGTATTGTTTGTGATTGTGGTTGTCGGCGGAAGGGCAGGATTTTTCGCAATCGGAGTCGACCACAATGAAAATCCGATCAAACGAAAAATAAATGAATCGATGAACTGAATCAAATTGAATGTCGTACCTGTTGCATTTTGACTTTTATTTAAATGGAATCGAGATGGTGAACAAAGTACAAACTCTGATAATAACTATTTAAATGATTGTTTGACCTATAACCTAATTTTATCACCGGACATTTATACATTCCTACTTGTATGACGCCTTTTTGAAATTTTATCAAAGATGTACAGGTATGAAATGTTCTCCTTTATGAAAAGCCAGAATGTGTCTAAAACGGCCCGACTGGCGAAACTGGCGGTTCATCAGGGGGTGTTTGTTCCGACTCTTATGTACGGTAGTGAAAGTTGGGTTTGGCAGAAGATTCATGAAAGCAGAGTGAATGCGGTGGAAATGAGAGCATTACGAAGTATGTGTGGTGTAACTGAAAATGATAGAATAAGAAATGAAGATGTAAGAGAGCGATGTGGAGTAAAAGAAGGTGTTGTGACAAAAGTTGAGAAAGAGATGCTTAGATGGATTGGGCACATAGAGAGGATGGATGGAAGACGAATGGCAAAAGAAAACTGCGTTGCAAATGAGGATGGAAGGGTCGGTAGGGGAAGATCACGGAAAACATACATTGATCAAATCGGAGAAATTTTTAAGGAAAGCCAGGTCAAGAGTACCCTTAACCGACGAGCTTGCATGAGGGGAGTAATGAGTGTGGAGGAAGCAAGGAAAGTATGCCGAGATCGTAGCAGATGGAGATCTGTGGTCTCTGCCTACCCCTACGGTATGTACGTATGTTGTATGTTAAGTGAAAAGTCCTAAAAACAAACTTCGAATTAAGCTTTAGTTTACCATACTATGTATTGCGTTGTCCGGAAAGTTCGTGCCGATTTTCGGTACGTAGCGCGAGAGACCTGATTGAATATATCACAATTATTGTAAACAAATGACATGTGTACATATTCTAAAAGAGATAGCTTCAGTAATATTCGGAAAAAAGTTTTGTTACGATTTGTTAGTTTTTATCAGTTTTGTACGCCTTAGAATATGGTGGTAAACAAAGCAAAACAAAGTGCATTATAAGCATTTAATGCTTTTCTTTTTCCGAAAGTGCAAAAATGCCACACAAGCGGCAAATAAGATATGCGCTGTTTATAGCGAGGCGGCTGTAGCTGAAAAAACTGTGTTAAAGTGGTTTGCTCGCTTTAAAGCTGCAAATTTCGACCTGGAAGTTCAAGAACGCCCTGGTGGGCCGTCCACCACAGACGAAGATATGATTAGAACAGAAATCGAGAACAACCCACGCCCGACATTACGTCAATTAGCATAACGGTACCTATACAGGGTGTCCCAGAACTCAACGTCAAGCCGAAACGGGGTGACAGGATTGATTGTAACAAATAAGGTATGCGCTGTTTATAGCGAGGCGGCTGTAGCTGAAAAAACTGTGTGAAAGTGGTTTGCAAGCTTTAAAGCTGGAAATTTCGACCTGGAAGTTCAAGAACGCCCTGGTGGGCCGTCCACCACAGACGAAGATATGATTAGAACAGAAATCGAGAACAACCCACGCCCGACATTACGTCAATTAGCATAACGGTACCTATACAGGGTGTCCCAGAACTCAACGTCAAGCCGAAACGGGGTGACAGGATTGATTGTAACAAATAAGGTATGCGCTGTTTATAGCGAGGCGGCTGTAGCTGAAAAAACTGTGTGAAAGTGGTTTGCAAGCTTTAAAGCTGGAAATTTTGACCTGGAAGATCAAGAACGCCCTGGTGGGCCGTCCACCACAGACGAAGATATGATTAGAACAGAAATCGAGAACAACCCACGCCCGATATTACGTCAATTAGCATAACGGTACCTATACAGGGTGTCCCAGAACTCAACGTCAAGCCGAAACGGGGTGACAGGATTGATTGTAACCACCATGAGAAAAATCAGAAAAAAAAATGAAGATCTTAAAATTAAGAACCTACAAAGAGCTTGTGCGAATAAAAACATTTTAACTGAGTAAAATGGGTTAGCAAAAATCGTTTTTATTTTTTTACTCGTTTTTTTTAGTATGAAACTAACAAGTATTGTACCATTTTACAATCCTGATTAAATGCGCCAACTTTTAATGGCACTTGCCAAGGCACTCTAGTACTTTTTTTTTTAAAGGAGGGCCTTTCAATGTGGACAAATTTTGAAAATTTTAAATTCATAGTTTAACAAATAGTCTTAATTCTAGGAAACTTGGAGCGATTGTGTCATTCTTTTTTACTGTGATTCTAGAAATGTTATTTAGGGTTACGGTTCCAAAGTTTTAATGAACACAAATAATAAAAATTAACCACAATAACTGAAAAATGGTTACAGTTTGATTAAATTTCTAGGTTTTTCTTAAATGCCCATAATTTTCAAACTGCTTGGGATACATATTTTTTCTGATTTTTCTCATGATAGTTACAATCAATCCTGTCATCTCATTTTGGCTTGACGTTGACTTCGGGGACACCTGTATAATTTAATAAATGTATATCAATATTTAAATGAGCTGCGTTTTAATTGTCCTAAAATATCGGCACGAACTTTACGGACAACCTATTTATTACATAGAAATCAGTTGAACTCAAAAACGCAAAACCGACCGCATGTCAACTGATAATGTACGCTTATCAGTTCGAGAATTAGGGTGTCCAAACAATGGAACATCTGCGGACGATCAGCGCTCAGATTTACGCACGAGTGGCGCCGATGTGGGTCGAAGATTTACTGCAAAAGGGGGGCGCTGTGAAAGTTATCAGACTTCCTGACACGTGCACTGTGATGGGACAAGCGTAGGCGCGAGTTTAGGTGTAAGTCCCGTGATACATTTTTGGATAAGTTTAAGATGCATAGTTCAGTTTTTTTATGTAGTACAGCAGGCAAACGAGTATGTGAGTCACCTGGTGGTAAAGGAATCATAGCCACCCATAGACATCAGTAACGCCGGAACTGCCGTAGATGCTTCGATGACCTTTAAAAACACATACGCTTTTCTCTTGATTTTTTTTAACAGCCCATATATGTCCCACTGCTGATCACGTGCCTCTTCATTTGTGGAGGAACGGACGTTAACCCACCACGCTTGTCCAATGCGGATTGGCCGGGTTATCAGACTCGTAAAAAATATTTGTAATCCATACATATATTTATTCCGATGCGGGGATCGAACCCGCGACCATTGAATCCGTGGGTGGAGGGCCCCGCCACTGAGCCAATTTCTCTCGAATGCCATGTCATAATCATGTGTGAATCCCACAGGTGGTAAATTATTCCATATCTGCATAGTTCGTGGTAGACTGCGACTAAATCGCATGGTGGGTGACGGCCGGCCATGCAAGGCGAAAAATGGTGTAACCTATTGCGGCGCGTAGTGCGATGGTGGAGCTGTTAGGCTAGGAGGAGATAAATCTGAATTTATGACACTTTTTAGATTTAAATCATTTTCTTTTATTTATTTATTACGCCTGTTTCCCATAAGGGAAGGCAGAGACTACAAATCTCCGCTACGATTCTGGCACACCTTCCTCCACACTCATCCATCTTTCCATCCTTCCTCTCACATTCATCGTAGCGAAACGGCTCTCCGTTAGTCGCTTCTTGCCCTCGTGGGAATCAGGATGTGACGGGTGGCGAACCACGTCGTCGTCATTTTTTAACGAGTTAGGTATATTAAGATTCGTCATAGTGAATCCCACGAGCCGCAAGGGAGGATAGAGATCAGCCCCAGCAGAGTCCTGCATGCTGAGGTAACGCACTATAGTACCCGGGGGAGCCCAATCCCGGAACGGTCGGCACGCTTGCGACTAAGCTCGCCCCTAGCCACGCATCCATTAGCACGGCAGACCGTTGATTGGCGGAGAGGAAGAGAAAAGGATAGAAAAGAAAGGGAAGGGCAGGAAAAAGGAAAGATGGATTTAGACAGGATGATAGGGATATGATACTACCGCAACAGAAGACTAGGAGTGATACGGTAGTAGCTCGGGAGGCCGGGGTCGCGTACCCGTGTACCAATACCATAACTACGGGACAGGCGGCTAGGCAAAGATACTGCCTGACCTGTATATGTAATATTATTTAGGTTTTAATTTGAGTTATTTTAAAAAAATAAGTGTCATGAATAAAGTTTTCTCTTTCTATTAATGTCTCTTTCTCAGGTCCGCAATGTAGGTTGGGCACCCCTGGCCTATTATATCTTGCTACTTTAATTTCTCTTAAAAATTACCAATTTGTCATCGAGTTAACATCAGAAATTATCTAATTAGCCTGTTCACCCCCGGAGAGCCGCGATATCGACGCAACGGTTGTCGCTTGAATGAGCAATTTGACTTTAATTCACTCGTGACCTGCATTTATACGCCGACTTACTGGTTTTGATACTTTGCGTATAGTCCATTCCATCTTTTACTTAGATAGAACGATTGTCGTTTTATACACTAGTCTATCGCCGCTTTAGTTCGCTAACAAGGAAGACTATATCAGTGATGTTGGTTCTCTGGTGGATTTTTTATTCCAAATCATATTCATCAGAGAAGCTTTGAGCATAGATCACTCTATATAGTATGGGATATCTTATAGCGTGGTGGTGCATAACTTATTCTATATAGTGTGGTATATCTTAGCTAATATAGTGTGGGACGTCTCCCAGCTAGTCAGTGTGACTATCTGCGTACGGCGGCTTGCAGAAACTGGATGCATGAAGCTGAAGATTGGGCTAGGTGGCGTTTCTTGGGTGAGGTCTATGTCAAGCAGCGGACTGCGACTTTTGACAAAATTATTATGAAAAGCCTATCGGCTTTTCATAATAATTTTGTCAAAAGAACCCAGATAAGTATATTTTCTATTTATGATGGTATGTAAACTTTAAGATCTCCTCATTGGCCACTTTATATATAAAGTAACTGGTATTTTTTTTAAACTTTCACACACCCACGTATGTATGTCGGTACTTAATAATTTGCGTGTGAAGTCAAAAAGTCTGTTTTTGAATCACGACCACTTTGCGGCACGAAATTGCCCCAAACCCGCGATTTATGACTTGCAGGCTGATACCCTTTTAAATAGAAAGTGCTTTCGGGTTTGGTCGGACATTAAATCATTGTATTGAATAGCTTATAAATTTAAAGATCACTTAAAGACAAGGTAAGTTTAAAAACTCTGCATAAATTTTTCTCTTCAATATCACCCCCCCCCCATTTTTTCTTAATTCGCCGGCGCTATATGTATAGGTGTAAATTAGAATAACTAAGTAGTGAAAAAAAAATATTGTTATATCATCAATACAGCTACATAATAGTCTACACTTGGATATTCGTCTCTGAGACGTCAAAGTCTACAATTCCACATGAAATAACCGACCTCTCCCAAAAGTAATGACGAACAATGGTATGTCAAGGAGTAAATTGGAATTAGTAATTTAATTAATATAAAAGAAATATTGTTATATGTTCAATACAGCTAATAGTCTACAGTTGGATATTCGTCTCTGAGACGTCAAAGTCTACAATTCCACATGAAATGACCGACTTCTCCGAAACGTAATGACGTACAATGGTATGTCAAGGAGTAAATTGGAATTAGTAATTAAATTAATATAAAAGAAATATTGTTATATGTTCAATACAGCTAATAGTCTACAGTTGGATATTCGTCTCTGAGACGTCAAAGTCTACAATTCCACATGAAATGACCGACTTCTCCCAAACGTAATGACGTACAATGCTATGTCATGGGGTAAATTGGAATTAGTAATTTAAGTAATATAAAATAAATATTGTTATATCATCAATACAGCTAATAGTCTAGAGTTGGATATTCATTTTTGAGACGTCAAAGTCTACAATTCCATATGAAATGATTGATGTCTCCTAAACGTCATTGTATGTCAAAGAGTTAATTAGAATATATAATGTAAGTAGTATAGGTAAAAAAATATGTTTATATCATTAATTAATTAATATATCTATATAATTATCGTTAATGCGCACCACAGGTGAGAAAAAATCATGAATCAGGAAAATCATTTAAAATGGCGGAAAACAATGGCCGCAATACAAAGCTAAAATCGTCATTTATGGGCCGATTTCGCTTAAATTTGGCAGAAGCCCGAATCGTTTACGTAGGTTTGAGTCCCAAAAAGCTAGTTAAAATATATACAGAACCGACGTCCGTATAATTGAAGTTTTGCCATATCCGCACGTATGGTGGGTGGATTGAGGATTGCAGATTAGTCATTACTCTAATGAAAATTGCTGCCCATCTACTTGTATTTGTTCTCATAGTTGTCTACTAAATGTCATTTGAAAAATTCGGAGCCTGAATGCAGAGATGTTTGCGAAATATTTTCACTTCAAGGCCTATTTCGCTCTGTTCACCCTTTCGTCTCAGCCGTGAATGTGAATCAACAAAGGCACCGCGCACTCCGGCGGCATCGAAGCTTACCCTTTGTCGCGACGATTAATATTTAAACGAGATAATTTAGTGATGTACAAATTATATTAGTTCGATTTATCGATAACATGGTCGATAAAAACTTGCCTAAAATATGCTCTGATTAATAATGCACAAGTAAGAGTGACATTGCACTGCTTGTTCTGAATTCAGATAAAGTACAAACTCACCAAATTTGTTACACACTACTATGCTACTCAGCTGACAGGACTGGATTTTATTTACCTTAATAAACAGTAGTTGTTTGACACCTTTCTTATATCCCAATAGAATAAAATTTTGATAGTTAATGATAAACAAAGTTATTCACTTTAAGTTTTACTCATTGTACCCTTTTAATATGTTGTATTTGTGCATGCTAATGTATTGACTTCTTTTTGCAAAGACGCAAGAGCAAAGATTAACAGGTTTTTTCGGCTCATTTAACTTGTACTTATTTATTCGTGCGTTCTTACTCTTACGTATAATATAATATATTAAAAACACTCAATGTTTTTCTATTAAGAAATGGGACGGCGTTGCGCGACATTTTCGGTCCCACCCTGTTCGTGGAGCAGAATGGGTTTAGATACGGGGGTAGAGGGGGGTATGACAGGGGGTAGATGTCCCCGAATGAATGAAATGAATGAAATATGTTAGTAGTGTCTGAACGAACGCGCGACGTTTAAGCTACTAATAAATGTTGTTTTTTATGGGATAGGAAGGCAAACGAGTAGGCGTGTCACCTGATGGAAAGCAATCAACGCCGCCCACAGACTTCCGCAGCGCCAAAGTCGAAAGGTAAGCTACCACTCAGACGCCGGTTTTCTGCGGGAGTACCTCCCCGGGCAAACCGGCCCATTCATGCTACAGACAAATATTATGCCATTCTTGACAAAGTATTCGTCTGCAGCGTGGCTCTACCACTTAAAAATTGTATGTTAAAACAAATGTTAAAATTATCGATACTAAACAATTACGGCCAAGCGCATCACTTATACCTCCGCAGTTACGTCACGTTCCAATTAGCCCGTGTACACACACACACACCACATATTGACACTATTCATTGTCTTCCCGTTTGCGGCCAGTACCGATTACAAATAGAATTCTATTTCATACTGCGTACGATGAAAAAAGAGAAAGTCCTTCTATAATATTAATATTTTATGCTTCATTTTAATATCCGCCATTTTATAGTTACCGACGTAGCTCTTCGAAATACACATCAGGACATGAAAGGAGATCAGTCATCAGCAGCCTGCGGCAGTCCACTGCTGGACATAGGCCTCCCCCATGGAGCGCCACCTAGCCCGATCTTCGGCTACACGCATCCAGTTTCTGCCAGCCGCCCTGCGCAGATCGTCGCACCATCTAGCCGGGGGGCGTCCCACACTACGTTTACCGAGACGCGGTCTCCACTCCAGCACTCGTCTGCTCCAACGATCGTCGGATCTCCGACAGACGTGACCAGCCCATTGCCACTTAAGTTTGCTAATTCGTCGGTGACTTTAGTTTTCTGGCGGATTTGTTCATTCCGAAACATACCTACCAGAGAAACTCCGAGCATAGCTCTCTCCATAGCTCTCTGAGTGACTCTGAGCTTATGAAGCAGACGGACTATCAGCGACTACGTTTCGGCGCCGTAGGAGAGTACTGGTAGACACACTGGTCGAAGACTTTCGTCTTCAGGCTCTGAGGTATGGGCGACGAGAAGACCGGACGGAGTTTCCTAAATGGACGAACGAAAGGAGATGTCAGGTACAAAATACGGGTTGGTCGAAGAAGGAAGTATTTGCTACGTTATATCAGGGAGTGGACCGGGATAGCGAGTGTTCGAAAATGCTTCATTAAAGGCAAGGAGAGTTGTGGTAAATTGGCTGCCAACCTTCACTATTCGGAGAGTCAGCGGGAGAAGAAGAAGTTTCATTGACACGTGTCTACGTGAGAGAAAGTGTGAATATATATATATATATATATATATATATATATATATATATATATATATATATATATATATATATATATATATATATATATATATATATATATATATTGTGTTATTATTAGGAAGGCAAACGAGCAGGCGTGTCACTTGATGAAAAGAAATCAACGCCGTCCAAAATCATCCGCAGTGCCATAGGCAGTGCAGGAGCGTTGCCGGTTTTTAATGACAAGTTATTATGGGAGGGGAAGGGGGAGATGGGGGGGGGTTGGACCTCCGGAACTCAACCGCTCACTGGACGAAGCGCGGTAGCTAAGCTACCGCTCAGACGGCCGCTGCAGACAAATAATATGTCATTCTTGACAAAATATTCGTCTGCAGCGTGGCTCTATCACTCTGAATATAATTATAAACGTAATTAAAAACGATACTTAATAAAATAAAACATAATGCTTTTGGCATAAACTACAAGTGGGTGAACATTTTTATATTGATATAAAGACGTGTATTAATCTAAGGTTCAAATTTGACTGTACAAAATCGAGTTAGAGTTATGTCACTATGGATGGGGTGTTATACCGTCGGAAGCCATAGATTTATGTTTTATAACATCTACACCCATTGCATGGAAAGTGTGTATTAAGAATTGTTCAAGTGCCAAGCGTTTCAAACGTGAATATATTTCTAAGATTACGTCTTTCACTGTCTGGTTTATTTGTTGGGCGATTTTTTTCACAGCTTTTTTGAAAAGCTAATTTTTACTAGCCTTCGTGATTTTAAAATTTGAAAGGTAGAAGAAGTATTTTTCCCGCCAACTTATATCAGTGACGTGTTTTTATTTTATTTTTATAATCTTATATTATTATCAGTTATATTGTTTAATTATGGTGGCGTATTATACAATATACTTCGATTGTGTATAAGTAAAGTGATATGAAATAAATGCATGTATCGTGACTTTTTAAGTTGACTGAAAAACTCCACAGAAGGTTTTGGTAAAATAACAATTATTTTACCAAGACGTAACATGACAAGGTGACTGGTTACATTTCAAAAGATTTGATATTATTGTATTTTACTGGAAACTGGCATAATAGTTATAACTAATTGCCATTAAAGAAAAGATAAGAAAAGGTAAAAGAAATAATTGACTGTTCTGATTACTATTGATTAAACTAGAACATTAAACAATAGAACGATATAGAGTGTCTTGCCCTTCCGTGCACACTTAAGTCGCATTTTCTTTAAATATCTGTTTGTGTTCAAGATTAAAATAAAATGCCTACATATAGCTGAAAGGTTGGCAACGCTTCCGTGATTCCTGCGGTGTCGCGGATGTCTATGGGCGGCGATGATTGTTTACCATTAGGCGACAAGCTTGCTCGTTTGCCCTACTATCCTTTTGAGATCTATATCCATTTGAGATTCATATCCATTCGAGATCCATATCCATTTGAGATCCATATCCATTAGAGATCCATATCCATTTGAGATTTATATCCATTTGAGAAGCCTCCTTAAGATATTGTTATACTCACTCACTGAAGCTATCTTTTAATTAAATTGATAACTATATCACCTTAGACTCATTCTTTTATTTGTTTTCAATTTTTTTTCTAAAAGATCTTTTTTTAAAAGACTAGATGTTTGAAGCTAGTCTTTAAACAAAAACAGGGATATTCAAGCCTCCGCCATTTGCGGATGTCTGTGGGTGGCGGTGATTGCTTATCACCAGATGGTCTGCATCCTCGTTTGCCTGCTTTGCTATAAAAAAGACAAATGTCTTAATGCTGGCCTCACCAGCTCTGAAGGGTCGGACAGACACATCTGTGGAGTGGAGTCTTTAACCGATCTCTGATGGAGTAGACACTTGAGACCGCGTCTCGGCAAACGTACTGTGGCAGTCCCCGTGGAGTGATGACCATGATGTGTAAGTGAGCCCATAACGGTTGGTAGGGACTCGACGCGTGTAGCCGAACATCGGGCTACACGGCGCGACTTGGTAGAGGTCTATAACCAGCCGTAGATTGTCGTAGACTGCCGTAGACCTCTGTAGACTGATGATAATTTTATGGATTCCAACTCAATTCCGCTAATGTTTTTAACGGCATACTCACTTTGCACTTGTCCTACCGTCGTGCTTTCAGAGGCTATAAAAAATGAAAGTTCGCTCGTAATTTCATTCTTATGCGCTTTGTGGGGTGGTTCAAGTAATAGGCGACAAACTTTTGCTCTTTTATAGAATGGTTGAAATAGAGTAGATCCTTTTGCCCCTTTACCATTTTTACCCTCATTCGTTAAACAGGGGGGAGAGAAATGAGCAGTAATGATTACATGAGTAATAAAAAAACAACCTGCGATTTTTAATCCGCTATGCATGGGTATTATAGAAAAATCCTTCAGTTTAGAATACTTGCTGTATTACCCACTAGCTGTAATACCCATTGCTTGCCATTTTTTGACTAGTAAAATGCATTCGAGATGAGATCTTTTCCAGGGGCACCGCAGGGGCACTGCAGGGGCAAAGTCTGGCATTGACCCTATGGCGGCGTTTGTCGACATATTTGTCGATCTCACCTCCCTGTCTCGCCCAACACAGTGGGGAGTGGGTGTACATGGTGGTGCTAGAACCCTTGACGTTGTCTAGCACCACGTATCCAAATGTAAATCAAAGCTTTAAAAGCCGCTGTATACAGCGGCGCAACAAGACCGGGGGGCGGTCAACTGCCGAGCATAAGCCCGAGTAACGGGGTTTCCGCGAGGGATCCGCGAGGCGCGATCCTACAACCCTGTACGTGTGGAAGTCCCCGTATGTATGTATGTATGGAGATGAGATTAAAAAAAAGTAATGAATATTTAAATAGCAATAAATTCATTTATTCGCTTACCGATTTTAGCTTGTACCACGACAAATAATAGCGAAAGTTTCCTTAGATGTTCCGGCGACCCCTATTCACGCAAATGAGAGTATTACACTCTACGGTCTAATCACCGTAGTCTCAAATATTACATGATGGGAGAGAGTTACTAGGAAAAAAATTTAGTTGTGTAAAAATAGATATAAACAGCACAACTAAAATTATTTTTATTAATTTTTATAATGTTTTTAATAAATAAAAATTGAAGTCTTAATATTATATATTTAAACGCAAGGAGGGCCTTTCACTAGTTTTAGTAGTTCATTCTGATGATCGTGGGCGTGGCGATGGGAATCGAATTCAGTGCTACACTCACTGACAATGAATTATAATTACTACAGTATATTTCACTTCACTTTAGATATATTTTTATTTATATATATTCACGCCTATCACCCGCAGGGGTTGGCAGAGAAGACAGAGCTCCATCCGCTGCGATTCATCGCAGCGAAACGGCTCGTCATTGGTCGCTTTTCGCCCTCGTGAGAATCAGGACGTGACGGGTGGCGAACCACGTCGCCGTCATTTTTCGACAAATTAGGTATAATTAAATTCGTCTTTAGTGAATCCCACAAGACGCATGGGAGGATGGAGGTCAGCCCCAGCAGAGCCCTGCATGCTGAGGTAAGGCACCATAGTACCCGGAGGAGCCCGACCCCGAGACGATCGGCACGCTTACGACTAGGCTCGCCCCTAGCCACGCATCCATTGGCACGGCAGACCGTGGATTGGCGGAGAGGAAGGGAAAGGATAGAGAAGAAAGGCAGGAAAGGAAAATGTGGATTGAGGGGGTTACCAGACTCGGAATAAACATTTAAAAATCCATATAAATATTTATTCCAATGCGGGAATCGAACCCGCGACCATTGACTCCGCGGGCGGAGGGCCCCGCCAATGAGCCAATCGGTCGTCAGTTTAGATATAAATCACTTTATACACAAATCACTTATTAAATCGAACACTTAGCGGTTCGTCGCAGACACGGTGCGCTGGTGGGACCTTGATTCGAACTATATCCGAATGTTTGATTCGAAGATGTTAATGCTGGTAGCCTGTTAGGCCTATACAGCTTTATCGAATTCAGGGCCCGCGAGCTAGGGAGCCCGCGGAAGCTAGGGAGCTCTCGAAATCTAGGGAGCCCGCTGAAACTAGGGAGCCCGCGGTCCGAATGTGGCCACCTCAGGTCCATATATACGACGCTCCGCTAGAGGGGCGCACAAAGACCACTCACTCTATGTTCTTGACACAGACAACGCACGCTTTGTCTATGACTAAAATGACACATTCTTTGTCTTTGACAAAGATAAATCACTCTCGGCGCTGAAGCGCCGTCATATAAAGTAACAAATAATAAATGAATTATTAATAATATTTTTAATAAATGAAAAATATATAAATAATTTTAATAGTTTTATAATATATACCTTAAGCATTAGCATGTTGCTGACGCAAACCTATATATTTTTCCTTACCCAGAGTCGTGTAATGCGGCTATAGAAGTCTTCACTTCAATATGCAGCGATAAACATTCTTATTGGAGCCTCACTAAAACAAAAATCAGCCTCCATACAATATTCATTAATTAATTAATATTCAAGGAGCTAAGCCCCGCATTGCCAGCCTTTATTTCGAAATTCATTGTTCTTTTTTTTCATGGAATATTCATTAACGTTTGGAGCGGCACTAGTCTAATTGGTGTATGGTAAAAGTGAGAAGTGAGAAAAAATGTTTTGATTGAGTTTTATATTCTGACAATTAAGCTGATTATATATATGAGGCATAGAATAATACATGATCATTCAATAAACTAATATGTGAACAGTCAAAATTTTTACTTAGCTAAGATCCGCGACAAGCAAACAAAAACAAAAAATTAATAATGTGTGTTTTTTAAGATAGAGACAGAAGTATGTGGTATCTTACACTGTAGGGGGTACTGCTTATATATAGCGCCCTTTATAATGGCAAGACACTTAACGGTTGTCTTTCGTAGAGTCTACTATACCTGATGATGCTTCGTGTTGAGGCGAAACACGTGTCGTTTGCAAGGTGGAAAAGTGGTAGTGTTGTGGATAGTGGTTGGGAGGTGATGAGTATCTGACGGCCGTTTTTCGCTTAGATTAAGTTTGAGTTCCACGTAAATCCACTTCTTCCAGTAGGAAAACACACATTATTCATTTTCTTCGCGTCGTGGATCTTAGCTAGGTTCTAACTGTCCACATAGTGATGGATTTCCGCAAAGTAACGCCTGACTATGGTCGTTTTCAAATATTGAATCCGAACAAACCGTTAATTTTAGAGAAAAAACCTTGCTATAATCAAGTATCCGGTAGCAGAATATAATTAAACATAAATATTTAAAAAAAAAACTACAAAGGGTATAAATAAAATTCAATAACTTTTACGAACAAGAGGAGTGCGGGTTTTATTTCTAAAAATATTTCATCTGAATGTTGATCTCCACATTGGGAACACTAATGGAAGTCTAGCCACAGTATTCTGTGCCACTCGCTGAACTCGCAGACTTGGAGACGCTGGACTTGGGACGCCAGTGATCTGGCGGACGATATATGCTTTTAGTCGTGAGTGGTTGTCGAGTTTGTTTCATATGTAGTGTATGGACAGTCAAAAGTTTTACTTAGCTAAGATCCGCGACAAGTCTTGTCGCGGATCTTAGCTAAGTAAAACTTTTGACTGTCCATATAGTGATGGATTTCCGCAAAGTAACGCCTGACTCTATTAATAATCATATGTAGTGGTAAAGCCACGCTGCAGACGAATACTTTGTCAAGAATAGCCATAATATTTGTCTGTAGCATGAATAGGCCGGCTCGCTCGGGGAAATGCCACACTCCTGTACAAAACCGGCGTCTGAGTGGTGGTAGCTTAGCTACAGCGCTTCGTCCGGTGAGCGGCTGAGTTCTAGAGCTCCCCCCTCCCCCCTCCTATGGCACTGCGGGTATTTATGGGCGACATTGATTACTTTCCATCAGGTGACACGCTTCGTTTGCTTTACTATCCCACAAAAAAAAACACTTTACTTTTGAGGTACACCCACAGAAAAAAGTCCATATCAGCGAGATTTGATGATGAGACCTGGGTGGCCAGGAGATATAGCTTTTTCATTTGTTATATAATGTTAGGCAGGATGTTCTCTCAATATTAGCAAAAAATAGTAAGTATGCGTTTAATGATTATTAGACTTGTAACTCAAATCCCGCCAAGGACACCTATATAATGTTAGGCAGGATGTTCTCTCAATATTGGCAAAAAATAGTAAGTATGCGTTTAATGATTATTAGATTTGTATGTCAAATTCCGCCAAGGACAGCCTATATAATGTTAGGCAGGATGTTCACTCAAAATTGGCAAAAAATAGTAAGTATGCGTTTAATGATTATTAGACTTGTAACCCAAATCTCGCTAAGGACACCCTGTATAATGTAAAAGGTTTTCAAAGAAGCCTTTAGCGGCGACCGTTGTTTGAGTTCAACTTCCCCCCGCTTGTTTCGCATTAATAAATCATTACTTCACTTTGACTTGTTGAATGAAACAAATTAAAATGAAAACTGGGGTGGTAGGTTTTGCGTATAGTGAACTGTGTTTTATGTAAGATATTTTTAGGAGATCATCAGGTTAGAGATTTTCGTTTTCCTTATTCAATAGTAAAGGGTGTCCTTCAAAAAACAAGCCTACACATACCTAAAAGGCCGCGCTTCCGCGATTCCTGCAGTGTTGCGGTTGTCTATGGGCACACTTGCTCGTTTGCCCTCCTATCCTATAAAAAAAGCAGTATAATCGGTAAAAAAAAGTATGCTTATTTTCTGTCATCTACCATTTCTGCTTTCTGCCCTGATCCCTTTAATTTACGTCACATTGACACACCGTTTACACTATGGATGAATTTCTTATTTAAATAAAAGGTTATTATCTTATTAGTCTGCGAACCCCTGCGAGTCATACATTTACATATGATATATCAATATCTTCCTATCTCTATGCCATATGCAAATATCTTCAAGACAATTTCCAATTCTCTTTTTTTAATCTTGAATTTTGAGTACGGTTCTAAAATATTTTTATAGAATAGCCGGCATTATCTAATTAGTCTGTGCACCCCTGCGAGCCGTGAAGATGTCGCCGAAAAAGATAACGCTCCAATGCACGATTTGACTACAATCCAACCGTGTCTTACAATTGTACACGAACTTGATAATCTTGATACTTTTGTTATGGAACATTAAAGAACTAAAGTTGAAATCAGGTTGGAATTCATCTAAATGGCTATATAACGATCTTATTGGATCAAAGGCACAGTTATTGCTTTCGAAATCAACAGTCGCGGGTTCGATTATCACATCGGGGTATTTATTTCGACTCTGAAAGTCCCGCCAATTCATCTTAGTTATGCATATTAGCTTAATGTCCATATCCCCAGAAATCAGGAAGTCCTGTGCTTAATAACGGAATATAGAATGGCTGTAAAAATATGAAAATATTCGTGTGAGTTAAAGATATTCTATTAATATATGGTATTTGATTTACTTTTTTAATATAAGTTCATTTTCATCACCATCATCAGTTGTAGTTTATTGCTAGCATTAAATCTCTTTCAAGAAGGGATCCTTCAACCATCCTCGTCTCAATGATGGAGCTACCGGGTTAAGAGTCAATGATAAATATATGTATCACATATATTTGTATATGTGATGGTTAACTGGTGTTTATTCTGAGTCTAGGTATGTACATATATGTGCTCTAAAAAAGAAGGGATCCTAGTCACCATTCTGAGCAGATAGATCAGTCGCGATGCCAACCATTCATACATTGCCTTGCATGCTGCTCGTCACTGATTTGTGAATCAAAAGCTGTTGTAAGGGCCTTGTTTGTGATCAGAGGGCACTGCGTACGGGTAATTCTAAAGGAAGGATTATATATTAATATTTTTAACATATTGTCCATCCTACGGTTGTCTGGAAAAAATCACTATATGCGTTAAGACTTCCATTTGTATATAAATATTACAATCAATAATTGTATAACTTTCTTTTTGGTGAACAACAAAGAATATATCTATATAACTATATATCGTCGGAAAAATAATTATCAAGTATCAAAGACATCCAAACGTAGTATCTTTGAAGACTCATTCCTATCAGGACTGTGGATTGGAGTTAAACATTGAATAAAATTGACACAAGCTAATTGTGCTCTGAATACTTATGAAGGTAGAGAGATGATTATCATTTCTCCGTTTACTTTTTTTTGTTTATAGTTTATATCGTACCTACTGTTCGTCTCCTAGCCGATTTGGCTTTGAAGACTGCATCGGAGTTAGTCATTTGTTTTATAATACATAGGCTTTGTTTCTTTTATTTTTTTATGAGATAGGAAAGCAAACGAGCAGGCGTGCCACCTGATGGAAAGCAATCAACGCCGCCCGTAAACATCCGCAGTGCCATTGGAAGTGCAGAAGCGTTGCCGACCTAAAGTGTCATTATGGGAGGTGGGTTGTGGGATAGTCGGGCCTCCGGAACTCAATTGCTCACCGGACGAAATGCGGTAGCTAAACATTCACTCAGACCGGTATTCTGCGGAAGTGTGGTACTTTCCCGGGCGACCCGCCCCATTCACGGTACAGACAAATAATATTCCATTCTTGACAAAGTACTCGTCTGCAGCGTGGCTCTACTCCTGGCAAGGATCATGACTAGTAGTTTTGCCGCTAAATTTAGGCGACTACGCTATGGGTCCATAGCCAGATTTCAGCAAGCTTAAGCTAGTAAAGACATTCTTTCTCTAAAGGCTAAAAGTTCTGTTCATCCTTTCTGTTCCCGCATACAAAAAGAAAATAATGTGGGAATACAAAATATTATTTTTTTTATAGCATATTTTTGCCCATCTTTGCTGTTACTGCAAAAAGGATCGATCCGGCGGTCCTGACCCCCACAATGATTCCTTAAAGTGCTGATCTAGAGGTGGAATGAAATTTATTTGTATCTTGCGTGCACCCGTGAAATACATAACAATAAAAACACTTACAGATCTTTGTTCAACTAGAGAACGGTTGCTAATAAATTTACCTCTAAGTCAAAGAACTTAAGTGCTGATAGAAATGTAAATAGTGTATTACTTAAACCTCGACTATGCTCGCGTGAACATATAAGTTTGAAGTCCTGAGTAAACATGTGATGTGAAGTTTGGGATGATTCGTGTAGGTTTGTGATGATTCGTGAGAAAAAATATATGCACGTTACCAAGCAAGATGGGTAATATATACTTATGTTTAGAGGACACTAACGATGTATTATAATATTAAAAGACGAGAGCTTCGGAGGGATATCTCATCTCTCTGCCTTTTCTAACCCTTTTACCACGGGGAGTGCCAGTACGGAGGTGTTCTATTGGAACAACTAGTGCTGGTTTTCAGAAAGAACCAACGTGGTCGAATCGCGGACCACGGTGACGACATTGATACATAGGGGGAGAAAAAAAATCAAAATGTCGCAAAACAAAAAAGCCGTAATACCAAGCTAAAATCGTCATATATGATGCGATTTCGCTGAAATTTGGCAGAAGTCCAAAGAGTTAGTGTTATTATATACAAGTAAAATAACGGAGTAGTCATCGAGTACATTACGTGAGTCTGGATTAGAGAATTTCGATTCGCTAGAGTGCTATAAACGTTAATTAGCTCTGTCCAAGGCCCAAGAACTTTACGACAGGTAATTTGGACCCTCTGAGAGGACATTTGAGCTGCCTAATTGCAGTGCAGGCTTAAAGTTGTTAACGAAGTCATACTAACATACCTTTCTGTCAAAGTTTGAAGCCCTTTTTTTCGAGTGATTAAGGATCCATAAAAGATACTCTATCTTGTTGTATTTTTATATATTCAAAAGCCGGGAAGATACTGAGTCGATGTAGGGCAGGTCAAGTGTAAAACAAATAACATCACAGTTAATTTCTGTAATTTTTATAGTATATATAAATATAATGGTTATTTAAAAATATATTTATATATTACCTGTCAATGTATTTTATTTGTTTTTCTCTTTTCTCTTTTACGATATTCTCGTCATGTGGAACACTAATATTCACTATCGTTGCCTCCCATGTAAATCGATCCACTGTCACGATATCAAGCTTCTTGACATATCCGTGATAATGGATCGAACTGACTTTGGATCATATTTATATCAATTATTAATTTACTGTTATAATTAACATAGTTTATTACACTTTTTGTAATTTAATTATTTCTATTATTATTATAATTATTGAATTAAAACGAAAATAAAATTTTATGTAAAAATTTCAAAATTTCGTTGTTAAAATTTTGTCTGCAAATACCATACTTCAACAGAAAAACGACTCTCGAGTTTTCTACGGCTCTTCTTTTGATAAAAGTTGAGAGTCAGAGGTCCAACTTTTACATTCTTCCTTTACTTTCCTCTTCCATCCGATTAATGTTACATAATTCACAACTTACCTGAACTACTTCAGGAGGAACTACTAAAGGATATCCCTATGATTATATTATTTATTTATTTCTAGCACCCTTTAGATTACATTCCACCAGAGAGGTACCGCCGCAATAAATGCAAATCATCACATATTCCCTCTCCCAAAACGTGTGAATTCAAACCGAATTGAAATTTTATTCATAGACATTTTTTATGACATTTATTTATATTCTTTACTCACTGTTTACTCTACTTGGTTTTTGTATAGGGTTTGTAGACGGATGAGCAAGCACGTTGCCCGAAGATAAGCAATCATATATACAAAGCTTTTTTTATGGGATATGAAGACGAAGTAGCAGGTGTGTCACCTGATGGAAAGCAATCAACGCCGCCCATAGACATCCGCAGTGCCAAAGTAGTAAAGGTTCCAATGTCGTTTCGGTTTGGAAACACCCCTGTAATTCCCTTTACAACTTTATGACGGCGGCTTTCTCACGGAGCTTTACGGTAATGTAGAGCCACGCTACAGACGAATACTTTGTTGAGAATGGCATAATATTTGTCCGTAGCATGAACGGGCCGGCTCGCCCGCGGAATACCGCAATCCCGCTGAAAACCGGCGTCTGAGTGGTAGCTTACCTATCGCGATTCGTACGGCGAGCGGCCGAGTTCCAGAGGCCCAACACTCTCCCCCCTCCCACTCCCCTCTCCCCCTCCCATTCCCACTCACATAATAACACTTTCCTTAAAGGTCGGAAACGCTTTTGCTCTACCTATGGCACTGCGGAAGTCTGTGGGCGGCATTGATTGCTTTCTATCAGGTGACACGCCTCCTTATTTGCCTTCCTAACCCATAAAAAAAACACTTGATTGTGGAGTCATGCTACATGTTTATTAATCGAGCCACGGAATCACAGATTTCGCGAATAACTTTACTTCAATTGCCTTGGTGGTTTCGCGTCTAATTTAAATTAATTATATTATTATATTCGACGCCCCCGGTTCGTTCAGTGATTACTTTGTATTCCGCGCGAGTTTCGCTTTGATTCAATCGTCCGACAAATTGTCTGTTATCTTTAATTAAGACGTAGGGATGCCGCTATATCTTGACTTTCTCAAGTTATTGATTATAACTATGAAAAATATTAAGACAGGCCAGGTCAAGAGTACCTTTAACCGGGGAGCTTGCATGAAGAGAGTGATGAGTGTGAAGGAAGTAAGGAAGATGTACGGAGATCGTGGATTAAAAGAAGGTGTTGTGACAAAAGTTGAGAAAGGGATGCTTAGATGGTTTGGGTACATAGAGAGGATGGATGAAAGGCGACTGGCGAAAAAAATTTACGTTGCAGATGAGAATGGAAGGGTCGGTAGGGGAATACCAAGGAAAACATACTTTGACCAAATGGTCGAAGCTTTTAGGAAGGGCCAGGTCAAAAGTACCCTTACCGGCGAGCTTGCATGAAGAGAGTGATGAGTGTGGATGAAGTGAGGAAAGTATGCCGAGAACGTAGCAGTTGAAAATCTGTGGTCTCTGCCTACCCCTACGGGAAATCGGGGTGATGATTTGAAGGTGAGGGGGGAATTTATCCACCACGTTTCAATCGAGCAGATTGGCATGACATCCATATTTACAATAAGTACATGCTGTATATATATATATATATATATATATATATATATATATATATATATATATATATATATATATATATACCAGCGTAAACTTTTATTATCTGTATTGTCTATGGCAGCCCTCTTATAGCAGAGTTCTAATTAAATATTAAAAACGCCGCATCTGCCGCGATAAGACTGCTCTGGAGATATTCCACCGATAAATTTCAAGGGTTCCGCACCCAAGGGTGCTCTTATGGAGACGTCTGCGTTTTGTTTTTCTAAAATCATCAAATAAGTTCTTTAAAAGTTACTTTCATATAACTGATAAAAACATGAGATTATAAATGTTAATAAAAATTCAAGGTCACTGTTTTTTTTTCTTTTCTTTAATGGCAATAAGTATCACTATTATGCCAGTGTCAAGTAAAACACAATAATATCAAACATTTTAAAATGTACTACTATCCAGCTTGTCACGTAACGTATTGATAAAAAGGTGGCTATTCTACCAAAACCTTCTATGGACTTTTGTAGTCAATTTTCGCCTAGCCGCCTGTCCGGTAGATATAGTATTGGTACACGGGTACGCGGGTACTATAGTGCCTTACTTCAGCATGCGGGGCTCTGCCGGGGCTGACCTTCATCCTCCCCTGCGACTCGTGGGATTCACTATGACGAATTTTAATAAAACTAATTTGTTTGAAAACAACGGCGACGTGGTTCGCGACCCGCCACGTCCTGATTCCCACGAGAGCGGGAAGCGACTAACGGAGAGCTGTTTCGCTACGATGAATGTGAGAGGAAGGATGAGTGTGGAGGCAGCCAGGAAGGTGTGCTGGGATCGTAGCGGATGGCGATCTGTGGTCTCTGCCTACCCCTACGTGAGATAGGCGTGATGATATGTATGTTTTATTAATTAATAAAAGTATTCTTTTTTGTTAATATAAATTTAAAAATAGTAAAAGTAGCTTCATATTGTGTATGTTTAATTTTTGTGCCTATCTACATATTATCATTGTACCCTATTTAGACTAGTTATGGCAACGAAACAAGATTTTACCGCAGTCTGAAAAAGTTTCGGAACCCCTGCCATAGACAATAAATAAGACACAATGCAAATTGTAAATATATATATATAAAAAAAAACGATATGTACGAATGGAACGTATTGATTTTTAATTAACAGCAGATAAAGGTGGAGTGGAGGTGGGTGGTTGAATGGGCAGACGGAATTGCTGACCGATCAGGGTTTATTTATTTTTAAACCTGAATTCTGTCCGGCAGATGGAAACCTTTTTTGCCATAATGGCATCCAGGTTATTTTTTTTTTATAACGACGCCGTTTGATAGTGGTAGAGCCACGCTGCAGACGAATACTTTGCCAAGAATGGCATAATATTTGTCTGTAGCATGAATGGGCCGGCTCGCCCGGGGAAGTACCGCACTCCCGCAGAAAAGCGGCGTCTGAGTGGTAGCTTACCTACCGCGCTTAGTACGGTGAGCAGCCGAGTTCCGGAGGCCCAACACCCTCCCCCATAATGACACTTTCCTTAAAGGTCGGCAACGCTTCCGCACTACCTACGGCGCTGCGCATGCTTACAGGCGTCGTTGATTGCTTTCCATCAGGTGACACGCCTGCTCGTTTGCCTTCCTATCCCATAAAAAAACACTATCTCAGAGCTTAAAGAAAATATTGTCCGCGAGTTTATGGGATCTCGACGGCACTACTTCAGAGAGTGGAACCGAGTACCGTGCCGAAATTAATAAAACCCTTCATAAAAGTAATTGAATTTTATTTACATCAATTGTGATTTATTATTATGTATTTATGAAAGCCTAATATATATGTATGTCGCGGTTGCCCGTGGGCGGCGTTGATTGCTTTCCATCAGGCGACACGCTTGCTCGTTTGCCCTCCTATTCCATAAAAAAATATAGTAATAAATGTGTATGGGTATGAAATAAAAGAAGGTGTGGTGACAAAAATTGAGAAGGGGATGCTTTGATGGTTTGGGCAAATAGAGAGGATGGATGAAAGACGATTGGTAAAAGAAAATTACATTGCGGACGTGGATGGAAGGGCCGGTATGGGAAGACAAAAGAAAACATCAATCAATATCAGCCCGCGGCAGTCCACTGCTGGACATAGGCCTCACCCAAGTCGCGCCACCTAGCCCGATCTTCGGCTACACGCATCCAGTCTCTGCCAGCCGCCTTGCGCAGCCCGTCGCTCCATCTAGCAGGAGGGCGTCCCACACTACGTTTGCCGAGTCGCGGTCTCCACTCCAGCACTCGTCTACTCCAACGATTGTCGGTTCTCCGACAAACGTGCCCAGCCCATTGCCACTTCAGTCTGCTAACTTGAAGAGCAATGTCGGTGACTCTGGTTCTCCGGCGAATTTCTTCATTTCGAATTCTGTCCACCAGAGAAACGCCGAGCATAGCTCTCTCCATAGCCCTCTGAGCGACTTTGAGCTTGGCGAGGAGACGGACTGTCATAACATAAAAAGAAAACATACTCTAACCAAATTGCCAAAGTTTTTAAGAAAGGCCAGGTCAAGCTAACCGGCGAGCTTGAAGAGATTTATGAGTGTGGCGGAAGCTGATTCGAGATCGTAGCAGGTAGCGATCTGTGGTCTCTGCCCACCGCTACGGGAAACAAGGGTGACGATATATATGTATATATGTATGAAAACGTTATTCTGCCAACATACATCATATACAGAAATATGGTGTTTCTCCCTAAATATTACTAAACCTCGGATATTTTGATCGCCAGTGATAAAGATGGTATGTTATTGAGCCCTGAATTGTCGGAGGGTTTGCGATGTCCATTAACCCTTCCAGTGGCAGGCGGACGATACACGACGGGGTAACTCGGGCGACGTCGCAATGAGATTTCGGGTCGCAATTTGCTGGATTAATATTTCCAGCGTAAATAATTTTAATTTGACTTATTTAAGGTTATTTTACGTGTGTCCGTGACACGTGAAATACCCTGAAATCAAATGAGAATCATTGAGGATATAATATAACTAAGGAATATAGCTAAAGATGGAATGTCAACAAAAAAAATTAAAGTCAATTGCTATTTTTATATCCTGCTAAATATAAAATAGAATTTTTCCATATAAAACTAAAATAATTTAACTAATGAATTCATATTAAATAAATTGTATTAACACCAAGTATCTACATCTATCTACTACAAGTTTAAAAAAATGTATTTGAACTTGAGTGGATGAATATAAAAGTATTTTATTAATAATTGAAAATTTGAACATGATATATATATTTTTTTATTTTTTTTTATATATTCACGCCTATCCCCCGCAGGGGTTGGCAGAGACCACAGAGCTCTATCCGCTGCCATTCATCGCAGCGAAACGGCTCGTCATTGGTCGCTTTTCGCCCTCGTGAGAATCAGGACGTGACGGGTGGCGAACCACGTCGCCGTCATTTTTCGACAAATTAGGTATATTAAATTCTTCTTAGTGAATCCCACGAGCCGCAAGGGAGGATGGAGGTCAGCCCCAGCAGAGCCCTGCATGCTGAGGTAAGGCACTATAGTCCCCGGGGGAGCCCGACCCCGGGACGATCGTCACGCTTGCGACTAGGCTCGCCCTTAACCACGCATCCATTGGCACGGCAGACCGTGGATTGGCGGAGAGGAAGGGAAATGATAGAGAAGAGAGGAAGAGGCAGGAGAGGAAATGCGGATTGGGGGGGGGGTTACCAGACTCGGAATAAGCATTTATAAATCCATATAAATATTTATTCCGATGCGGGAATCGAACCCGCGACCATTGACTCCGCGGGCGGAGGGCCCCGCCACTGAGCCAATCGGTCGTCAAATATATATATATATATATATATATATATATATATATATATATATATATATATATATATATATATATATATATAGAGAAAGAGAGAGAGGGAGAGAGTGTGAACTAATAGTAGGAATTGAAAAAACAAAGATGACTTTTCTATTATAATGGTACGGGATTAAAAGGTTTTCAAAGAAGCCTTCGGAGGCGACCGTTGTTTGGTTGTTTGAGTGCAGCTCCCTCCGCTAGCCACACATTCATTAAAAAGTATTTTATTAACGATTGAAAACTTGAACATAATATATAAAAAAATAGAACGAGGTAGAGTGTGAACTGATAGAAATTGAAAAATATTGTAAATTGGTATGAATTAAGTGCTAGAGATTTAAAGACAAAGTCTTTGACCAGTGCATCCTCCCTTTACTCTCTTACGGCGCCGAAACGTTGGCACTGACAGTCCGTCTGCTTCACAAGCTCAGAATCGCTCAGAGAGCCATGGAGAGAGCTATGCTCGGAGTCTCTCTAGTAGATAGGATTCGGAATGATCAAATCCGCTAGAGCACCAAAGTCACCGACATAGTCTTTCAAATTAGTAAACTGAATTGGCAATGGGCTGCTCACGTTCGGAGATCCGTCAACCGCTGGAGCAGACGAGTGGAGACCGCGTCTAGGCGAACGTAGTGTGGTAGAGATTGGACGCGTTATGCCCAAGATATATATAGGTGGGGCTTCTGGGGGGAGGTCCATCCAGCAGTGGACTGCCAAAGGCTGTTTGTCGATGATGATAATAAAAAACAAAGTAGCTGCTAGCAATTCTATATTTGCATGGTTTAACTCGAGTACAGTTCACAAGTTAATCGAAGTAACTTGCTAAGGCCCCCCGTTCGCTTTCGAAGCCCCACGGCGTTTCGCTTCAATTTTCGCTACAGTCGTGAGCATAAAACAACAGAGTTATTGCAGTCGAGAATGATACCCTCCCATATTAATAATTAATAATTAATAAGTAATTTAATATTATTCTTTTCTTTTATGGCCATGGATGAAATAGAATAGATTAGAAAATACTTTATTTGTCGAACTATAATCTATAATATGCCACCACAATTAAACAGTACAACTGATAATAATATAAGATTATAAAATGAAATAATACACAAAGTCACGGATCTTAGCTAAGTAAAACTTTTGACTGTCCATATAAATGATGATATTGAAGTATTCAGACGAAATAATTTATTAAAAATATAATCCGCACTTCTCTTCTTCGTAAAAGTTATTGAATTTTATTTATGTCCTTTGTATTGTTTTTATTATTTATGTTAGCAAACCTGATTCTACCAACGGACACCCTATACTTTATTTCTTGAAAATTATTAACGACTTAATCATACAATAGGCGTCATACAATATTCATTGCGTAAGAAATTTTCATTTTAATTAAACTCACCATTGTCTACGATCTAGAGAATGGACGAAGGCTTCTTAAAAATTTTTAGGAAGTTTATAACTTTGGTAGCTCAATACAACATTAATTTAATTTTAAATCTTCACAGAATAAAAATGGGCTTTATTATAATAGTTATTGTAATTTAAATAACTCTAAATAAGGTAGGTACACTAATAAACTAATCTGAATGAAAGTAGGTCAAAATCTATAAATTCATTCAGATCAGGGAGTATCTTTGCCTAGTCGTCTGTCCTATCTACTGTACTATGCTACCGTGTCACTTCTTGTCTTCCGTTGCAGAAATTGAATTTTAATAAACCTAATTTTAAAAAAAATGACGGAGCCGTAATTCGCCATCCGTCACATTCTGATTCCTATGAGGGCAAGAAGCCACCAACGAAGAAATGTTTCGCTACAATGAATGTGAGAGGAAGGATGGATGAAAAGATGGATGAGTGTGGAGGAAGTAAGGAAGGTGTGTCCAGATCGTAGCGGATGGAGATCTGTGGTCTCTACCTGCCCCTACGGGAAACAGGCGTGCCGATATGTATGTATGTATGTATTTATCATACATCCGTTTTACAGGTTCTTATGCTTTTCAATGTGTGTTTGTGCAAAGTTTCATAAGAATGGGTTTACTAGAAATATGTTGTTTTTTATTGGATAGGAAAGCAAATGAGCAGGCGTATCACCTGATGTAAAGCAATCAACGTCATCCATTAACATCCGCAATACCACAGGCAGTGCAGAAACGTTGCCGACCTTTAAGGAAACTGTCATTACGGGAGGGAGGAAGGAGTTGGGCCTCCGGAACTTAGCCGCTCACCAGACGAAGCGCGGTAGCTAAGCTACCACTCAGACGCCGGTTTTCTGCGGGAGTGTGGTACTTCCACGGGCGAGCCGGCCCATTCATGCTACAGACAAATAATATTCCACTCTTGACAAAGGCTCTACCATTAATAATTGAATGAGAATGTAGTTCAAAAAGCCATCGCAAGATCTAAAACAAATAGATATAGTCAAGCCATCACGCTAAATAAAACCGTTTAAAAAATCAAACACATTTCCACTTACAAGACTCACTCACGTGTGCGTGGTGGGTACTTTGCGTTTGACAGTTAAAAGCTTGCCTTTGAATCATGGCCACTTTGCGGGACGGAACCGTCGGAAATGGTGGATTTATGATTTACAGTCCACGCACCCTTTTAAATAGAAAGTTCCAAAGTGTTCTCATGGTGTCTAACTCGCGTGTGAAAAGAAAATATATTTTTTAAAGTTTTACATCAACGTTTATAATCTATATAATATATAAAAATGGAGAGCTATTTTGTTAGTCTCGCTAAAACTCAAAAACGGCTCGATCGATTTGAATAATTTTTTTTTGTTCGCTCTAATACAGGGAAGTTTAACGAATAAAAAAATATAAGGAAAACATAAAAGAACAGCTTGAGAAATGAAAAAAAATTTTTTCTTTCTTTTACTTCCAATTACTTTCAATAGATGGCGTTCGTGACGGCTTTATCGTTTAACGGACGTGTTATTATACAAAAATGTCGTTTATTTTATGCAATTTTGAAAAGTATTGCATACCTAAGTATGCAATACTTTATTACTAACATACCAGGAGAAGATAAATACATAGGGAACATAAATTGTAGGTGAAACGAAATTCACCGAGCTGTCTATTATTATTACAGTTCTTGTTAACCATTCAACCGAGCTTACAGTGCTTGTGCTAGGAAACCGTTCACATCAATAGTCCAACGGGAGTTACGAACTTACTCCTACGGATTGTATCTAAAGTCCAAACCTTACAAACTGGTTTATTGTTGCTTAAATGTAACTATAATCATCGGTTACGACAACACTAGTTACATTTAAGTTACATCATAGAAATATCATTCATTTATGTTACATTATAGAAATATTATTCATTTATGTTACATCATAGAAACATTATTCATTTATGTTATATCATAGAAATATCATTCATTTATGTTACATCATAGAAATATTATTCACCTATGTTACATCATAGAAATGTCTTAAGTGGCGGGCAAGTGTTTTAACTAGAGATGAGTCTGTATCGTAGGTCGCTAGCTTTCCAATCCTTATTTCTATATTTAATTACTCATTAGTTTAATGGAGTCAGGCGTTACTTTGTGGATACATTTTGGAATACATTACTATGTGGACAGTCAGAACTTTTACTTAGCTAAGATCCGCGACAAGTAAATAAAAATAGAAGAATAATAATGTGTGTTTTTCACTGGAAGAAGTGGATTTAAGGGTTTTTAAACTAAATCATACCGAATAAACGGCCTTTAGCAGCTCTCCACTTCCCAATCACTACCAACAACACCAAAAACACAACACCACTCTTGAACAATGTACACAACATTGCCTTTAAGACATATGTAGGCTTGTTTTTTGAAGGGACACTGCCTTTAAGAGACATGTAGGCTTGTTTTTTTAAGGTTCCAATATCCTATCGGTTCAGAATTACCGCTGGAGGCAGTGGTACCACAGGGCAGTGTGCGTGAAAAGAAGTTTCTGGAAAAAACGCACGCAACGTACTGGATTGAAAATTAATTAGGTAGGAATGTAAACGTTAAATTTGTGAAGTCCACGTCGTTGGAAGGAAGGTAAGCAAGATCATTTAACTCTTTCATTGTTATGCAGACCATTTGCGACAGGAATGTTATGTTCCGATCGTATGTAATGTGAGATTGTATCTGGTTATCCCATATCTATCTATCTATAACCCACTATAGAATGGAATGGTCGGAGAGAGCCAGAATGTTTTAAAAATACGCGGATATTCCAAAATCCACATAATCCTCCTATAAAGCCTTAATTAAGAATTATTTTCCTTGGCTTTACAAGGCAGTTTGCCTTGTAAAGTTTTAATCAAATATTAAAATTCATGTCGCTGCTGCGCTTCCGTTAGAAATATAACGACCTAATGGTTTTGATATTTGAAATTATTTTGATAATATTAAATGCCTGTAAATAATATCAAACCACAGTACACTAGTACAGTATACAATTAACAGTCCGTATATAATAATTTCGTTTTAAAAACTTACCACTTTTAGCGACCTGTATAAATAAACTGTAGTAAGTTTATAACTGTAATTATTTATTTTTCAAAATATTTTGGTCTATTATTTAAAATTTGACAATTTATCTATTTAAATATTGCTGTTATATACAGAAGTAAAAACATTTTATTTCGAAGATGAGTTTTTGTGATAGCAAGTCCCAAAACTGTTGGGTGCGTCTATGAAGTTAAGAAACGGTTCTAAGGAAAATAAATTGTCCAGTCGAGCGTTATCTCTTGTCGAGTTGTGATCACGGCTCTGAAGGGTGAGTCGGAGAGAATTAGTAGACATTTAGTGTTGTTTTAGCACTTATGTATTTGCTATTTTAGTGGAAGGCATCACTTATACGTGACGTAAATAACTGAACTAACCATCTCTCGTTGCCCCGACAATCCGTCTTGGACAGGCGTAGGTGGGTTGATGTCCATTTCTTCAGTAATGCGTTTTCAGCATGAAACTGAGCTATGAAAACAGTTATACCCAAACTTGTCATATGCACCACGCATAGGTAAAAATTGAGTGGAGACCACGACTCGGTAAACGTAGTGTGGGACGCCCTCCTGCTAGATGGAGCGATGATTTGCCTTGGGTGAGGCCTATGTCCAGCAGTGGACTGCCGCGGGCTGATATGATATATATTGATAGGTAGAAACTGACGTTATGTGATGGGTCGTCTGTTTCCCTTGAAAATAGTTGAGGAGGGCGATGGCTAACGCATATGTCAACCTGTGAACAGGTGCTTGTGGAGACTGGTCTGTTCAGACCTGTTTTTCGCGTATAATACATTTTTGTATTATTGTATTTTAATTTTACATAACAGAACATAACAGAAATCTAAAACATGTCACACTAGAGCGTCTGGTAGCCCAACCCAATGTAATCGGAGAGACTAAGGCACACCGACTTCGCGGCTGGGCCACGTATAGAGGATGGGGGAGGATCGCGAAGTCGAAAAAGCGTATGTGGGTCGCCTTACGGGACGACGTCCTGTGGGGCGCCCCAGGTACCGCTGAGAGACATGGTGTAGGATGACTTGCGCAAGAAGATAGAAAATATTACATAAATAAAAAATAATAAAAAAGGACAAAATAAACGACATCAATAAAAAGGACATAAATTAATATAAAAAGATACTGACACAGTTTCTTTCGCCATTTATTGTCCATCCAAAGAGCTTCTCCTCAGCACTCATTGTGAAATAGCTCAGCTCTCTGGACGGACAAGAAATGGCGAAAGAAACTCTTGTTTCGGTTGTAAAAGTCTAACTGATAGGTGACTGACGTTTGACAAACGAAATGTAATTTCTGATATCGAAACAAAGAATTTGTGTTTGAATTTGACAGGAATCCTTTGATGTTTTCCAAAAATTCAGCTTAATTTCTTCTTTCCCTCTGTTCCTGCAGCGTTCTGCTCACCCTTTCATCTCGACCGTATATAAACTAACAAAGGCACCGCGGCCGCACCGAATCTACCCTTTGTCGCGTCGATTAATATTTAAACGAGAGAATTTTAGTGATGACCCCGGATTCGTACTGTGTTGTCGATAAATAAAAAAAATAAAACAAAATATTTCTAGACTGAAATTATCGCGCTGGATTTACCAGAATTGGGCCTCGATTTCCGCTTGGGAATTGATTTGCGTCGATAAGATTAACAGTCCACCAAATAACAGTTTTTTTTATTATAACGCCACAAAATGCTAAACAAATGGTTCATTGATTCATCCGGGCACTTACTCGCGGTAAATGAAATTGTGGGCAGTTTGCAGAACGTCCCGTAAGAAAATGTTACGGGATCTACTCTGCCACAATCAACTAAAATAATCAATGTCGATATCTAAAACTCAAAGTTATCAGAACGTCCCGCAAGAAAATGTTACGGGATCTACTCTATCACGACCGATCAAAATTATCGATGTCAATATCTAAAACTAAAGTAAGCAGAACGTCCCGTAAGAAAAAGTTACGGGGCCTACTCTGCCACAATTGACTAAAATAATCGATGTCGATATCTAAAACTAAATTAAGAAAACGTCCAGCAAGAAAATGTTACAGGATCTATTCTGCCAAGATCGATTAAAATAATCGATGTCGATATCTAAAACTAAAGTAAGCAAAACGTCACTTAAGAAAATGTTATGGGATCTACTCTACCACGATAGACTTAAATAATCGATGTTGATATCTAAAACTAAAGTTAGTAGAACGTCCCGTAAGAAAATGTTACGGGACTCACTCTGCCACGATCGACTAAAATAATCGATGTCAATATCTAAAACTAAATTAAGCAGACGTCCCGCAAGAAAATGTTACGGGATCTACTCTACCACGATCGACTAAAATAATCGATGTTAATATCTAAAACTAAAGTTAATAGAACGTCCTGTAAGAAAAAGTTATGGGATCTACTCTACCACGATCGACTTAAATAATCGATGTTGATATCTAAAACTAAAGATAGTAGAACGTCCCGTAAGAAAATGTTACGCGACTTACTCTGCCACGATCGAACAAAATAGTCGATATCGATATCTAATACTAAAGTTAGGATACCACTAGTTGAGTCGCAGTCGACAACACGTTCCAATTAGCCAGCACAAACACCGCGTATTGACACTAGCTCGATTGTGGTTCCCGTGAATATAAGTTTTAGGGACAATACTGCTTAATACCACGCTGCAGGCGAATACTTTGTGAAGAAAGGCATAATATTTGTCTGCAGCATGAATGGGCCGGCTCGCCCGGGGAAGTATCAAACTCCCACAGAAAACCAGCGTCTGAGTGGTAGCTTAGCTAGGATAGAGAAGAAGGAAGGGGCAGGAAAGAAAATGCGGATTGGGGGGGTTACCAGACTCGGAATAAACATTTATAAATTCATATAAATATTTATTCCGATGTGGGAATCGAACACGCGACCCTTGACTCCGCGGGCGGAGGGCCCCGCCACTGAGCCAAACGTGTTGAGATGGTTATCGGGTTTGTTTCATAGACTTTACTTTTGAGATACCCAACTAGAAAAAAATCCATAGGGATGATATTTGGCGGTCTGGATACGATTAAATTATGATAGCGTGCTATCATAATTTAATGTTTTGTGCCGGACGGGTGACATGTCTATCCAAAGGACGTCAGTCGAACTAATATGCCTTTTGTTTTATAACAATTTATTTCTTTTTCATTTTAAATTTGAATATTATGAGTGTAAAAACAAAGTAATGTAATATAAAAGGTTTTAATGCACTAGTGATACATTTATGAATGTATCCCTACAGTACTATAGCGTGCCAGCCATATTGATACGCGACACACGGGATTTTTAGGGGGTCTTATCTTCGATACAATTAAAATTCTTTCAAATGAAATTAATTTATTTCTATTTGATGATGATTTGTAGAAATGTAAGTCAAAAGAGAAAAAAATAGGACTAAGTCTAGAAGAGATTTCTTCCAGTTAAAGTTAGAATTGTTATAGAAAATATTAAGAAAATTTGTGGAGATACGTACCAATAAAAATTAAAAATATGAAATGTAATCATTCAATATTAATAAAAAAAAAATAATTCAATAAAATGATAAATTACGTTAACAATATTAGTGTATGGTACAATAGCATAATTTTTGTTTGTATAATTTAAATAGTTTATAGTTTTTAATTCTTTGTTTCAGTCCTTTGTAATATTACAATATATTAAGTATATCAATTAGATTAATATATGTTATTATATATATATTATTCTAATTGATTTGTCATGGAAGGGAACTGTCTGTGTGTCTCATTCTAGTTCGGCAGGCAGTGAAATAAATTTTAAACTTGTTGATGATCAATAAATATATTATTATTATTTACATATAAAAAATCTCTATAAAATAATATTATTACTAACTAGAGTTATTAATCCTTCGTGGTGGGATAAACCAAGCACACGAAGGATTATGTATCCAAGGTAAGGAACCTAGTCTCACGATCTTAGCTGTGTACAATATGGCTGCTTTTGTAATTTTGAATTTAACCCAATTACTTAAACCTTACTTGGACAGATGGGCGTACAAATTTTTACCGATAAGTCCATTCCAAATTAAAGAGTAGAGACCACTATGTGTAAAATGACAGTTGAATCGAGGTGCCACATGGCGGAAATCTAATAAGGAGGTCTTATTATTATTATATAAAAAACATATTAAATATATTATATATACATAATAAAAGGTTTAAAATTCGATGTGTATTAAATTTTCGTTTACTTGTTGCAGGTAGTGTATAAAGAGAAATGAAAATCACAAAGTAGATGTAATCACACTTACATTCAGGTCAAGGGAAGCCAAACTATTCGAATGTTTCAATAATTTTTGGAAGAAATATTATAACAAGAATACTCTAGAATTAATACGTAACTGACTTGTCAATGTCTGGTTCTAAAAGGTTTTCCAGCATTTGCCAATTGCAGGGGTGTGTCCAGAACACGCCCATATCACGCCTCCATCATCCCCCCCCTAACTTAGTTTTCATCGGAATTCGAGCGGGAGAGGTCATGCCAAGCGATGTGATTTTATATCATTTGTCCATTTTCTTTAAGTGATTAACATGATTGCAAATTTCATACGTATCATAATGGTGTGCGTGTAAAGAAGTGTCTGTTTTCCGACTGTGAATAGTGTTTACGGATTTAATTCGATTCGCTTTTGTTTACAACTTTGTTTACAAACAATGTCACGTGTTGGGTTCAAGGTCGCGGAATGCGATGTCGTTTACGAACTTGTTTACGTCTAGTGGAATTTACGCCCGTGAATTGTATGTAACCTTAAATTGGACATCGATTGGATCCGTTGCGGTTGTAAATAACAATGTTATTGTAAATAACGTATTATTGGATTAAAATGTGTGTAAAAGTTATAGTTTAACTCTTCGATTTATTCATAGTGTATAAACTAGTCAAAGTGGATACCGAAGAGATTGTCGCGGGCCAAAGGCCCACGCAAAACATTGGCAAAAAGCGAAAAACACTACTGGTGACGCCATTTTTAAACAAGATACAGCCGGATATACTAAAGAAGGACACTAACACTAAAACATACTTACTAGAGACGCCGACCCAATTGAAAAGGAAA
This sequence comes from Baronia brevicornis, assembly GCA_031353405.1. Taxonomy (NCBI): domain Eukaryota; kingdom Metazoa; phylum Arthropoda; class Insecta; order Lepidoptera; family Papilionidae; genus Baronia; species Baronia brevicornis. The sequence goes on from JASFAT010001949.1 coordinate 531,766, forward strand.
ACGCCACTTCTAGAGATACCAATAGAGTTAAACAAAAAAGCGAAATTATATACAAGTGTAGGAGCGAATGTATCATGTTCAGATGTGAATACTCGAAGTAGAAAGGAAACGAAAGATATATCGACACAAAGCTCAGAGGAGCCCAGCAGAGAAGAGCACAGCAGAGAAGAGAACAACAGAGAAGAGCACAGAAGAGAAGAGCATAGTAGAGAAGGGCACAGCAGAGAAGAGATTAAAACCTGTTGTCACTGTTGCTGTAGACGCGAAGTACCACCGCCAGCGAACGCTGTCAAGTGTTGCCAATGTAAAGGTGAATGGAATCTCACTCCAACTGCTATGAAAGCAGTGTATGCGCCCGTAGTCAACTTGCCGTGCTTTGTAATGCAGCGTGTTGCTGATGCGAAACAGGTATTTGTTTTTCATTAATATTTCGAAACTATAATACAACCATCCTAGTCAAGGTTTTCAAAGTTGAAAGGCGTTTTTAAAATACACAATAATTTTTTTTATGGGATAGGAAGGCAAACGAGCAGGCGTGTCACCTGATGGAAATCAATCAACGCCGCCCATAGACTTCCGCAGTGCCATAGGGAGTGCGGAAGCGTTTCCGGCCTTTAAGAAAAGGTCATTATCGGAGGGGTAGGCCTCCGGAACTTAATCGCTCAACGGATAAAGCGCGGTAGCTAAGATACCACTCAGACGCCGGTTTTCTGTGGGAGTATGGTACGTCTCCGAGCGAGTCGGCCCATTCATGCTTCAAACGAATAATATGCCATTCTTGACAAAGTATTCGTCTGCAGCGTGGCTCTACCATTCATAAAATTAATATTATTTTACTTGTAATTAAGATACTTATTTCTAGGCTGAACGATACGGCATGATAGTGGACTGTTACAATTCCTTAAGACTTACTAACTATGAACTCTAATCTGTCATTACTCGATGCCTCCGTAATCAGTTACACGTTTTCCAGGATTACCTAGGGTCGGTACATGTCGGCAATTGGACCGCTATCGTCTGTATCAACATGGTCTTGTGGCCCTTAACGGGATGTATAACTTTTTAGTCAATAGTCACTGCAATCTCTCTCGAGCAATCGCAAAGCTGTCGTAGGATGAATTAGCTCTGTAATTTTAGAAAGAAGAAAAAAGAAATAAATAAATATTCGAAAATCCATAAAGCAGTATATTCAAACAATATATACAAACTATAATATAAAGGCAGAGTATTGATATCCAGAGAGAGGCAGAAATTAATAAAGACTAAAATAATATAAACAAAAATACATATTTTTTTTTTATTATTTATATATTCACGCCTATCCCCTGCAGGGGTTGGCAGAGACCACAGAGCTCCATCCGCTGCCATTCATCGCAGCGAAACGGCTCGTCATTGGTCGCTTTTCGCCCTCGTGAGAATCAGGACGTGACGGGTGGCGAACCACGTCGCCGTCATTTTCGACAAATTAGGTATATTAAATTCGTCTTTAGTGAATCCCACGAGCCGCAAGGGAGGATGGAGGTCAGCCCCAGCAGAGCCCTGCATGCTGAGGTAAGGCACCATAGTCCCCGGGGGAGCCCGACCCCGGGACGATCGTCACCTTTACGACTAGGCTCGCCCCTAGCCACGCATCCATTGGTACGGCAGACCGTGGATTGGCGGAGAGGAAGGGAAAGGATAGAGAAGAAAGGAAGGGGCAGGAAAGGAAATGCGGATTGGGGGGGTTACCAGACTCGGAATAAACATTTAAAAATCCATATAAATATTATCCATAAAAAATACATATTATTATATTTAATTTTATTTATTTATAATATTTATAAATAGATAGTTATTTTGTTAGTCTCGCTAAAAATCAAAAACGGCTGGATATATTTGAATATTTTTCTTATATTGTTCTATCTATTACAGGAAAGGTTAACGAATAAAAAATATGTATAGGCAAAACATAAAAAAAAACTTGAATAATTTTCTTCCAATTACGTTCAATGCATACATACCCAAGTACTTATATACCAGGAGAAGATAAGTTCACCAGGAGATATCATTTTCGCAAATTTGAATTAAATAAATAAATTGTATTTTTGTATATTATGTAATTGGCTGGACGACCGATTGGCTCAGTGGCGGGACCCTCCACCCACGGAGTCAATGGTCGCGGGTACAATTCCCGCATCGGAATAAATATATATATGGATTTATAAATATTTATTCCGATCCTGCTAACCCCCTCAATCCGCATTTCCGTTCCTGCCCTTTCCTTTCTTCTCTATCCTTTCCCTTCCTCTCCGCCAATCCACGGTCTGCCGTGCCAAAGGATGCGTGGCTAGGGGCGAGCTTAGTCGCAAGCGTGCCGACCGTCCCGGTATCGGGCTCCTCCGGGTACTATGGTGCCTTACCTCAGCATGCAGGGCTCTGCTGGGGCTGACTTTCATCCTCCCTTGCGGCTCGTGAGATTCACTAACACGAATTTAATATACCTTATTTGTTGAAATGACGGCGACGTGGTTCGCCACCCGTCACGTCCTGATTCTCATTGAGGGCGAGAAGCGACCAATGGAGAGCCGTTTCGCTGCGATGAATGGTAGCGGATAGAACTCTGTGGTTTCTGCCAACCCCTGCGCGGGATAGGCGTGAATATATATAAAAAAAAAATGTAATTGTATTTTGTATATTATTGTATATTTTTGTATTTTGTATATTATGTAATTGTAAATAAATAAATAAATTGTAGGTGAAACGAATTACACTGGGTCGTATAGTATATAATGAAAATCAAAGCAAACAAAAACAGAAAAATAATAATGTGTGTTTTCTTTACTGGGAAATAAAACTAAATCTTTCCGAAAAAACGGTCGTCGGAAACTCTCCACATCCCATCAACTATCAACGACACCAAACACACACCACCACTTTTCTACATTGCACACGATACGTGTTTAGTGACTTATTTGAGTTTTCGATAGCAACTTTCCACCTCCGGAAAGTTGCTGACGGCCGTTTTTCGGTCAGATTTAGTTTGAATTCCCCGTAAATCCACTTATTCCAGTAGAAAACACAAAATATTATTTTTCTGTTTTCGTTTGCTTGTCCGCGAATATTAACTAAGTAAAAGTTCTGACCGTCCACAAAGTATCAAGATCGTTCAATCGATCATTTATCGCGCCTAGAATGCTCCCTTTGTTCCGTTAAGAGATATGTAATAATGGAAAAATATATTTTCGGCAAGAGTAAGCCAGTTAATATCGTACTAGCGGTTCCCTTAAGCGTCTGCAGTCCCCCCCGCGTTCGACTCCTCGCATATATCACGTCCTGAATATTCTGTTCCTCTGGCACATGTGTTCAAACTAATATCTTTTTCACAATATGGGTGGTGGCTGTCCCATGCTTCATGCTTGTGAATTGATTGCGAAAAATGTCTATTGCTTGTTGGGTCTGGTATATACGAAATTATTTGCTATACCACAATGACATTTATTTATATAGAAACGGGAGAAAGAAAGAATAAGTGAGTTATCGGATAGTAACTAATTGAGGTCCAAGTCCGGCCGCATATGGAATATTTTTCTCATCCATAGTGGTGGATAGTGGTAGAGCTACGCTGCAGACGAATACTTTGTCAAGAATGGCATAATGTTTGTCTGTAGCATGAATGGGCCGGCTCGCCCGGGGAAGTAGCACACTCCCGTAAAAAAGTCGGCGTCTGAGTGGTAGCTACTGTGCTTCGTACGGTAAACGGCTCAGTTCCGGAGGCCTAACATCCCCTCCCCTCCCCCTCCCACTCCCATAATGACACTTTCCTTAAAGGTCGGCAGCGCTTCCGCACTGTCTATGGCGCTGATGATGTCTATGGGCGGCGTTGATTGCTGTCCATCAGGTGACACGCCTGCTTGTTTCCCTTTCTATCCCATAAAAAAGATCTCTGAGCTTCTCCCTCTTGACTGCAAACAACGTCGTGCGGTATAAATCGTCTATGATCAGGATCTCATCCAGCGAGATAATTCTCTGCCAATGGGGAGGGATGTCTCATCTCTTGGCGACTTTTATAGCTTTTACCATGGGGTGTGCTTTGCGGAATCGTTCGGGATGGACCTCGCCGCTGAATTCCACCACCGCCTAGCTCGCCGAAAAGAAAAGTTTCATCCCCACTATTTGGATGATCCTGTATGGTGCATTTTCCCAAAACTTCAGTCCGCGCACCATCACTCCATGGAACTAGTTACTTTCAGCGGTATTTCCAAACCGATGCGACTTTGGAGACTTTAAAAACTAAGCCTACATTATAACATTATAAAAAATACACATTACCACAATACATTATAAAAAATAAGCATACATACATATCGTCACGCCTGTTTCCCGTAGGGGTATGCAGAGACCACAGATCTCCATCCGCTACGATCCCGGCACACCTTCCTTACTTCCTCCACACAAATCCATCTTTTCATCCATCCTTTCTCTCATATTCGTCGTAGCGAAACGGCTCCCCGTTAGTCGCTTCTCGCTCTCGTGGGAATCAGGACGTGACGGGCGGCTAACCACATCATTTGTTAACAGATGTCTGTTGACGACATTAATTGCTTTCTATGCTCTTCTATAAAAGTAAGTTTATAAACATTTGAATCACCAGAGGCATTGCAGATAAGATGTCTGCCTTCAGAAGGGTAGGAGTTACTTCGAAATAGAATTCAATAAAATTTTAAGTCAGTTATTATATTTAAATATAAATTATTTTTTACTAATTATTGTGCCGTATAAAGTTTTGTGTCTCTAACTCACTTAGATAAGTCCCGTTAAAGTCAATACATGTATATTACACAGACGCAATCAATACACAGACAAATATACAGATAACTAGTCTATTATCGATTTATCAACCAATTCAGCCATGTTTTTCTTCTCTGATAGCAATTAGTTAAAACTATTATACCAGTGTTAAGTAAATATGATTGTATCTAATTTCTTGAAATATAATCACCAGCTTTTCATGTTATGTTTTGATAACATGGTGACAACTCTATCAAAACCTTCTATGGACTTTTTCAGTCAACTTAAAAAGTTACGATACATGCATTTATTTCATATCACTTCACTTATACGCCTTAATCGAACTGTATTGTATAATACGCCACCACAATTAAACAATATAACTAATATTAATATAATATTATGAAAATGAAATAAAAACACAACGTCGCTGATATAAATTGGCGGGAAATGTCCTCAGCCATGTTTAAATTTGAAACTTTAATCTCTAGCTAATCGAATAGCTAGTTTGAAATCGATTGATCGAACAATCGAACATTACAGAAAGAAAATTAGCAATATCGTTTTAAAATGATTTCTCTCAGTCACGCATTCCGTGGTTCTCATCCATGGTATAATATAAGTGTATGCCTCGTTTGAATTGATTTTTGATCATTAAAAGGGTGAAATATTGATTCTAGGAAAAGGAAAGATGACTTAAAAAAAATCTGAAGTGGTTGGTGGTCACGTCCCTCCACATCGTAGAATAATATTTTCTTAACCGCGCTGCGTCCGGTTGATAAGCCGGCCGTCACTTAGATGTGTACAGTCGTGCACGACTGTTCCAACGAACGGCTCAGCTTTGTGTTTATATGTTCAACTTAGCCCTGATTTTGAGTTAAACAACGGTTCTTCTAATATATAGCGCTTCCAAAGAAGTTTTACTAAAAAAAAAACCTTAGTATGTGTAAAATCTTGTTCAAACCACCTACTACGAGGTCATCTGAAAATTTTTCTCATTTTAAAACAAGACTAGCTTTTTGAATATAATAAAAATAATATAGTAGAATAGTAGACTAAGGCTCACCGACTTTGTTGACTGGGCTACGTGGAGAGGATGGGGTAGGATCGCGCAGTCAAGAGAGCGTATGTGGGTCGCCCAACTGGACGACGTCCTGTGGGGCGCTCCAGGTACCGGTGGAGAGACATGATTGAAGATGACTTGCGCAACCTTCAAGTCCGTAACTGGCAGGAGGTGGCGCAGTACAGGCCAAAGTGGAGTAAGATCTGTTCGGAGGCCAAGATCCATTTTGGCTCGCTGCGCCAACAAAGTTAGTTTTTAAAATAGTAGTCTTTAGAATTAAACCCACTACAGCTATAAGTAGCGATTACTTATAATTATATATTAAAAAAAAACAAACCCGTTTAATGTATTGGTTTGGTTAACACACGACTTTTTTGTACTGATAGACATGATGACAGATTTTTTATTTTTTTTAGTAGAGCAGGCAAACGCGTATGCCTATCGCGTACGTGTGTGTATGTTTAGGACGTACGCCTATTATCTGGTGGTAAGTGATTACCGTCGCTCCTAGATATCTATAAGGCCAATGGTAAATAATAACTAAACATTATATTTTGCTTCTTAATCCTTTTTTTTTTTCAAAGATGTTTTATACCATACCGAGAGAATTTGAGTTCAGTGTCTTCTAAGCACATTGAATGTAAAAAAATGAATTTAGAGAATTAGAAAAGAACTTTTGTTTTTAATACAAGTGTTAGTTTTGGCTGGGATTTGAACTTAAAACCCTACCAAGAAGTCACGTAATCTAACCACTGAAACAAACTTTTCAATGGACGTCTGTGCAAAAATTTTATATACATACATATGCATATAATATGTATTTCTTTATATGTGTTTGTCACTGAACTCATCCTAAACGCTTGGACCGATTTTGATAATTTTTTTTCTGTGTTCAAAGAGGGCTTGGATAGTTTATATTCATAATTAGACCCGATAGGTGGCAATATAATCGGGTACTGGTTGTTTCTTCAACGTCTGCCAAGAACGCTAATATAATAGTGAACTTTGTCACTTTTGTGCACGTCTGTACAGTGTTACACAAGTTATTATGATAGGACGGCTGCTTGACCGCAGATATGTCGTAAGGAGCTAAGACGAAGGGGAAGTAAGGATCAGGACATTACATATACACTATCTCTTAAAGAATTATATTTTTCCATTAAAAATACATTACTATACTAAATTTTTACTTGTACATAATTTTTTTGTAGTGGTAGAGCCACGCTGTAGACGCATAATATGTGTAGTACCACACTCCCGCAGAAAACCGGCGTCTGAGTGGTAGCTTAGCTACGGCCCTTCGTACTGTGAGCGGCTGAGTTCCGGAGGCCCAACACCCTCCCCCTCCGACAACACTTTCCTTAAAGATCGGTAACGCTTCCGCACTACCTCTAGCGCTGTGGACGTCTATGGGTAGTGTTGATTGTTTTCCATAAGGTGACACGCCTGCTCGTTTGCCTTCCTATCCCATAAAAAGAACATGAAATATAAATTCTTGTGTTAGTTAAGTATGACGCAAGTTTTCTCAAAACAAGCGGAGGAATCTTCGATTTGATTATATTCTTTTTCTATCATCGTCAATACCATGTATTAGGTATTTGACATGACTGTAATTGTGTGCGCTTTTGTGCGATTAATTTAAATTACTTTTATGAATCTTTAAAAGTTTTCACCTTATTTTTCGGACTATACGACGCACGTTTAGTCCAGTTTTTTTATGTACAAAAGGTGCATCTTGTTTGTTGTTGATGGCAATTAGTTATAACTATTATGCCAATGTCAAGTAAAATACAATAACATCAAATCTTTTGAAATGTACTTTTATCAAACTTATTAATGAACCATGAATAAATTTGATTGAACCATAGATAATTTAATATACCGTATATTAAAAAACTTTCTTTTATCAAACTTATTAATGGTTCACTTGATTAAATAAATTTTTATTTGACATGATTAGCTTATTGTAATATTTTATATCAGCACTCGATATTCGTGTTAAGAAAATCTTTTATCTATTTCAAAAGTCGGATTTTTTTATCAAACTTGTAATATGTGTAATGATTCACTTGATTAAATAAATCTCCGTTTGATATGATTAGATTGTAATATTTGATATCAGAGCTCAAGATTCATGTCGCTATTTATTTGTGTTAAGAAAATCTTTTATCTATTTCGTAAACTCCAATTATTTCACTCATTTGCCAATTCTTCAGCAAATTTCGAAAGCACGAAAATGTAATTTGCGTGAAAAGCTCATCACGGGTTTAGTGACGCTTGCCCTCCGGTTATGTAATAATTAAAGATAATATACATTTTGTTGGGTAATTGAAAACCGACGGGTGTAAACACTGAACATTTCGCGATATTAACTCATTAAGGACGGAATGTCGGTACGAGAAAACAACAATTGTTATATTTTCTAAAATCTATCTAATTGATATTATATTAATAAATAAAAATCACGTGCCACCGTATGTCATACAAGTACTTATTTTTTTTCTTTTCTTTGATGGCAATTAGTTATAACTATTATGTCAGTGTCAAGTAAAATGAAATAATATCAAATCTCAATCTAGTCAGCTTGTCACGTTACGTCTTGATAAAATGGTGGCTATTCTATCAAAACCTTCTATGGATTTCTTCAGTCAACTTAAAAAGTTACGATACACGCATTTACTTCATATCACGTCACTTATAAGCCGTAATCGAACTAAATTGTATAATACTTCACCACAATTAAACAATATAACCTGATAATAATATAAGATTATGAAGATGAAATAAAAACAAGTCACTGATGTAAGTTGGCGGAAAAAGTCAATGTACTTATTTAGATTGGTAATAAATTTGTAATTCTCTGCCTATATACATTTGCACCACGCAATTGTCTATGGACAAAGGTGAACATTTTTTTTTCTTTGATCACAATTACCTTTAACTATTATACCAGTGTCAAATAAAATATAATAGCACCAAGTATTTTTAAATGTATTATACTAGTCAGCTTGTCACATTACGTCTTGATAAAATAGTGGCTATTCTACCAAAACCTTCTATGGACTATTGCAGTCAATTTAAAAAGTTACACGTATTTATTTCATATGGCTCCACTTATATGCCTTAATGGAACTATATTATACAATTAAACGATAAAACTATAACATAAGAAGATTAATACAATGAAAGAAAAATACAATGTCGCTGATGTAAATTGGCGGGAAAAGTTGGGTGATTAATTATTATTAAATAATCCTCATAGTTCTTTGCTTGCGCTACTTTAAAAAAAAAATGAAGTCATCGCTTATATAATAAGGTTAAAATGTCCTTTGCAGAATGATTTTATCTTAGACTCTGTACTTTCTTTTAAAAATTCTTTAACAGCTTTATTTAAACAAAAGCCGCCGACATGCAATATTCATAGTCTAATAAATATTCATAGCGTTAAACTCGCCATTGTCTGTTATCTTTTTAAGGGGAGGCTTACAGACGGACATTCTTTTTTATTCTGTTTCTAGAAACTTCTTCTTTTCCGTTTTATGTTCGATAGTTAATGTAACAATTTTAATATTTACATTAAGCAATAACTCAAAGCCATAAAAAACCTTTGTTTTTTTTTATATCTAGACATCGTAGAAATGTAAATATATATGTATTTTTAATGCCGAAATCGGTCAGGCTCGGCTGTATATAATACGCCACCACAATTAAACAATATAAATGATAATTATATAAGATTTTGAAGATGAAATAAAAACACAACGTCACTCATGTAAGTTGGCGGGAAAAGTCAATGTCCTTATTTAGATTGGTAATTAATTTGTAATCCAATTTCTATAGACATTTGCACCACACAATTGTCTATGGACAAAGGTGAATTTTTTTTTTCATTTTCTTTGATCTCATTTACCTATAACTAATATGCCAGAGTCAAATTTTTGAAATCATTTTGAATTTTTAAAATCTCTCTTCTTAGTCGGGTAGTCTTGGCAGAGGAGTGGTGGTCATCAGCTGGTCGTGTCTTGTGTCGCCAGTTTCACGATGTGCCTCGATTTCTCTCTGTTGTTGGCCTCTTGTGAGCATTCAATGATCGAAGTGTGAGTGACGGACTTTATCAAATCAGTCCATCTGGTCATCGAGCCTTAGAATAAACTCCATTTAATCTAGATTAGATGGTACAAATGAAATAATTTGTGAATCATTTATTAGCTACTGGCATAATAGTTATAACTTAGTTGTTATTAATTAAACAAGTAATATAAAAAAAATATATAATCAATTCCTACTTTTATATCTTGTTTAATATAGTATATAAGAGAATTTTTTTCTCCCATATAAAAATACCGATAAAATTAATTAAATTAAATTTAATGAATTAATTTTTGAAAAAAACTGTATACATGTATAGTATTTGGGGAGAGTGTGAACTATTAGTAGGAATTAAAAAAGGAAAGAAGACTACACTACAAGATGACATATAATTTATTATTATATAAATATTGTTAGAGTTTATAAAATTAAAAAAGTATAACAACTATTGAAGTACTAATCTTCCCCTGTTGTCCACAATACCGACTCTTTGCATCCATCCTATGAAACCTCTATTCTGTCTCATGTCCGCCATTTTGCCACCAACACATACAGATAAGGGATGCCTATGCCAAACTAAAAAAAAAAAAAACAATTTATACGTCATTTATAACTTTTGGCGCTAACTTCGCGTAGATGTAGTTATTTTTTTATCAAGACACTTTTTTTTCAGTTATTTATTAGATGTATTGCATGATTCTTCGGCGTTTTGTACTCTAGTCGTAAAACAATTAAATCCATTGTTAATGGAGTCAGGCGTTACTTTGCGGAAATCCATCACTATGTGGACAGTCAAAAGTTTTACTTAGCTAAGATCCGCGACAAGCAAAACAATAACAGAAAATTAATAATGTGTGTTTTTCTGCTGGATGAAGTGGAATTATTTGGAACTTAAACCAAAAACTTACCGAAAATCGGCCATCAATTCTCCACCCACCAACCACTACACACCAACACCAAACACACATTACCACTTTCCCATCTTGTAAATGACACGTGTTTTGCCCCAACATGAGGCATCTTCAGGTATAGTAGACTCTACGGAAGACTACCGAAAAGTGACTTTTTTCCAAATAAATCCACTTCATCCAGCAGAAAAACACACATTATTAATTTACTGTTATTGTTTTGCTTGTCGCGGATCTTAGCTAAGTAAAACTTTTGACTATCCACATAATTAAATCCATTACTAAGATAAAATCGCCGTAAAGAAAAGTTTCATCCCCACCATCTGGATGAGTGGCGATCCACTACGGTGCGCTTCTCGTGAAAATTCTTTCCACGCACAACCACTCTGTGGAACCAGCTACCTTCGGCGGTTTTTCCGAACCGATACGACATTGGCACCTTCAACAAACGAGCCTAAACATACCTAAAAGGCCGGCAACGCTTCCGTGACTCCTGCGGTGTCGCGGTTGTCTATGGGCGGCGTTGATTGCTTACCATCATGTGCGTACCAACACGCCGGCTCGTTTGCCTTCCTATCCCATTAAAAACCAATTTTTTTCTTTAATTTATCATTACATTTTGTAACTTAATTACTAAATATTTACAAATTATAAAAGTGTATATATTTCATCACATTAATAAAGGTGGATTATTTCAAAGTTTCCTACTAAACTACTTTTCAAAAGGCCTGTAGTTGAAAAGGATATTAAAGACTGCGCTGGAGGAAGTATCTCACCGACTCTGTATAGGCAGGAATTAAAGTCCAGCTTGCAGTGGTTGAGAAAAACCCGCTTACGTCCCGTACCGGATACGGCGCACTGAGGATCGTAGTCATCTGTGCAGCTGGAGGGGCACGGATGAGAACAGAACTGCCCATCGACCTCCAAGTTCATTGATCTTTAAAAAAATGGAGCCTAGTTAAAAAGAACGAATTGAAGAACTGAGGAATATTTTTATATTGACCAAAAAAAAAAAAAGTTTCATCCCCACCATCTGGATGATCCAGTACGATACGTTTTTCATGAAACTTTTCCACGCAACACTACTCTATGGAACCTGCTACCTCCAGCGGTGTTTCCGAATCGATACGACATTGGATCCTTCAAAAAATAAGCCTACACTTTCCTTAAAAACCAGCAACTGGAAAGCAAAATGAAAGGATTTGGAGGAGGCCTATACTCGACGAGAGATCCTTAACAAGAATAATTAAATGTACTATGTAAGTATTACAAATATGATTGACTTGTCAAGGATATAACAAGACCTATAAACTGACAAGTTGGAGGTAGGAAGCGAAAAATAGATCGGACTGGAAGGATATTCTGGACGAAGCCAAAGCCACGGATGTAGTGTCTTTGTTGATGATAATATTGAAATAAATGAATTTATTATCATTTTATAATGCTTTAATACATGCCTTCTCGAAAAGCTTCGCCTGGGATTGTCTTTTGTCCCGCTAGAAGACTTAGCTGGAGGTAGTTGTACCGGCTTGAATGAGAACGGTCTTTCCGAATAATGTGAACCGACGTTCTTGCAATTGTTCATAGACACTGGTCTATATCCTGCAAAAGAACAGGGAGGTGATTTAACACATTGAAGACGGTATGCGCTGAAAAGTGTCTAGCCTCAGTTCCCGCGCATTTTTATTATTATCACTACAACCTTCTTTTTTTTCATGTCTATTTGTTGTCTTTACTTGCAATTAAACAATATTCTAAAAAACGTGAATTTCCGTCATCCGTCGCCAACAGTTGAAAAATAAAAGTCGGGAATTCCCGTCTTGCGTCTTCAATGTGTTAACGGGCGGTCGGCACGCTTGCGACTAAGCTCGCCCTTAGCCATGCATCCTTTGGCCGACCGTGGATTTGCGGAGAGGAAGGGAAAGGATAGAGAAGAAAGAAAAGGGCAGGAATGGAAATGCGGATCGGGGGAGTTACCAAACACAGAATAAATATTTATAATTCCATATATCAGAGATCGCGTTTCAGTAAAAGTAGTGTGGATAACTTCTATCTACGTACCACCACTCTGTGGAACGATATACTTCAGTTGCAGTTCCGAACCGACAGGTACGTTAAAAACATATAACATAACATAGTTCGGCGTTGATTGTTTTCCATCAGGTGACACACTTGTTCGTTTGCCTTTTTATCCCATAAAAAAAACAAAAACAGACCGTGGATTGGCGGAGAGGAAGGGAAAAAGAATGAAAAAATGGATTTAGATAGGATGATAGGGATATGATACTAACGCAACGGAAGACAAGGAGTGACACGGTAGTAGCTCGGGAGGCTGGGACCGTGTACCCATGTACCAATACCATTGTGGCGTCTGTACACACCACATTGTTTTTAGTGTGGCAACATTGTACACCCAGTGCCTCGTCCACTTCTCGATCCGCTCGAATAGCAACAACACGCATCATATTTGTTCCGCGCAATTTTAATATAACTATTGTTAACAATTTATATCACTGTTTTATACAATTTAAATATCATCCATGTATGTAATATACCGTGTGTGTACAAGTAATAAATAGAAAGTTTGCAAGTGAATCTGGATTTATTTTAACTTCAACTCGAAGCCTCAACACGTCTTCACCATAACTAGGCAAAGATAGGCGGCTAGGTAAAGATACTCTCTGACCTGCAATATATTTTGAATGAGGCGTATAAATGATATGCAATTAAGTGTCGTGACAATCCGAATTTACATTTCAAGAAACTTGATTTCACTATGGCACAACTTGCGAAATATAAAAGTTTCATTCCCACCACTTGGAAGAATGGTGAATCAAGTACGGTGCGGGTTTTTCCCAAAACATCATTCCATGCAACATCACTGTATGGAATCAGTTAACTTTAGAGATATTTCCGAACTGATACATCATTGGAACCTTCAAAAAGCAAGCCTTATTATAGTAGACTCTACGGAAAACTCTTCCGTAGTAAGCTAAGCAAAAATTCTGACTGTCCACATAATATAGCTTTAACTAAACCGATGTGTTGAGAATCATTTACTCACTATTTATTCTTTGTCTAAATGCGCAGTTGACTTTTCTAAAAAAGCACTCATTTAAAAATAGTCTATATTTCCATTGGTTCTGGTCCATTTTCCCGCCGCAGACGGGATCCAGCGTACTATTGCAATCGAGATACGAGCAGTTCAGACGTTTGAGTGTTGTGTCTACCGATCCCACTGCGGGTCGAAGCTTCTCTTTCTTCTTTTTAACTTCGTTCTTTTTGTTTTCTATCTTATCTTCTTGATCCATATTTTTACCAGATACGAAAAGTGTCTCCTTGTTAGGCGGTTCTGTAAGATACGGAAAAATATAATATGACTATTTGTCTACATTAGTATCTTTTACTGTTTTCACGAGAAGTGTCTCCAGGAATTGTGTGGAATAATTCTTGCTGCTGAATTCCTCTACCTTACAACACATTACAAAGGAAAATTCCACCTTTATTATCATGACAGTATGCAATGCAATCGTGTGTTTTTTTATGGGATAGGAAGGCAAACGAGCAGGCGTGTCACCTGATGGAAAGCAATCAACCGGAGCACTATAGGCAGTGCGGAAGCGTTGCTGACCTTTAAGGAAAGTGTCATTATGGGAGAAGGGGGACGGGGGGGGGGGTCACTATCAACGACTTTTCTACATTTAAATTTATTTACAAAAATTATGATTAATTTACTATGCCTATTTTATAATGGCAAAGAATATTATAGTAATTAATTAATGAGTTACTACAATATTTAAACTAAACAAGGTTAAAAATCGACAAACCTGTTTCGGAATTAGCTTTTTTATCACCTAATACATCACTCAATGTCTTTCTGTTCATCAGATCTATAACACTCACATCTCCATCATTTAGATGTTCATCACCATTTCTCATCACTGCTTTCTCATTTGGCACAAATATCACGTCTTCTGTGTCTCCTGCGTGCAATTCGGTTGCTACTTTCTTAATTGGTTCTTTGTTTTCCTCTTTTGCAATGTTGACTAGTTCAAATACTGTAGTAACTTCAAGTAAATCTGAATCAACGAAAATGGGTTTTGCATTACCTACTTCACTGTGACCTTCATAGGTTACAATTACGTCTGAGGTATTTTTTGGTGTGTGACAGATAACATCCACGGAAAGAAATAGAATCGAAGTGATTGTAATTTTAATTTCGTTCATATTGTTGATATATATTTAATTTGAACATTAATTGATTACTTGTAGATTATTTTATTTACGTATAAAATAAAAAAAAAATATTTAGAATTCCCCAAGAATAAAATGTATCTACTTATTTGGTTTTATTTGAAATCACTGATTGCTTTCGCAGTACGATTGTGTTAATTTTTAGTGAACTAAACTGAATTCAAAGTGTTATACAAGATTGGTACTTATATTGTTAACTATGAAACAATAGAGTTTACTTAACTCGAGGTCAAATATTCCAAAATAATCATAACGAAAAATAGTTATGGATTCAATATTTTTTGGTACAGGCCACGAATAAACTGGCTCATGTAATCTGCGAAAAAAATTTCTTAAAATTTTGGATATCTTATATCTTTGTTGAACGATATCCCCAGTGCGTTGATATCCTGATTTTTAGATATTATTTTATTTCTATACTATAAATATGGGTAAATGGTAATAAATAAGTGCATAATAACTGTTTCAATAAATAATTATGAAAATGATCTGAGTCAATTAAAAACTTTAAAAACAATATTATTGTATGAAATTCATACAAAATTGTCAGAACCGTATTTTAGTTTTTTTTACTTTTCATATAGCGCCATCTGTTAACTTATACCAGTATTACGTAGAAGCTTATTTAACTGATGTTTGGTATTATTTGTCTAGTATTGATACGTAAAATGATAACTAGATGGCGCTGTCCGGTTACGCAGTAATGTATTGATTTTTAAGCAATGAAATGCCTAGCGCTTTTGTACTCCGCGGCAGACATTTAATTTTTTAGTTTCATTAATAGGAGTGCTCTCGTCTTTTGTGACCGAAGTTGAGCTGTTGTAATAATTATAATTCATCACTAGGTGGAACTAGTTGCAACTCCCATTAATTTGTATAAAATTAAAAAGAAATTTGTTAGGGGTGTATTAATTCATACGTCCTTCAAGGCCTTTGGGCTTCGAAATGTAATGTTTTGTTTTACTTTTATAAAAGCTTATAAATTCCTTTGTTCTGGTGATGAATCGAGCTCGGAAAATTTATATAGAACATTCTCGAAAATTTGTATAGATCATTCTCAGTTGAAAGTTTAATTTATAAAATAGTTTTCATCGTTGGGAATTCCTTTAATTAGTTTGCTCGATTGTTTTGATACGCACATAAAAACAAAGGACTTCTAGGCCAAGGCCGTTGGGTTCAAAACTTCTTTCCGTGCACCACCACTCTATGGAAAAAAGCTTCTCATTAGAATCTTCAAAAAACAAGGTGGCGAAAGAAGTTTCTCACTGAAATCTTTAAAAACATTTCGTAAAGGCCGGCAAAGCTTCGGTAATGTCTATGACACTGCGGATGAGCTATATCGGTTACTTTGGTTCTTCGAGGGATGTTTTGGACGTGTTTATTTTTTTATATTAAAGTTTTAAATGCGTTGTATGATTCTAGTTTTAAGCCATTTATTTCTTATTTAAATATTAAACAAAGAACAAAATTGTAACTTTGAATTTTGTTGTTTTTTTCGCATGCAGGAAACACGCATTGTTGTATCTATTGTAGTGATACATTGATAAATGTATCATGTATCACTAATGTAATAAATTTTTTTGTATGAATTTATTAAAACCTATATAAAAGGTTTTAATAAATTCATACAAAAAATTTTATATATTAATCTTTTTTGAAAATCGTAATTTAAAATAAAAAAGACATAAATTGTTTTATAAAACAAAAAATATTCGATCGATTGACGCCTCGTATGTAACATATCTCCCTTCATCGCACAATAAATAATATTCATAAAGTATAGATAAAGTACGGATAAAATATAAATATAGGGACAGTGAATAGAAAAATAAATTAATTTCACTTGGAAGAATTTCATTATATAGAAGATAAAAACCCCCGAAAGGTCCCGTGTGACGCCGTTAGCAGAACGGCTGGCACGCCACACTATCTAGAATGTCTGGTGGCAGGTTTTCAAACATAAGTTATAAAAATAGTTTTTTTTATACAAAGGATATAAATAAAATTCAATATCTTTTTTTTATGAAGAAGAGAAATGCTGGTTTTAATCTTTGTAAATTATTTTGGCTAAATTTTGATCGCCGCGTCGGGCACACTCTTGGTATCTAGCCACAGTATTCTGCGTCCCTCGCTGAAGTAGTCATGTCAGGATGACGTTGACCTCGTGAACTATAATTATTTTAGTGCTAAGATGGTTGGCTTCGTATTATTGATTTTACTTTTGAGGTAAATCCCACAGAAAAACGTCCATAGGGATGAGATCCGGCGACTTGGGTAGCCATGGCATTGCCGACAGGGATTATCAATTTGTTAGGCAACAAATCACGAAGAACCTCCATGATCTCTCTGGTAGTATGGCGTTGTAGCTACCTACTACAGAATATATACTTCAAGAACAAATTCGCGGAACACGCTTTGTTACTACGCATTCGTGGAATGCGCTTTGATTCTTCACATTCATGGAACGCGCTTTGATTCTTCACATTCATGGAACGCGCTTTGTTGGTGCACACGTGCAGGCACGCCCGCGTCCCCCGCACCCTCTCTTCTCTTCTCTCGCCATTCATCAGTTGTATATATAATAGGTCCACTTGTGTAAAGAAAAAAGAGTATTAAACCAGACTCCTGTTGCATCACTTCGCAGTTAAGATACTACCTCTTACAGCGTCATCTTGTTGAAACCATATGCGTAAGTGAAGGCGGGATGTTCGAATTATTCGACCGATTCGGCAGAAGGATATTCGACCTAAAATCCAATTCGGCCACTGGACTGGCCCTATACCTATATCTATCTTCACACTTTATAAGGATAATCTCATTGGTAACCAGAATGTATAAAATTAGGTTTAACAGTTTTATTAACAAAAAAGAAAGGACAAGTAGACGCACAGTAAACGGGTCTTTGCACGCAGCAAGTCCATTTACAAGTTGTCTCTCATCGAAATGTTTAAATAATAATTCTTTAATTCTTTATTTGTATAATGTGAGGTTATAACAAGATGAATAAAAGAGACGTATAAAAGCTCCATCACATTGCCACTTACGGCGTACAAATTTCATTAATACACACACTATTAGAAATAACTAAAACAATTATTACAAATCTAAATACATAGCTAGATTATTATATCATTAAAATTATAATTTATTATTACATTTATATATCACTTTTTACTTTACACTATATATTTATCTATTATATACATTTGATCGACTCTTTAAATCTATTAGCCATTTATGTAATCTTTTTTTAAATTATGTTGCGTTCCATTCTTTTAATTCATGAGGTATATTATTGTAAATGCGTATACACATGAACAGGCAACTATTTACATTTGCTGAGTCTGGGGTGATCATCCAACACTAATCTTCGAGGATCACGCCGAGAAAGACCAGCGTTATCATTGGCTGTTTTAAATAGTTCTTGATGCCTCGATACAAATACACACACCTCATATATATAGAGAGCTGGCAATGGTAGTAGGCCAAGCTTCTTGAATACTGGCTGACACGATTCCTGTGGTTGAAGACCATAAATTGCCCTAATAAAAGAGAATAAATAAGAAAATGATCTACTTGGAGTAAACGAGTATTGGAGACTGCGTATTTTAAGACTTTGTGTGGGCACAAGTAGACGTATAGAGAAAAACCTATCTAAACAGCAACCAAGTTGGAAAAGTGGTGATGTATGTCATGTGTTGTCGATATTGGTTGTGAGTTGCTGACAGGCGTTTATACCGGTAACATTTAGTTTGAGTTCCCCGTAAATGCATTTCATCCAGTAGAAAACACACATTATTATTTTTCTATTTTTCTTTGCTCGTCGCGGATCTTAGCTTAGTAAAAGTTCTGACTGTCCACATAGTAATGGATTTCCGCAAAGTGACGACCTGACTCCATTAATTCTCCATATATTTTTCTTTTTTTTGGTGGCAATTAGCTTTATCTATTATGCCAGTATCAAATTTTTTATTAGATAGGAAGGCAAACGAGCAAGCGTGTCGCCTAATGGAAAGTAATAAACGTCGCCTATAGCTACACCATAGGAATTGAAAATGCGTTCCCGGCCTTTCAGATATGTGTAGGCTTGTTTTTTTGAAAGCTCCAACGTCCTATCAATTCGGAAATACCGGTGAAGATAACTGATTCCACAGAGTGGTGATGAACTGATTCCATAGAATGAAGTTTGAAACGGCCGTCAGCAACTCGCCAACTACCAACCACTATCAACAACACCAAACACACACCACAACTGGTGTTACCGCCACTTAGCCAAGTAAACGTTCGGACTGTCCACATAGTAATGGATTTCCACAAAGTGACACCTGACTCCAATAACAATACAGATGCTGCGCTCTCTTCAAACATTTATTTTAAACGAGGCGATATACATAAAGTACGTCTGTTCGTCTCTAAACAATACGCGGTTTTTTTTTATATTCACGCCTATCTCCCGCAGGGGTTGGCTGAGACCACAGAGCTCCATCCGCTACTATTCATCGCAGCGAAACGGCTCTCTATTAGGTTTACGCCATCGCTTTACGCCCTCTTGAGAATCAGTACGTACGGAATCAGTAATACGGATGGCGAACCACGTCGCGGTCATTTTCAACAAATTAGTTATAATAAATTCGTCTTAGTGAATCCCACGAGCCGCAAGGGAGGATGGAGGTCAGCCCCAGCAGAGCCCTGCATGCTGAGGTAAGGCACCATAGTATCCGGGGGAGCCCGATCCTGGGACGATCGGCACGCTTGCGACTAGGCTCGCCCCTAGCCACGCATCCATTGGCACGGCAGATCGTGGATTGGCGGAGAGGAAGGGAAAGGATAGAGAAGATAGGAAAAGGCAGGAAAGGAAATGCAGATTGGGGGGATTACCAGACTCTCAGAATAAATATTTATAAATCCATACATATATTTATTCCGACGCGGGGATCGAATCCGCGACCATTGACTCCGCGGGCGGAGGGCCCCGCCACTGAGCCAATCGATCGTCATTTATTTTAAACGACGCGATATATATTCAGTACGTCTGTTTTTCTCAAAACAATACGCGGTTAGTATGAAGAATATTGAATATTATTACAATTAAATCGTTGGCGCGTATTTCAAGTCCCCATAAAAACAAAGACATGTTTGTATTGAAAACCGAACGTTGTCCGCGGACATTTCTATATTTTTATAATACGCTGTATTTTTACAATAAAGGTCATAGAGAATAATATTTATCTGTTAATATTAACATATTTATAATGTGTTCGTTGAAAACACTAATTTATCTTTGATATTTTCAAAATAAAGACTGAATTGTGGAACCGGCTACCTCCAGCGGCGTTTTCGAAACACTTTCATGATTATTTCATAAACAGCCTGCGGCAGTCCATTGTAAGACTCGGGCCTTACCCAAGAAGCGTCAACTAGCCCGGTCTTCGGCTACACGTGCAGTTTCTACCAGTCGCCCTGCTCAGATCGTCGCACCGTCTAGCCGGGGGGCGTCCCACACTACATTTGCCGAGACGCGGTCTCCACTCCAGCACTCGTCTGCTCCAACGACTGTCGGATCTCCGACAAACGTGATCAGCCCATTGTAACTTCAGTTTGCTAATTCAAAAGACTACATCGGTGACTTTAGTTCTCTGTGTGGGTTTGTTCATTCCGAATCATATCTACCAGAGAGAATCCGAGCATAGCTCTCTCCAGAGCTCTCTGAGCGACTTTGAGCTTATGAAGCAGACGAACTGTAATAGTCCACGTTTCGGCGTCGTAAGAGAGTATGAGAAAGACACATTGGTAGAAGACTTTTGTCTTTAGGCTCTGAGGTATGAGCGACGAGAAGACCTGATGAAGTTTTTTAAATGCTGCTTACACTTTAATAAGAAATAATTGTGTGTACCTTTAACTTAAAAAATAATATGTGTATAATTCAATTCTTTGTTTTATATTTTACCTTACCGTATTATATTAATATTAGATATATAATAAATTTTATATAATGACAATATATTTATAATACATATAAATTACTTTATACTATGTGGACAGTCAAAAGTCTTACTTAGCTAGGATCCGTGACAAGCAAAACAATAACAGAAAATTTATAACGTGTGTTTTTTTGTGCTGGGTGAAGTGGATTTATTTGGAACTTAAATCAAAAACTTACCGAAAATCGGCCATCAACTCTCCACCCACCAACCACTATACACAACACCAAACACACATTACCACTTTTCCATCTTGTAAACTTATCGGAAAATCCTTTCGGTTATTGTTTTGCTTGTCGCGGATTTAGCTAAGTAAGACTTTTGACTGTCCACATAGTAATGGATTTCCGCAAAGTAATGCCTGACTCCATTAATAATCTTAGTTCACACTGAAAATCAGCGCTGTGGCTTGCAGCGGCTTTTTGCTGAGTGGACCTTTTCATAACCCATACTGCAGTATAGGTAAAATAATATACTACTATTATTATTTGTAATTGGTTTTTTTTATGGTTTTGTGTTCGATATAGTTTTAGTCTTTAATTTCTGTGTCGTTTCTTTTATACAGTATTTTCTTTTATAGTATATTCTTTTATAGTATAGTAGGCAGGCAATCTTAATTATATTTTTCTTTCTTTCTTTCATGTTTGTATATTATTTTTTCATTCTTGCAAATTAGTGCTACGGTTCAGAATGAAGACCACTAGGCCATCGTTTATATTGTGAAACAGTCAAGTCGGGCCGATCGGCCTCTTGTTACGCTCCACGATAAATGCTTTCTGCGTCTTGTAAGCCTCTAGGCGTGTATGTATCCATCATAATTGACGTCACGTTATGTTGTAATTATATAGGTATATTTGACGAGACCTACCACTTCAATGTGCTGTGCAGTGCTACATATCTTTCTACGTATGTTTAATTGGGTTCCTCTAAATCAGGGGTACTTAAAGGGGACTATATCGACCCCCTTGGAGTCATAAATTACCATCAACCACAAATTTTTTAAACTGTTAAGTGTTTTGACTCAATATAAATAAAAACTAGAGATAATATTTTTTAAAATAATTTGACTATGGGTTTCTGAGGTATCAGTACATTTTGAAAATGGGGTCTCTTGCCCAAAATAGTTTGGGAATCTCTGCATTAAACTATAACTTAAGCAGCTTGGCACTTGTCTCTGTAGATATTTCGATTTTCTTTTATACAAGATCAACTTCAATTTTCATCTATACGTTTTCATCATTGTTTGCTATTTTTTAGTTGAACAGCTAGGAATCAATAGATAGCACTGTTATTAAGTTATTAATGACTTCTTCATAAATTTATGGACCAAAATTACTAATATCATCAATGTAAGTTGGTTTATTGTGAAAAAAAAATTAGAGGCAGTCATGAGGACTGCCGACGCAGAAGTGAAAACTTAAAACTGTATTTTGGAATTGTAATATTAGTAACATATTTAGTACTCACTGTTGTACTGCACAATCATCCGACAATTCAACAATTGAAATAATCAAATTAAAACACAATATAAAGAACAACGCAAAGTATACACACTTAGAACTTTCCACGTAAATAGTTAAACTTTATTTGTATAGATGTACACAACACTGATATTATATAACATGTGAGGGTGATAGTAACAGATATGCTGCTATTACTATAGCATGTTGCTGACGCGACTCACAAAACTTTATCCATCCATGAAGCGCCCAACGCACACACATACAATGGGGTATATACAATGTGTTGGCGTGATGCGTGTACGTAGGCAGCTGCGCGCGCATTAACTGTGTTTAAAGTATGTCTATAACTATATTCATACCTTGAGCATGTCGCTGACGTGAATCCATAGATTTGTTCCTAATCAGAGTCGTGTAAAGCGGCTATAGCGTTTCCACTTCAATAAAAGAATCTATACCTGATAAATGGCGTTGAAGTTGATTGAAATGATTTAAGAAATCAAACTCATTGTGCAATCGAACGAACATTTAATTTACATATGTAATGATGAAATTTATCGATTTTTTGTACCTATTACACCTACCAAATGTAGGTGTAAGAGGTACATATAAATAAAGAAGTAGTAAATTAACACTAGATATACCAGCGATAACACTAGATATACCAGTCAAAAACGCAAATTATTTTTACTAACAACATATATACAGTAATATAAACTTTATAAAATTAATTCTTTAGTTATAACTAGAAAAGTCATGATATCATTACGAAAAAAAAAAATATAACACGTAGTAGGAATTTTAAATTGAAATACCGAAAACAGTTATTTTGACTGGTCTGGTATATCTAGTGTTAATATAAAAAGATTTAGAAATAGAACTAGAAAAAACTTTCTTCATGACACCTTTTTGTTTTAAAATAGCTAAAAATAAAACTAATAAATAAAAAAAATAAAATAACCTTAATCTAACAAGTGTCATAAAATGGTCATAAAAAACTTCGGGCAATTTTGTGATTTTTAAGGAATTGACAATTATATATATGACAGATTTGTCATCGCGGAGTCCGCAAAGAGAGTGCGGACGGCATGAACACTCACTTTTTTATATTTCATTATTAGTTCTTTTGATAATAAATAATGAATATAGACGACCGATTGGCTCAGTGGCGGGGCCCTCCGCCCGCGGAGTCAATGGTCGCGGGTTCGATTCCCGCATCGGAATAAATATGTATATGGATTTATAAATGTTTATTCCGAGTCTGGTAACCTTGCCCCCAATCCGCATTTCCTTTTCTGCCCTTCCACGCATCCATTGGTACACCAATCCACGGTCTGCCGTGCCAATGGATGCGTGGCTAGGGGGAGCCTAATCGCAAGCGTGCCGACCGTCCCGGGATCGAGCTCCCCCGGGTACTATGACGCCTTACCTCAGCATGCAGAGCTCTGCTGGGACTGACTTCCATCCTCCCTTGCGGCTCGTGGGATTAACAATTCGCATTCACAATGACGACGACGTGGTTCGCCACCCGTCACGTCCTGATTCTCACAAGGACGAAAAGCGACTAATGGAGAGCCGTTTCGCTTCGATGAATGGTAGCGGATGGAGCTCTGTGGTCTCTGCCAACCCCTGCGGGGGATAGGCGTGAATATATAAAAAAAAAAAATAAATATGACGTCTAACAATGGAAACTCGCAACCTTCCTTTACGTTACAAGGGACGGTGCTACTAATTAGCTGATGTGTAACCTCGAGGCGGTTTATAAGACTCTGTTACCTTACAAACTACATATTTATCGCTGGTGAATTTAATATTAACGACCCTGGGGCTCCTGGCGACTGACCTTTGGAGTATATCTCTCCACGCGCTATCACTATACAACCAGCTACCTTTAGCGGTATTTCTGAATAGATACGATATCGGAACCTTCAAAAAACAAGCCTATAATTTTTTTAAAGGCTTGTATTGCGTATGTGATGACTATGGCATAGCACATGTGATAGTTGATGGCACATCATTCGTATATTTCATGGAATATATCATGGGGAGCGCTTCGAGGAATTAATTGTTCGGATTCATTCCGGCCGCTGAATTCCAACTTTAACAATCTTACAACTCGCCACATAGAAAAGTTTCATCCCCACCATATGGATGAATAGCGGTTATTATAGAATAGAAGTATATAGCTCCATGGGGAAGGCCTATGTCCAGCAGTGGACTGCCGCAGGCTGCTGATGATAGAATAGAAGTTTCTGGAAAAAAACACAGTTCTGAATGTACTATGTTTTTTCCAGAAACTTCTTTCCGCGCACCACTACTGTGTGAAACTAGCCACCTTCAGCGGTATTACTGAATCCTTACGATATCAGAACCTACAAAAAAAACAAGCCTGCACATTTATTAAATACCTGCAACGCTTCCGCAATGCCTATGGCACTGCAGGTGACACGTCTGCTCGTTTGTCTTTTTATCAAATAAAAAAATATATAACAAGTAGCAGCGCGGTCAGAATCTTTATAGATATACAATTTTCAGTATGGTTTTCTTCTCTGTCTCAAGTGTTATCACGACATCATAGCTGAGGGCGTCCCACACTACGTTTACCGAGACGCGGTCTCCACTCCAGCAGTCATCTGCTGCAACGATTGTCGGATCTCTGACAAACGTGACCAGCCTATTGCCACTTTAGTTTACTAATTTGAAAAGCTATGTGCGTGACTTTAGTTCTCCGGCGAATTTGTTCATATGTATCCTAGTTAATATATATTTCTTTTACCAGAAGGATTATAGTACTGATAATCAATCTGTTTCAGGTTCCGAGCAAAGCGATGCCCTGCTTAGTCAACGAATCGACGTCAGCCGCCTGCAAGGGTAAGCATAATGAACAGTTTATCGATATTCTGATGTTCTCGTAGAGTCCTGTTTCTCGTAGAGGTACGCAGAGACCACAGATCTTCATCCGCTACGACCTCCATCCCGGCACACCTGCTTCCTCCACACTCATCCTACTTTTCATCCATCCTTCCTCTCACGTTCATCGTAGCGAAACGGCTCTCCGTTCATCGCTTTTCGCCCTCGTGGGAATCAGGATGTGACGGGTGGCGAACCACGTCGCCGTCACATTTTTAACAAATCAAGTATATTAAGATTTGTCATAGTGAATCCCACGAGCCACAAGGCAGGATGGAGGTCAGCCCCAGCAGAGCCCCGCATGCTGAGGTAAAGCATAGTACACGGGGGAGCTCGATCCCAGGACGGCCGGCACGCTTGCGACTAAGCTCGCTACGCATTCTTTGGCACGGTAGACTGTGAATTGGCGGAGAGGAAGGGAAAAGGATAGAGAAGAAAGGATGATGGGGATATAATGCTATCGCAACGGAAGACGAGGAGTAACACGGTAGCAGCTCGGAAGGCCAGGCTCGCGTTTCCGTGTACCAATACCATAACTGGCGACTAGGTAAAGATACTCCCTGAGACAAGCGTGATGATATGTATGTATGTATTATCTGGTACTTCACTGCTGGACACGGGCCTCCAGGTTCGGGAAGATTCCACCAAAATGTTCCAGCGGGCCTGGGATGAGATATATGATAATGTCTAGCTATATGCTGAATACGTTATTTTAAAAGAGCGGGAGAAAATTGATGAGGGAGTTTCTTGCGCCGTTTCTTCTTATTACAGAGCGTCACTTTGTTTTCGAAGAATGGCATAATATTTGTCCGTAGCATGAATGGGCCGGCTCGCTCGGGGAAGTACCACACTCCCGCAGAAAATCTGCGTCTGAGTGGTAGTATGGTGAGCGGTTGAGTTCCGGAATCCCAACACCTTCCCCTTAAAACAATACGTGACAATATCAATACTGCTGAAATCTGACTGTTAGAATTTGTTTTTTATTTTTATTTTTTATATATTATATTTTTTTTTAAGCAAGCGTCAACTCATTATTCTGCCACTGGACATTTTATAGGTCTAGTTTTAAAACAAGTTTACCTTAAATATAGCTATTAGACTTTGTATAAGTGATCTTATTAAATGCTTCCAAATATTCTAGTCACAGTACCAAATACCAATTTAGATTATTCGAATATTAATGCCAGTACAAAGACAATCTTATTATAAAGTACAATAAAACTAGATTATTAACTTTTCTAATATGTTCTGGGTGTTATACCCACAAGTTTTTGTTCTAAGAATTGTTAAATCCCCGGTTAATAAATGTTGTTATAATTATTCTTGATAAAGAATATTAATAGAGTAACTTTTTCGTGCTTGGTAAATTTTAAAGTAAGGAAACTTAAGTACATTAAACTTAATTTAATGGCTACTATAAATACTGGCTGAGTTTAGTTTTTTAAAATTATTGCGTCTATAAATACTGGCTGAGTTTAGTTTTTTAATTATTGCTGATATAAATACTAGATGAGTTTAGTTTTTTAATTGTTGCTGGTATAAATACTGGCTGAGTTTAGTTTTTTTTAAATTATTGCTTCTATAAATACTGGCTGAGTTTAGTTTTTTAATTATTGCTGATATAAATACTAGATGAGTTTAGCTTTTTAATTGTTGCTGGTATAAATACTGGCTGAGTTTAGTTTTTTTTAAATTATTGCTTCTATAAATACTGGCTGAATTTAGTTTTTTTTATATTGTATGTCGACAATCAGAATATTTACTTAGCCAATATTCGCGGCAAGCAAACAAAAATAAAAAAATAATAATAACTGTTTTTTACTGGAAGAAGTGGATTTACGGGGAACTTAAACTAAATTTTACCGAAAAACGGCCCTCAGCAATTTTCCACTTCCCAATCATCACTATCAACAATACCAAATACACCACCACTCTTTCACAATGTACACGATAAGTGTTTCGGTTCAACACTAGGCATCATCAGGTAAAGTTGACTCTAAGACAACCGTTAAGTACTTAAAGGTTTTAGTTAAAAATATAGGGTAATCATAAACATAATTTAATTTTTTATGTTTTCCCTAAAAATAAACTAACTAACTAGTTAGTTTTTAACTACTAACTAACTGGTACATATTCTTAGTATATAACTTTCATTGGGTAGAAAATTTGATTTTCTGCCATATACAAAACACTATTATTTTTAATTACATAAATGTAGGCTATGTAGAAAAGATAAAATATCAGAATGTGCAGACAGAATTTTTTTTTATGGCATAGGAAGGCAAACGAGCAGGCGTGTCACCTGATGGAAAGCAACCAACGCCGCCCATAGACATCCGCAACGCCATAGGCAGTGCGGAAGCGTTGCCGATCTTAAAGGAAAGTGAAATTATGGGAGTGGGAGGGAGAGTGGGATTCGGAGGGGAGTGGGAGTGGGAATCGGAGGGGCAGTGGGAGTGGGAATACGAGTAGGAGTGGGAAGGGGACGGTGTTGGGCCTCCGGAACTCAGACCGCTCACCGTACAAAGCGCGGTAGACAAGCTACCACTCAGACGCCGGTTTTCTGCGGGAGTGTGGTACTTCCCCGGGCGAGCCGGCCCATTCATGCTACAGACAAATAATATGCCATTCTTGACAAAGTATTCGTCTGCAGTGTAGCTCTACCACTAAAATAATTTTTGTTTACTTTTTAACGATTCATTTATATAGTTAATAAAAGTCGACATATTCTGATTGATAAAAATCATGTACATAATACTTGCAAAGAAACAAATACAGTGTATTAACGATAAAAGCACCAATGTGCCAAAGGGAAACAATTATGTCTTACTCTTTCACACGCGATACCTCCTTTCTTACTTATGTAATAATAATATATAACATCTAATAGAGATTTAGAAATATGAATTATTTGCATTTGACCAAAAATTATTTTATTTAGGGATAGTTTTCGACATTTAATAATTTTATTTATTTCTATTAAGTATCAACTATGACTTATTCTTTCTTCTACGATCCACTCCTTCCTCATCATTGGCGTAATAATACTTAACAACTAATAGTGATTTAAAAATATTATTATAGCATGTTTTGACCAAAAATCACGTTTTTTAAGCATAGTTTTCGACGTCTAGTATTTTTTTAGTTCTATTTAGTAAGAACCATAGAAAATGTATTCTTTTATGTTATAATAAATAACGAAAAATAATTACCATACTTAAAATTGTAATGATAAAAGGTAACAAATATCCAGGCACGCCTGTTTCCCGTAGAGGTCTATCTGCTACGATCTCGGCATACTTTCCTTACTTCAGCCACACCTGGCTTTCACCACTTCGACAATTTGGTCAAGGTATGTTTTCCTTGGTCTTCCCCTACCGACCCTTCCATCCACATCCGCACCGTAAATTTCTTTCGCCAGTCGTCTTTCATTCATCCTCTCTATGTACACAAACCATCTAAGCATCCCTTTCTCAACTTTTATTACGACACATTCTTTTACTCTCATTTTCACCACGTTCAGTCTGCTTTCAAGTAAGATAAATATTAACAATAAGTAGAACATTTTGAGGTGGTACAATTTATCGAGCAATACTATACACCAGACTCTTCCCTATATTATAATAGCTCTCCATAACCTTCTGAGCACCTTTTTTTTTCTTATGGGATGGAGGGCATACGAGCAGGCCTGTCACCTGATGGAAAACAATCAGCGCCGCCCATAGACATCCGCAGCGCCATAGGCAGGGCGGAAGCGTTGCCGACCTTTAAGGAAAGTGACATTATGGGAGTGGGAGGGGGAAGGAAGTGGGAGGGGGGGAGGCGAAGCGCGGTAGCTAAGCTACCACTCAGACGCCGGTTTTCTGCGGGAGTGTGGTACTTCCCCGGACGAGCCGGCCCATTCAAACTACAGTCAAATAATATGCCATTCTTAACAAAGTATTCGTATGCAGCGTGGCTCCTCCACTTATAAGTCTCTACACCCATCTAAGCATCTAAAGGGTCTTTTAGGTATAGGTAATTTTAACTTTAATAATAACATGTCTATTTAGTTGGGACACCGGTTGATAAAATCCAAAAATATGTGATATTACATACATACATACATATCGTCACGCCCGTCTCCCGTAGGGGTAAGGAGAGACCACAGATCTCCTTCTGCTACGATCTCGGCATACTTCCCTTGCTTCCTCCACACTCATTATTCTCCTCATGCAAGCCCGCCGGTTGAGGGTACTCTTGACCTGGCCTTTCTTAAAAAGTTCAGCAATCTGGTCAAGGTACGTTTTTCGTGGTCTTCCTCTTCCGGCCCTTCTATCCACCTTCGCAAGTTAAATTCCTTTTGCCAGTCGTCTTTCATCCATCCTCTCTATATGTCCAAACAATATGTGATATTTTTGGATTTTATCAACCGTCTTATGTTATGGCAGTTCCATGTTTCCGATTCCGTGTAATTTGCTCAAGGATGTGTACCAACAAATATTCTAACTCGGTCTAAAATAAACATGCAATACATCCAGCTTATGTTAATGAAACTATATCTATCAACTGTATAATAGAAGATCAGCTCACAATACCTCAAATAAAAGTGAACCTTAATGCAAAGATCTTAAAAATCATTTTGCATTATTTCCATGTAATACGTTAAGATACGAATGAGAAGTGAATAAAGGATGTATATATTATATGCAAAATCTCAAATTAGACTGTAAAGTGTAGGTAAGAAAGTTGATTTTCCTTTGTTTGGATTATGCCTGTTTCAGAGTTCAACGATGTAGACTAAACAGATAGTTAACGCAAAGTTCATAGTGCAAGGAATGTGACTGTAAAGATTCCTTGACGATATCGATAGATTAAGACATACATATATTTGTTTAATGAAGTCAGGCGTTACTTTGCGAACATCCATCACTATGTGGACAGTCAAAAGTTTTACTTAGCTAAGATCCGCAACAAGAAAACAATAACAGAAAATTAATAATGTTTGTTTTTTGTGATGGATGAAGTGCATTTACCTGGAACTATTTAAGTGGCCATGTTGTGAAGCCGCGTCTTAGAGAACATAACGTGGAACGTCTACCAAGTAGAGAGAGATGATTTGGATGGATAATGCGGCTGACAGAAATTGGATGTCGAAGATCGAACTAGATATCCAGTATAAACATCAATTCATCTACATCCTGGTCAAATTCTGAAATGAATGGCCAATAACATAGCGTTGCTTAGTAAATAACTTCTAAAGTCGTTGTGTTTTTATAACTAGTGACAAGGTATGTAATAAATGATTTTGAAATGGATAATTTTAATTAACCATAAATATAGGTAAGAAATTTGAAAAGAAAGTCTAAAATAGCGAAAATGTTTTTTTTTTTTATTATACTTTAATATAGAGATGCCAATTTCAAAGAAACAAAAATTTATTTCTTAATTTCGTAATAAAGCAATATTGTTAATAGACAGTTGAGTGAGTGATCTGTGTGTCATAATGAGCTGTAATAATAATTGTTATTGAATACTTACTATTCAATGTCTAATATTATAGTCGATAATTCAAGATTTTTAGTACGGTGAGTTGTGATGATCCTTCACACGCACCACCAGCTTGTGGAATCAGCTACCTCGGCAGTTTATTCCGCTACGATATTGAAACTTAAAAACAAGCCTTTACATACCTAAATGACAGATAACGCTTGCTCGATTACAGTGAATGTAGGTTAAGAGTTCTCACAGATCTCGAAAGAACTAAATGAGAGTACTTATAAAAAAGGTAGTGCAGCGAACGTGTTAAAACTTAAATAATAAATTATCGATAGTTGGTATGTATGACGTGGGCGCATCACTAAGCGAGGAATGCTTGCTAATGGTAGCTAATGCCGGTGCGCTGCAGGATCTTTATGTCGTGTATCTTATTGAAATTATCTTACGGGCACGTGCAAAAATTACACGTAAAATATAGTATATTGTATTATAATAAAGTTGTATTTCGCTTCCATATACATCTTAATTCCATATACATCTTACTCCCATATACATCTTACTCCCATATACATCTTATACCCATATACATCTTACTCCCATGTACATCTTACTCCCATATACGTCTTACTGCCATATACATATTACTCCCATATACATCTTATTCCCATATACATCTTACTCCCATATACATCTTACGCCCATATACATCTTACTCCCATATACATCTTACTCCCATATATATCTTACTCCCATATATATCTTAATTGCCCAGTATTCGGTAAAGCTGTAAAAGCCAATATATATATATATATATATATATATATATATATATATATATATATATATATATATACTATGAAATGAAAAAAGCACGAACTTAAATGTATTACTAAATATGTTATTTTGTGCTGTATATTTTAGAAATTATGCTGAACTGCGATATTATAATTTCATTGAAAATTTATATAATCACGCTGAACATATGTCCGCATCAGTGGACGAACGCCCTTATGCCGGGTTTCCATCGCGAAATAGTAATGAGCGAGTAATAGCCGAGCAGAATGGAATTTAACTAGCTAATAATAAAAAGTGGAATTGTACACACATACATATCGTCACGCCTGTTTCCCGTAGGGGTTGGCAGATACCACAGATCTCCATCCGCTACCATCCCGGCACACTTTCCTTGCTTCCTCCACACTCATCCATCTTTTCATCCATCCCTCCTCACACATTCAGTTTTAATTACAGTTATTTTTACAGTTTTCATTATTATTTCATTTATGACAATTTTCAGGTCTCGCTAGGCAGGCCCGTGCTGACCTTCCTTTGGCATATCTTCCTTGCTTCCTCCACACTTATCCATTCTTCCCGCATATTCATCGTAGCGAAACGGCTCTTCGTCATTCGCCGCTCGCCCTCGTGACGTGACGGGTGGAAAACAACGTCACCCTCATTTTTTAACAAACTAGGTTTATTAAAATTCTTATAACTTAATCTCTAACTATAACTTCTATCTATTTCCTAAGTTATATAATACAAAGATGTGTAGCTTCACAGTGGATATTCAACAGATTCATAGATTATCCATGGATTTTGCTTGACAGACTTGAAAGAGTGTGGTTTTAGAATGAATGGATTACTCATCAAATGCCTCTTGTATGCGGACGACCAGGTTGCTGGCTTCTTCGTAAAGAGAGTTGCAAGATATGACAAGTATGATACTTGGAGCTTTATAAAGGAAAGGAATGACGATGAACGAAAATGATGGTTTTTGAAAGGGAGGACACTATGACGCAATGTGAGGTGCTGATTGCAGGAGAAAAAATTGAGCGAATGAATGAGCGAAAAAAATTGAGAGAGTGAATGAATTTATATATTTTGGGTCATTGTTTACAAGAGATGGAATATGTGAAGGTGACATTAAAAGGCGAGTGAAAGCAGGTAATCAGGTCAATGGAGCCCTGCAGTCCTTTATGAAAAGTCAGAATGTGTCTAAAACGGCCAGACTGGCGGTTCATCAGGGAATGCTTGTTCCGACTCTGATGTACGGTAGTGAAAGTTGGGTTTGGCAGAAGAGTCATGAAAGCAGACTGAATGCGGTGGAAATGAGAGCATTAAGAAATATGTGTAGGGTAACTTTGAATTATAGAATAAGGAATGGAGATATAAGAGACCGATGTGGAGTAAAATTTGAGAAAGGGATGCTTAGATGGTTTGGACACATAGAGAGGATGAAAAACGACTGGCAAAAGAAATTTACATTGCGGATGTGGATGGAAGGATTGCAAGGACAAGCAAAACAATAACAGAAAATTAATAATGTGTGTTTTTCCGTTGGGTTTAGTGGATTTATTTGGAACTTAAACCAAAAACTTACCGAAAATCGGCCATCAACTCTCCACCCACCAACCACTATACACAACGCCAAACACACACCATCACTTTTCCATCTTGTACACGACACGTGTTTCGCCCCAACACGAGGCATCTTCAGGTATAGTAGACTCTACGGAAGACAACCGAAAAGTCTTTTCTGTTGTCTTCCGGAAAAACACACATTATTAATTTTCTGTTATTGTTTTGCTTGTCGCGGATCTTAGCTAAGTAAAACTTTTCACTGTCCATATAAGAAAGGGCAGGTCAAGAGCACCCTTAACCGACGAGCTTGCATGAAGAGAGTAAAGCAAGCAATATATATATATATATATATATATATATATATATATATATATATATATATATATATATATATATATATATATATATATATATATATATATATATATATATATATATATATATATATATATATATATATATATATATATATATATATATATATATATATATATATATATATATATATATATATATATATATATATATATATATATATATATATATATATATATATATATATATATATATATATATATATATATATATATATATATATATATATATATAACTCGCTTCGCTTGCAGTGGAAGCCCGGCTTACGACGACACGTCCCGAAAAACGTTTATTTTCCATTAGCGCTCCACAACTAGCCGTCAGTGGTCGGCGTCCTTTGTTTTTGTACAATCAACCCGACTAATTAGCGGTGTCTGGTTATTTTTTTAAGCTTTAAACAAAGGGATCTTTGTGATTTTAAATGGCGCATTGATAACATATAACCTTTTTTGAAATCAGTTTAATATTTTTACATTAACACGCGCTGTACCAAGTTCTTGGTAATAAAACCCTTGTAAGATTCTCCAAAGCACAACAATCAACAGCTAGCGGTAGTCCACTGCTGGACATAGGCGCAAAGAAGTGCCACCTAGCCCCATCTTCGGCTTCACGCATCTAGTTTCTGCTAGCCGCCCTGCGCAGAATGTAATGTAATGTACTCCAAAGCACAACGATTGTGTGGTATGCACGGACGTCGCTAGAGCACCTAGGATAATGACTAAATGGACTCCACAACAGAAAATGTCATGCGGATGATAGCCATGCCAAGAATAGGTGGGACGGTGCATAGAACAGGACATGGTGGCAACGGGAAGATCGAGGCTATGGAACAATGCTATCTAGCATAGGGATATATAGGGAAGAATTGTGGAGGAGGCTAAAATTCATTCTGAATCCTCATCACGGGTCATCCTGGGATAGAAAGGCAGACGAGGAGGCATGCCACCTGATGGAAAACAATCAACGCCGCCCATAGACATTCATAGTGCTATTGCATTGCAGAAGCATTGCCGGCCTTTGAGAAGAGTGTAGATTTGTTTTTTGAAGGTTCGAATGTCGTCATGGTTCAGAAATATCACTGGAGGTAGCTGGTTCTACAGGGTAGTGGTGCGTGGAAAGAAGTTTCTAGAAAAACCCACTGTACTGGATCGCCTCTCATCCAGATGGTGGGGATGTAATTTTTCCTTGTAGCAAATTGTGCGTTAGTGGAATTCAGCGGTCGGAATTATTCCGAACAATTCCTCATTCATTCCTCAAGCATTCTCCATTGTTATATCGCTAAGACCTGAGATATTCCTCCGCAGTTCTAAAGAATATAGCCATTCGGTGAGATCTTCATCATCATCAAGGCATTACCGCCGCGGGTGGGCCTTAGCCTGGTTTAGTAAATTTTTCCAGTCGGATCTTCGTTTAGCTTTTTCCCTCCAGCCCCTCACACCAATTCTATCGGTGAGATCTCGGTCATAGAAAATATCGTAAACATGAACCTACGCCATAAGAAAGCAAACATATTGTGCAAATATGACCTTATTCGTCAAGTCGTTGAGAAATTACATGATTACTATTCTATATTGTTTACTTGGCTTCATCCCGTTATTTGGTTGAATAGGGTTTTCCGCATCAACGTTGCCACGGACAGACAGTTCGGGATTTGTGTATTACGCGGGACTCACGCACACACACATGGTTAGGTGTCAAACTATGTGTATCGTAAATTTGCAAGATGGCCCAATTTCACCATTTACAGTTTAACTCGTGATTAACTTTGAATTATAAAAATTACTTTATGTTATATTGGTGGAGCCGCGCTGCAGACGAATCAACGCTGATCGCAATCGACAAAAACAAACACTGCACTTTGTCAAGAATGACATAATATTTTTATGTAGCATGAATGGGCCGGCTCATCCGGGGAAGTACCACACTCCCGCAGAAAACGTCCGAGTGGTAGGTTAGCTACCGCGCTTCGCACAGTGTGTGGCCTGAGTTCCAGAGGCTCAACACCCTCTCCCTCCCGATACCCCTCCGACTTCCCCTCCCGCTTCCCCTCCCGCTTCCCCTCCCACTCCCCCTCCCACTCCCCCTCTCACTCCCACTCCCATAATGTCACTTTCTTCTAAGGTCGGCAATGCTTCCGCACTGCCTAAGGCACAGTGGATGTCTATGGGCGACATTGATTGCTCTCCATCAGGTGCCACGCTTGCTCGTTTGCCTTGTTTGTTTCGTTGTCTTCTTACTTTTTTTAAAGTAGTATATATTTCAGTAGACAGATGTAGTCGATGATAGTGTATAGATGACATATTGATTAGTTAACTAACGTATTTAGAATTACATGACCTCAGCATTGCAAATTAAAGCTCAGTTAACTGGTAACGGTTTTACCGGCCCTTTATCCACTATTAATTAGTCTGATAGCGCTACCCAAGCCGGAAACTGAATATTTTATCTCACAATTAGTTCGGGGCACCGTACCTTTGTGTTAATATCTTCACGCTCAACGCAACTGGGAGCATGCAGAGAGAATAACTAAGTGTTTGCTTGTATAATAGCA
This sequence comes from Baronia brevicornis, assembly GCA_031353405.1. Lineage (NCBI taxonomy): Eukaryota > Metazoa > Arthropoda > Insecta > Lepidoptera > Papilionidae > Baronia > Baronia brevicornis. The sequence goes on from JASFAT010001949.1 coordinate 567,963, forward strand.
TTTTTAAGCAAACGTGTCGGTAAGACGTGCTCCTTTTCATTACGTTTCCCTAACGGAAGTTTAATAAGTTTAATAGTCGTGGAATAGGAATGAAAATGAGTGCCAGTAAGACGTAGAAGAGGTAGGGTGTGGGGATGGTGATATTAAGCGATGGTTTCTGAAAGAAAGGAAAACGGAAACCCAAGCCCTCCTATAACGACATTTTCCTTAAAGGCCGACAACTCTTCTGCACTGCCTATGGCACTGTGGATGTGTATGGGTGGCGTTGATTGCTTTCCATCAGGTGACACGTCTACTCGTTTGCCGTCCTATCCCATTAAAGAAAAAAAAGTGGTTATCGTTTTTATTTATAAATGTAGGACTCAACCTCACTCAACCCAAAAGTATTTTCGTATTGTTCATACAAAGGAAAATATTTTTTTTTAGGCTATAATTTTTTATTTATTTATAATATGTATGTGCCGTTTTGATCGATGACTTGTTGCCATCTTGTGGGTAGTGACATGATCCCATTCCTGTAGAAATTTTGAGACTTTTGATTAAAAAATCTGACAGGTAGTGTTCACAGTATTCTTTTGAGGTTAGCTTTATGCTTCCTGAAGAGTTCTTCAATGACCGAAACAGGTGGAAATCTGATGAAGCAAGGTCAGGGCTATACGGAGGATGCATCAACACATCACAGCCTAGCTCTCTCAATTTTTGCTGCGTGGCTATAGATGAGTGCGGTCTGGCGTTGTCATGGTTTCTCTCAGTGAGTTCATGTGGTACCCAAATGTCAAGTTTTTTCTTATACACAGACTTTCGTAAATGACGTAAAACTGTTTTATGATCAACATCCAGTTCTTCAGCAATGTCGTAGCTACTAATATGTCGATCTTGCTCCACTTTCTCAAAGATGGCACTGATTTTATCTGTGACAGGGCGTCCAGAGCGAACCTCATTTTTCACACTAAAATTTCCAGACTTGAAACGCTTGAACCACACTTGTGTTACTCTTATTGATACCGCATTAGGTCCGCACAAATTTTATTCGTGGCGTTCGTTGTACCTTTTTTGTAATAAAACTTTAAAATGTACTGAATTTTTTCGTCACATACGTTCATTTTGCTTGCTTGAAAAACAATTGAAAAATGGCTGGAACTAGTTTTTTTTTATTTATTGCATCTTCACATTTCTGAATGTCACATTTAATATGGTATTAAAACCAGCCAGTTACATTCAGTATAACCAAAGAGGTTTGATTACTAATAATACATTCAAAATACGAAAATACTTTTGCCCCGACCTATTGTAATGCAATTATATGTAATATGTTTATTTAATTATATAAAGTAAGTTGTTCTGTGTACATCAGGAAACGTTTTATGAGTTTTTATTGAAGAAACACCGGGATATTCAGGAGCACAATCGAAATATCTACGAAAAGTGACCAAAGTATTCGTCTGCAGATAGAGGTTTTTGGAATATGATTGTTTTAGTGACTGTATAAAAAAAATTATTGAAAGGAATAAACATATCAAAGAAACATAAAGGTCTCTAGTTACTGCCTCGAATCCCACGTACATATACATATACATATGGGTAGAATAAGTATGTTTTAGCTAGAACCGAGACAGCTTTTTGTGTTCTGCAGTAATAATCAATCGTGGAGAATACTATTCCATGGTAGAACTCCACCGTCTCTACAATAGCGCATATCCATTTGCATTACTTAATGGAAAACTTGTTCAATGGAGATTTTACTTTTATATATTGACGTTTGGAGGTTGGAAAACCTGCTTGGTCAAAGGTTAGTATTACAGTATTGAAAGTGTAAAATATATTTTAAAACATTTATCATCTTGATGTAAAAATACAATTTTATTTCTATTTATTATTATAAATACTTTTGCGGGATAAAAGACAAAAAGCTTATCGCTTAGTGGAAAGCAATCAACACCGCCCATAAATATTTTGTTAACTTTGATAGTGAATATTCAGAACTGAATTGCCGAATATCTTTCCCACCTTAGATTTTTGTTATAATTAAAAAATATAACTGATAATAATTACATAAGTATATGAAAATCACTATTTATCTTTATAAATATCTATGTATCATTTTATTTATTCATTTAATATTTACTTTATTTTTATATGTACTTATTTTTTTCTTATTTATTTATTACTTATATATATTAGTTATTTATCATCATCAAGGCATTACAGCCGCGGGTAGGCCTTAGCCTGGTTAAGTAAATTTTTCCAGTCGGATCTTCGTTTATTTTTTTAACCTCAGCCCCTCACAGCGATTGTCTTTAAGTCGTCCTCGACTCCATCTAGACATCTGAGCTTAGGCTTTCCGCGGCTCCTACGACCATCTGGTTTGCCGTCGAGTAGGCGTTTGGGTACTCTAGCCACGCAATTTATAGCTATTAACTCTGTTTATTAATAACATTTCTTTTGTCATCCTGACAATAATGTATCACTAACCTACACGAAATTATCATTTTACCACTGTGTCCTTCGTACGGTTATTAATGGAGTCAGGCGTGGAAATCCATTACTATATGGACAGTCAAAAGTTTTACTTAGCTAAGATCCGCGACAAGCAAAACAATAACAGAAAATTAACAATGTGTGCTTTTCCGTTGGGTTAAGTGGATTTATTTGGAACTTAAACCAAAAACTTACCGAAAATCGGCCATCGAATTCTCCACCCACCAACCGTTTAAGAAAGTTTATTTAAAATTTAAATTAAAAGTTTATTTGTTTAGTCTTTTCGGTTGTCTTCCGTAGAGTCTACTATACCTGAAGATGCCTCGTGTTGGGGCGAAACACGTGTCGTTTACAAGATGGAAAAGTGATAATGTGTGTTTGGTGTTGTGTATAGTGGTTGGTGGGTGGAGAATTGATGGCCGATTTTCGGTAAGTTTTTGGTTTAAGTTCCAAATAAATCCACTTAACCCAACGGAAAAACACACATTGTTTATTTTCTGTTATTGTTTTGCTTGTCGCGGATCTTAGCTAAGTAAAACTTTTGACTGTCCATATACTTTGTACGGTTGTCTGGAAGAAACCGTATATAAATATACATTACGGGATTTATTGCTTGACTTTTTTATTGCTGCTTTATGGCGAAGGCTCACCATCTCCTGAGCCAAGCGCTCGTCTCTAAAAATATTCAAGGGGCAACTGACAGTTGTACGTATCAAATGTCAAGTCGGAACGTGGAGGGAATAAATATTAATAGGAAGCGAAATTACGTTCTGTTTACATTTTAATCTCTTTGTTGATTCCCGGCAAGCCGTCACAGATCTGTCAAGTGCAATTCGTTACGTGATGGAGGTTCGTTTTGTGTCTTTCGTGTTTCCAACTATAAACATGTGTTTATTTTCCTATCGTATGATATATCCGAGGAGTTGTTCCGAATAATGCCTGTCTCTGAACTCAACTACCGCATAACTGGCCAAAAAAAGTTTCATCTCCACCATGTAGATGAATTACTTCATTCCACGCGTTACCAATCTATGTAAACAGTTACATCGAGCGGTATATCCGAACCGATACGACATTGGAACCTTCAAAAAGCGAAGGTACTCGTGTTTCAAAGGCTGACAAAGCATCTGTGATGCCAATGGTCTAGTTTAGAGGCTTGATATCCCTATGTTGGGGCGCTGTATATATACATTAAAGTGAATTGTACATATTTAACTGGTTTAATTCAAGGATTTAACAAATACAATTATCGTTTATGTACATCCTCCAAAATAATGAAACCCGCGCGCAGGAATTTCCTTTCACGAGCTTTTTGAGCTGCTTAATGAGCCGAACGTCATCAAAATCATTGAAATTGGACGCCTTTTTGATTAGACATTAGGTTGAACATGGTTTTTTTATGGGATAGGAAGGCAAACGAGCAGGCGTGTCACCTGATGGAAAGCGACCAACGCCGCCCATAGACATCCGCAACGCTATAGGCAGTGCGGAAGCGTTGCCGACCCTAAAGGAAAGTGAAATTATGGGAGTGGGAGGGGGAGTGGGAGTGGGAATCGGACGGGGAGTGGGAAGGGGAGGGTGTTGGGCCTCCGAAACCTCTCACCGTACGAAGCGCGGTAGGTAAGCTACCACTCAGACGCCGGTTTTCTGCGGGAGTGTGGTACTTCCCCGGGCGAGCCGGCCCATTCATGCTACAGACAAATAATATGCCATTCTTGACAAAGTATTCATCTGCAGCGTGGCTCTACCACTAGAGAATGTAATACGAATGGAATGTATAACGGATGGACGAGATACATGTAATACAGATGGACGAGGCTAGAGTACACAGACGCCTACTTGACGGCAAGCCAGACGGTCGTAAAAGCCGCGGCAGGCCTGAGCTCAGATGGCTAGATGAAGTCGAGGATGACGTAAAGGCAATGGGTGCAAAATTTACTGAACCAGGCTAAGGCCCACCCGCGGCTGTAATGCTTTGATGATGATGATGTACGCAGAAGTAGGATATGTATGGGCTGTGATAAAAATTACTGTATCTCGTAGACAAACTGCTACGAGTTTCTGCAAAGCTTGATGCCAGTGTATTAACCTCTACCGCTGACTTGCTCCACTTGCTTAGTTATTCCTAAGTAAGTCATGAATTTTATACGATGGTCACGAACCGACGTGTGTGAGTGTACAAATGACGTATGGTACAAAGTATAAGTGATAGCAATTCTGATTTGAACACAAAAACGGTTCGACCGATTTGAATATTTTTTTTTATTTGTTCGCTCTAATACAGGGAAGGTTTAAGAATAAAAACAAAAGTGTGGGGAAAACATAAAAGAACAGCTTGAAAAATAAAAAATCTTTTTCTTGCTTTTTCTTTAACTTCCAATTACTTTCAACAGATGGCGTTTGTGACGGCTTTATCGTTTAACGGACGTGTTGTTATAAAACTATCGTTTATTTTCTGCGATTTTGAAAAGTATTGTATATCTAAGTAATAACATACCAGGAGAAGATAAATACAGGAGAACATCAATTGTAGTTGAAACGAAGTTACCGGGCCATCTAGTTATATATGATTTTTATGTTAGTCCAAGAATCTCTTAGTTAAGATTTATCTATAATATTTTATGGCAAAATTTAATTATTATATTTACTTTTTCATTATTATTTATGGTTATTGTTCTTTATTTTATATATATATATATATATATATATATATATATATATATATATATATATATATATATATATATATATATATATATATATATATATATATATATATATATATATATATATATATATATTCACGCCTATCCCCCGCAGGGGTTGGTAAACGGCTCGTCATTGGTCGCTTTTCGCCCTCGTGAGAATCAGGACGTGACGGGTGGCGAACCACGTCGCCGTCATTTTCGACAAATTAGGTATATTAAATTAGTCTTTAGGGAATCCTACGAGCCGCAAGGGAGGATGGAGGTCAGCCCCAGCAGAGACCTGCATGCTGAGGTAAGGCACCATAGTCCCCGGGGGAGCCCGACCCCGGGACGATCGGCACGCTTACGACTAGGCTCGCCCCTAGCCACGCATCCATTGGCACGGCAGACCGTGGATTGGCGGAGACGAAGGGAAAGGATAGAGAAGAAAGGAAGGGGCAAGAAAGGAAATGGGGATTATGGAATAAACATTTAAAAATCCATATAAATACTTATTCCAATGCGGGAATCGAACCCGCGACCATTGACTCCGTGGGCGGAGGGCCGCTCCACTGAGCCAATCGGTCGTTATTTATACCAACTTATAAAACCAAATATACTTATTTTTACCTGTATAAATACTTTAGTCCGTGGTGCCGCCAAAACCAGCGCCAGGTGCTTTTATAGAGCGCTTAGTAGAAAACATTTTGTGGCACAACTTAAGTTTTAAGTTCTTCTTTTCTCTTTTTATATTAAACTTTGTAACACCTACCTGGGTTTTGCAAATAAAACCAGAGTGTTACCAGTTTAAAGAAATATTTATTACAAAAAAAAGAATCAAGTAGGTGAGACACAAATTTGTAGGTCGTGGGTAAACAGCCGATCTGATTTTACTACGTAAGTAGACTAACACTCCCCTGCAAGTTGTCAGCAGTCGGCGGCCTGCGTGATGGTCAGCGTTGCACCGGAACTCCGACGACGGTGGTCGCCTTCAGCGATTGTAAGGGATGCGCTTGGACTCCGACGGCAGAGGTTGCCCTCAGCGATTGTAAAGGATGCGCTGGGACTCTTAATTGTCAATCACTGAGCTAATTGACGCTCAAAGTTGGAAACCGCAGGTAGAACCCTGGAAGTGATAGATACCTATCGATTACGACTTGATCTATCAACTTCCGTTCTGGTTAACCAGCGACAACTCGTGGAAAGTGTTATGTCGAGATTGTCGTGGTGGATCGAAACCAGAACGGAGTTACAAAATAAAAATTTAAATATTCATGTGCTATTCAAAACTTACCCTAAAACGGGGTGTAATTCCTTCACTTAGGTTTTAAAACAAATGATGAGTGAGGTTGCTGTTAAGAGACGTGACGGTCCACGTTGATATTTCCATAACGGACGAACCCTCACTGAGGTGGTGTCGTTCCTCGGCACCCGTCAGTAACTTCCATAAAAAAACCCGAGTGGCACACGAACAAGGCCGAAATAGCACGAAGGCGCGAGCGCCGCACCTACACCTACTTGAGTTTACAAATTCCTTTTCAAATTCCTTCAATCTGTCACCGCGTTGCTTTGAACACTTAACGTATGACAAGCAAAAAATGTTCGATGGCAGATCGTGTTTTTGTTATAGTAATTTATTAATTCTACTATTAGAATAAGTATTTAAATTTGAATACGGAATAGTGTACTAATACTAATATTTTTAACTTATACCTAAACTAACTAAAAATAAATCATTAAAACATGTAACCTTCCGTTACAACTTAATTTCTATTTTTTTGTTTATAACATTAATTTATTCTAAAAAAAGATGTTACAAATAAGCTTTTTTCTATTAATTTTCCCTTTAAGTAATATATTATAAAAATTGCGATAAAGAGAAAAAATTACCATCACAGAAATTCAAAATTATATTTCTTAACGAAAGCGCAGATGCAAGTTTAATTGGATCAAATATAACCCACCTCACGTATTTATAAAGCGGAAATAACATTCACATTTCAGAAATGTGATAACAATGTTTTTTCAGGCCGTTTGAACGGTTTCGCATGTATCAATCCATGCACACAGCACATTTAGAGCGTAGGTGTATCGAAGTATATATTTACTTTAATATATGGTCAAGCGACAGATATTTTGAGAGTTCTTAATCTGGATTTATTAAATTAAATACATCAAAAGTATTCCCTTCCTTGCTTTTTTGTAACAATGATGCAGGGTTGGGTCTCCACTCAACCGCTCACCGGATAAGCGCAGTAGCTAAGCTACCACTCAGTTGCCAGTTTTCTGCGGGAGTATGGTACTTCCCCGAGCGAGCCGGCCCATTTATGCTACAGACAACGCCATTCTTGATAAAGTATTCGCGTGGTACTACCACTTTGCTTTATTACTTACACAAATGAATTAAATCCATAGTGTGTATAACACAATCAATGTTAATTTGAAGTTTATCACTTGTACCACACGCAAAAGGGCGCGTGTGTACGGACAGGTCGCGTGTGTGCACCTTGCTACGTGTAAACACACCTTGATTTCCCAAATGAATAGCCTACGGCGTAGCGTTGCTCTGGCCGGTGTACTGCTACGTCAGGGAAGAGGGGGGGAGGATGAATTCAAATTTATATTTGTTACTCTGTCGTTTCAAATGACGGGTTTCACACTTTGAGATACAATTTTTTCGTCCTCTCTTCTTCTTTTAACCACTTAAAGTATCAAATGTCATAGGTTAATCAATTATACCATGAGAAGTGCTCCAGTTGCATTTATTACCTAGCATAGGTGTGTGAAGACATTTGTGATTATCATATACGGACAACAGATAGGTCAGGCAGTATCTTCGCCTAGGCGCTTGTGCTGTAGTTATGGTATTGGTACACGGGTACGCGACCCCGGCCTCCCGAGCTACTACCGTATCACTCTTTGTCTTCCGTTGCGGTAGTATCATATCCCTATCATCCTGTTTGAATCCATTTTTCCTTTCACCTGCCTTTTCCTTTCTTCTCAAAAAGGATATTTCCCCTTCACACAAACCCCACATCCACCATGCGTTGCCGGCCTTTAATGAAGACATACGCTCGTCTCTTGAATGCCCACATGTCGTAATCACATGGGAACTTCGCAGGTTGTAAGTTGTTTCACGTGCGACTAAATCGCACAGTGGTTGATGGCCAGCCGTCCAGGTGATGGGGATGAAACCTATTTTTGTTGCGCGTAGTCCGATGGTAGAACTGTGCGGCTGGGAGATTAAAGAGTTGTTTAATCAGAGCTCAGAGCATTTAACTAACTAACTTTGTTGGCGCAGTCACCCAAAATGGATCTTGGCCTCCGAACAGATCTTACGCCACTTTGCCCCGTCCCGCGCCACCTCCTGCCAGTTACAGACCTGAAGGTTGCGCAAGTCATCTTCAATCATGTCTCTCCAGCGGTATCTGGGGCGCCCCACAGGACGTCGTCCAGTTGGGCGACCCACATATGCTCTCTTGACTGCGCGATCCTCCCACATCCTATCCACGTGGCCCAGCCAACGAATTCGGTGAGCCTTAGTCACCCCTATTACATTAGGTTGGGCCACCAGATGCTCGATTTCGGCGTTTTTTCGATATCGCCAACTGCCATCATCACTTTTGGTTGGGTCCAGGTTCTTTGGAAGACTTTTCGTTCTGCAACCAAAGGTTTCTCCTCTTTCTTTAGCGTCAGTGTCCAAGCCTCACCGCCATACGTCAAAATAGGCCGAATAATCGTATTATAGATTCGGAGTTTCGTCTTTATACTTCTCAGAGCATTTGCCGTAATGAATTCGTAACGCATCTATACTGCCATTTGTATTGCAGATATTCATAATTGGTAGCAATTCCTTACCATCAGGCCGCAAGCTTGTTTGCCTGCCTAAATAATAAAAAAAATATATATAATATCCAATTAAAGATCGTCAAAAAGAATATTATAACAAACATCGTCTGGTCGCAGCCCGAGGCTATTCCCAAAATCATACAATACTCGCAAAGTAATTAAAAACAAACAAAAATATTCCCTGTTCTCTCATCTAGGAGAAAATAAAAAAGTTCACGAATAATAAACGTCTGAAACAGAATGAAACATCGCGTGTTAATAACGTGAACAAAAATTAAAAAAGAGCTCTCTGGTCGAACTTAAAAAATAAAACTGTTTTTGATGTGGGTACTAAGCGAATTTCGCTGTGGGTGAAAAACAAAAAGGTATTCGATTTAATAATAATAATAAATAAGCTTTCACGGATGCGCCTCGTAAGAATAGTAAGAATTTTTTGCGGTCCACTCAACTCCTCTTTCTTCTTCAAACTCGGGCTTTGAGTTTCAAGAACCTACCGCCGCTGGGTTTTATTACTGTATCAGATTCTTCGCTAGCCCGAAACTAATTTCTTTTTCGCAGCCCATCTATGTCCCATTTCGAAGCCTCTCCATTTCTGATAATATGAGGAATACTTTGTCAAGAATGTTATTTGTTTGTAGCATGAATGGGCTGGTTCGCCCGGGGAAGTACCGCCCTCTCGCAGATAACCGGCGTCTGAGTGGTAACTTAGCTACCGCGCCATTTGGTGAGCAGTTGATTTTCGGAGGCCCAATATGACAGTCATCCCCCCTCCCATAATGACACTTTCCTTAAAGGCTATAGGCACTACGGATGTCTATGGGCGGCGTTGAATGCTTTCCATCAGGTGACACGCCAGCTCGTTTGCCTTCCTATCCAATAAAAAAAAAATAATTTTGAAACATAAACGTGAACTTAAATATAAAATGGCGGAAAGCAAGATGGCCGCCATCCAAAGCTAATATCTTCATTTGTGGGCCGATTTCGCTGAAATTTGGCAGAAGCTCGAAACGCTTGCGTAGCTTTGAGGGACCAGAAAAGCTAGTTATATTTATAAACATAAAGTACAAGCACACGCCCACATACAAAGGAAATAAAATGCGTGTTATGGTGCAGAATTCTTATATGAACAGATGTATTAAACGGGTACATTACAGCATTGGTATATTATATGAGAGTCGACCAGTAATTTATTATGGCAATATAAAGCGTGGAGAAATTCCGCGGCAATTCATGGATGGGTCGTACCAAAGACAAACAAATATCATCAGCCTGGACCCCGGAATACACATAAATAATGGGAACAATACGTACTACCTTTGGGTCGTGTAGCGTTCGCAGAAAAGGCTGCGTTGCGGGCGTATTCTTGTCGTGTACCACGAAATTCGGAGCAACTCCATATCTTTCCCTTGACGAATACTTCTCTCTTTTCTTTCTATTATTCACATCTTACATTGCGATATTCAATGTATCCGCAATTCAAATTAACGTAGAACTATTCAAATTAATGTAAAACATAGATTCTTTTTGCATGATACACATTACAAGTTAAACGACTTTTTTACTTTATGTACTAGTGTTATTTAAAAATAATATATTTTTATAGCACAATAGATTTAAACTGAGATAAAAGTTTTTGTATTGCTATACACTGAAATTTAGATCATTATTTTACCATGTTATAATCAAAGCGTTGTCCAAAATTGCTTAACTGTACACTAATGATAATATAATAATTATAGCAAGCTACATTTTAAGTGCGATCATAGTTTTTGTATCATTAGGCATTACAATGCTATCATTTCGATAACATGTTACTATAAAAGTAAGATAAAATTTTTGGATTAAGTATTGTGCGCTTAAGAGAAGATTATTTTTGTACCACAGTACATTCAAAGCATGATCAAAGTTTTTGTAGTACAAAATACTGAAAATTAATGATAGTATAACTTTAATGACACATTACATTGAAAAGAGACCACTATATTTGTATTATTGCACACTGTAATAAAATCATTTTCACAGCACACTACATAAAATGAGAGATTAAATAAATTTGTATTACTGTACACTAAGAGGGAGATTGAGTGAGAACTTTTTGTATCGTATTACAGCACACTAATAATATGATCATTTATACCGTTTGGTTCACTAAAAGTGCTATTGGTGGTGGGACCAAAAAAAAATACGTTTCATTATTTTTGCTAACGCCCCCTTCGTCACGCGCGTCATGACAATCTGTTTGTTCATTATTAAATACGTTCCATTCCTCCCCCGGCGCCTCTCCGTGAGGATACGGTCCGTACAAAGTACGCGACACTACGCCCCATATTAGTGATATACTTTACTTGGGGTCTTGAGTTTCACGGAACATTAAATATAAACAAAAGTTATTCAGATTAAGCCCAAAGATTCCTCAAATAATCAGCTCGGTGGCTTTATAATATAAAAATGTAAAGTATATGGACAGTCAAAAGTTTTACTTAGCTAAGATTCGCGACAAGCAAAACAATAACAGAAAATTAATAATGTGTGTTTTTCGTTGGGTTTAGTGGATTTATTTGGAACTTAAACCAAAAACTTACCGAAAATCGGCCATCAACTCTCCACCCACCCACCACTATACACAACATCAAACACACATTATCACTTTTCCATCTTGTAAACGACACGTGTTTCGCCCCAACACGAGGCATCTTCAGGTATAGTAGACTCTACGGAAGACAAAAGAAAACTTTTGACTGTCCATATGGTGATGTATTTCCGCAAAGTAACACCTGACTCCATAAATAAAATGTAAAGTGTTAATACGCAAGTTAATAACAATCAAATTGTAAATATTTTGTTATTGATAATGTAAGATTAAAATTATATCCTTATCGATTCGCGTCAGAAACATGCTAATGCTTAATGTATATCTATAGCTAAAGACATATTTTAAACACAGCTCCCTACGTAGACGCATGACGCCAACACATTGTATGTGTGTGCGTTGGAAGCTCCATGGACTGATTTCTTAAAGGCTGTCAACATTTTTGCAATGCTTATGGCATATATATGCAATGCCTTTCCACACAAAACAAAAGTTTACCGGCTGGTTTGGAATCTACGGGACACTCCGCCCCAAGAAAGGACCCTGCTGCCGATGGTGTAGTACGATGTCGTATGGACGGTCGGCTGAACTCGTGACCTCATTATAAGGATAACATCCAGGGATGATGCTTCAATAAACAGTGTCTAAGTTTCAAAGAGCCCTAACTAAGGAAGCCTACGCCGTAAACCGTAAACAGGACATCTAAGTTCAACAAAGTTTAGGGTTGTTTACGAAATTTATCACTCACCTTTGTATAAAATGTTTGTTGGTAACTGTACATTTGGTAAAAGAATTAATAAGTGAAAATATTTCATGAGACGGTACTTATTCTCACATACATATCGTCACGCCTATCTTCCATAGGGTAAGGCAGATACCACAAATCTCCATCAGCTACGATCCCGGCATACCTTCCTTGCTTCCTCCACATTTATCCATCTTTTTATCCCTCCTTCCTCTCACATTCATCGTAGCGAAATGGCTCTCCGTTAGACGCTTCTCGACCTCATGGGGATCAAGACGTGACGGGTGGCAAACCACGTCGCCGTCAGTTTTTAACAAATTAGGTTTATTAAAATTCGTCTTAGTGATATCCCACGACCCGCAAGGGAGGATGGAGGTCAGTAGAGCTCCATATGCTGAGGTAAGGCACTATAGCATCCAGGGAGCCTTATTCCGACCTACCTTATCAATATCCGCCCACGACAGTCCACTGCTGGACATAGGCCTCACCCAAGAAGCGCCACCTAGCCCAATCTTCGAATATACGCATCCATCTGCCAGTCGCCTTCCCCAGATTGTCGCTCCATTTAGCAGGGTCCCACACTATGTTTGCCGAGACGCGGTCTCCACTCCAGCACTCATCTACTCCAACGCTTGTCGGTTCTCCGACCAATGTCTCCAGCTTATTACTACTTCATTCTGTTGATTTGATGAGCTGTGTTAGTGAGATTGGTTCTCCGGCGAATTTCAACGTCTAGGAAACTTCGTCAAGTCTTCTCGTCACCCATATCTAAAAGTCTGAATACAATAGGCTGTCCAATGACAAAATTAGGTTTCCAAACATAAACAATAAAAAAATACAAAGGGTATAAATAAAATTCAATAAGTTTTATAAAGAAAAAAAGTAAAGATTTTAATTTTTAAAAATATCTTGTCTAAATGTTGACCGCCAAGCCGGGCACACTCTTGGAATCTAGCCACAGTATTCTGTGTCACTTGCTGAAGTAGCGACTTCGGGATGTCGTTAACCTGGCGGACGATATTTTTTTTGTGCTGAGATGATCGTCAGATTTGTTTCATAGATTTTACTATTGAGTTATCCTATATGATATTGATTCAAACATCGGAAAAATCCATAGTATCAAAACTCATAATACACAAACAGTGTATCATGAGTTTTGATACTACTCACATAGTATCAATTCTCATATAATGTCGATAGGGGTGAGGCAGGATGTTCTCTCAATATTGCATACATACATACATATCGTCACGCCTGTCTCTCGTAGAGGTAGGCAGGCGACAGATCTCCATCTGCTACGACCTAGGCACACCTTCCTTGCTTCCTGCTTGTTAAGGGTATTCTTGACCTGGCCTTTCTTAAAAACTTCAGCAATTTGGTCAAGGTATGTTTTCCGTGGTTTTCTTCTACCGACCCTTTCATCCAAATTCACAACGCAATCCATTTTCAGTATTGACAGAAAATAATAGGCATGTTTTTACTGATTATTCGACCTGTAACCTTCTGCCACTGGACATCCTATGCCACTTAATATTTTTTTTATGTATAGCATAGTGGGCAAACGAGCATGCGGGTCACCTGGTAGTAAGCAATCACCGCCGCCGACAGACATCCGCAACGCATTCTTCTCAATGTAATAAATAATGTATTACCAATTTACATCAAATTTCTTTTCAACACTACGTCCATCCTACAGTTCTCTGGAAGAAAATGCTATTATTTATTTATTTATTTATTTATTAAGCACAAAAACAAGTTACATTCTTAAAGAATACAATATAATATAAACTTAACAACGCCTGGACTATATTTCTTTAAATTTACGCACAGCATGGCTACATTTTAATTAAAGGGTTACTTATCTAATAATGAAATACTATAAACTAATTAAAAAAATAAGAAATGTAAAAAAGAAGGATAACATTAATTTTGTGATCTATCGACTGCCAAATATATCACAGAGCGATCGCTTTAATTGATGTATTTTGATATTGAAAATATCGAACGTTTCTGTACCGTGGTCAATAAATATATCATTCTATAGGCGACAAATGTGAACTATGGGTTTATTATGCGATATATTGTTTGGAAAAGAGCTAATATAATATATAATAGGGACAGCTTTAAGACATATAATATATTATATAATAGCGATAGCTTTAACACTGCCATTTGTTTCTATTTTAGGTATACAATCAATATTGTATCACTTTTTTTATGGTGAAATATAAAGAATATATCTATCTATCTATCTAAATAATTATTCCATTTATGAAAAACTGGCTTTTGCTAGCCGCGGGCTAAAAAGCCGCGTGGAATTTGGTCTGTAATATAAAGTTTTGTGACAGATCATTTTAAACAAATATATGTGTTTACACTTAATTTATGGTTCACAATTTTGGTCATAGTGGCTTCCACATAAAAGGTCAATACAAACAATCCTACGGTAGATCATCTTTGTGTATTTCCAATGGTTTATTAATGGAGTCAGGCGTTACTTTGCGGAAATCCATCATTATGTGGACAGTCAAAAGCTTTACTTAGCTAAGATCCGCGGATTAGTGAAGTCGCGCATCTTAGCTAAGTAAAACTTTTGACTGTCCACATCCAATGGTTTAGGCTGCGTACGCCAAGATAGCTCTCAGAGGCCAGATGCATCGTTATATTACGACTAAAATTACATAAAATCATTACAAATTGTAGCCTATATGTTATTGCGATGTATGATCTATATTACTGTAAAATTTCATCCAAACCCGTCCAGTAGTTTTTTCGTGAAAGAGTAACAAACATACATCTATACTCACAAACTTTCGTATTTATAATATTATCATAGTAAGATAGACTGTGTATCTTTTTGAATGACGTACACAAAGTAAAAAGATTCAAATGGTTGGGTACAAATCCTTCCGTCTCTATAGCAATCGTCGAAAGTCTGTGTATCCCGTAGTCCCTGTTCTACTCGCAGTATCTTTTACTTATTTCACTCTCAGTTAGGCGTATAACTCGGTTCATGAAAAAATTAAAAAAGCGTGTCAAAGCCAGTCGACGCGGGGTCAGCCACCGCTTAAGATGCACTCTTGTTAGGATCACCATAAAATTGCCAAGTTTTAATGAGACAAAGTCAAGTGTACAGGTGCTCAGAAGGTTATGGAGAGCTATTATAACATGGGAGAGAGGCTGGTGTATTGTACCGCTTGATAAATTGTACCACATCAAAATGTTCTACTTAATGTTACTATTTATCTGTCTTGAAAGCAGAATGAATGCGGTAGAAATGAGAGTATTAAGAAGTATGTATGGGGTAACTTTGAATGATAGATATATGGATGATAAGGAGATGATAAAGAATAAAGATATAAGAGAGCAATGTGGAGTAAAAGAAGGTATCATGACAAAAGTTAAGAAAGGAATGTTTATATGGTTTGAGCACATAGAGAGGATGAATAAAAGACGACTGGTAAAAGAAAGAAGGTGTGTAGTAGTGGTAGCGGAAGACCAAGGAAAACATACTTTGATCAAATTGCTGCAGTTTTTAATAAAGACCAAACCAAGAGGGTACTCTTACTGACAAGCTTGCATGATCTCGTATATGAGTGATGAGTATGTAGGAAGCAAGGAAATTAAGCCGAGTAAGTATATGGAACTCGTGTTGTCAATATGCGCTGTACTGCATCTCTGTGAAGGTCAGGCAGTGGCAGAAAATCAGTTTCGCTGGTCAATGAGTGGAGTTTTTTACTAAGCGATAGTCCATTTCCATCTGTGTGTAATGTGAATTGATATGTGATATATTGAAATGTATACTGCTGAAGGAAATAAATTTATCTATTTATGCGTATCTGACACAATATGCGTATTGATACTATATGAGAATTGATACTATATGAGTATTAATACTGTTTGTTTATTATTCCTTTACTATATATTTCCTTTTCCTATTGTGTGGTCCCTTTTTAGGTAAAAGCCAGATCTTTAACCATTTCTTTCTGTGTGGAGCTTGGTTTTTTCGTGCTGTTTCTACAATGTCGTATGCAGAGATCTGACATTATATGTGAGACCTGTTACTCTTTTGTATTAATTTCAATATTTTATGGATTTGTATTATTTTGTTTTTTTTTTACAGAGGTTAGTCTGTTTTTCCCACGACGACCAGTAGGATTGGGTTAACAAACGGGCAGACCCATAGTAAGACCCAATGGTCTTGATAATTAGAGATTATATAAGTATTGCATTTTATCAAAAGACAAAAAAGCATAGCCACCCTAATATTCAACGCTAGTGCATGGAGCCATTATAAGTGTGTCTGCGAGCGGGATTCATTGCTCTTCAAATTTCCATCCGTATGTAATGTGAATTGATAAGTGATGTCTATACTGCAAAAGGAAATAAATGTATCTATCTATCTATGAGTACTGACACAATATTCGTATTGATACTATATGAGTTTTAATACTGTTTATGTATTATGAGTTTTGATACTAAGGATCTTCCCTATTTATGAGTCAATATCATATCGGGCAGACCCATAGTAAGACGCAATGGTCTTCATATGGTCGCAATAATTATAGATTATATAAGTATTGCATTTTATGAAAAGACAAAAAAGCCTGGCCACCCCAATATTCAACGCTAGTGCATTGAGCCATTATAAGTGTGTCTGCGAACGGGATTCATTACTTTTTAAATTTCAAGCTTTAATTACTTTTGTAGCGATATCTTTTATATAGCACCTATTAATACATACGTACATACATTAAATTTGTAACGATACTTATTATGTCACATTTTGTACCAACATTTGTACATTTGTGGTAGAAAAGTGTGACTTAAACGGATGGTGGTGGATAACCAGCTGTCCAGGTGATAGAGATGGAACTTATTTTTGTGGTGTGTAGGTACAACTATGCGGCTGGGAGGACGGTTTCAATGTTGTATCGATTCGGCAATTGGAAATAGCTATTTTCACAAGGTGCGTGGAAAGAAGTTTCTGGGAAAACGCATACTACACGCCCATTCATCTTGTTTATTGGCTTATTCTGTAAAAAAGTTGTCAACCCAAAACTATCAGTTTAGGAGGCGGGTACTCTAACCGCTGAGCCATACGGTCATTAACTAATCAGATGAAGCATTCGATGACGGTGTATACCACCGTTTTCATTTGAACCACAATAGTTACTAAAATATGTAGATTGCATGTATTTTCACGTGCATTTGAGCTTTCACTTGAATTATTTATGTTCGGGTACATGCGAGCAATGTAAGGGACCTCTCCATCTGTAATGGGTGCGATGAACTTCATAGCTTTATGCTGTGTCAAGTCTCCGTTATAATAAAAGATCCCGTCGTATCAGATGAACTCCTCATTTCCCAGTAAAAAACGTAAATGAATACCATCAAGTTAGGTTAACACAATGACAAGGGTCAGCGTATTTTTATTAAAATATTGTTTAATCAACTACTTTTTTTTAATTAGTGTTTTGAAATTAAATTCTTTATTTCGCTATAAGAAATTATATTTCATATATCGAACGTCAGTCTTTAAACATAAAGTTTTACCACGTGTTCAAAATGAAGCTGGCAGCTTAGAACGCCTATATAATATATTTGTATACATATGTAAAGCTGGCACTTTTTTTTTCTTTGATGGCAATTAAATATAACTATTATGCCAGTGTCAATTAAATACGATAACATCAAATATATTGAAATATAACCAGTCAGCTTATCACGTTCCATTTTTTCCATAGGCCATTCACAGCGCCATAGGCAGTGCGGAAGCGTTGCCGACCTTTAAGGAAAGTGACATTATGGGAGTAGGAGGGGGGAGGGAATGGGAAGGGAGGGTGTTGGGCCTCCGGAACTCAAGCCACTTAACGTACGAAGTGCGGTAGCTAAGCTACCACTCAGATGCCGGTTTTCCGCAGAGGTGTGGTACTTCCCCAGGCGAGCCGGCCCATTCATGCTACAGACAAATATAATGCCATTCTTGACAAAGTATTCGTCTGCAGCGTGGCTCTACCATTAATAGATGCATGTTTCGACACTAAGTGTATAAAAAGTTGCGAAGTCAAGGACACCTTATAAATGTAAATTTTTAGCACGTCCATCCTCCAGACACAGCTGCTCCCCCCCACCCTTCCCCTCGCCCCTCAAATGCCTATTCAAACCTCCCTACCTCTATTACTCTGCAAACTTTATCCATAGAGAGCTTTTAGGACGTGTACGCACATAGCTTTCCTAAACGATGTTCTGGCTCTTACTTTACTATTTGGTTAATTTCCTTTGAATATCAAGTCGGTCTGTGCTTTTTGGGCTGGTTAAGTCTTCCCCATTTTTGGTAGAATGAACTTTTGACTTCTTATTAATGGAGTCAGGCGTTACTTTGCGGAAATCCATCACTATGTGGACAGTCAAAAGTTTTACTTAGCTAAGATCCGCGACAAGCAAAACAATAACAGATAATTAATAATGTGTGCTTTTTTGCTGGATGAAGTGGATTTATTTGGAGCTTAAACCAAAAACTTACCGAAAATCGGCCATCAATTCTCCACCCACCAACCACTATACACAACATCAATCACACACTACCACTTTTCCACCTTGTAAACGAATCGTGTTTCGCCCCAACACGAGGCATCTTCAGGTCTAGTGGACTCTACAGAAGACAACCAAAAAGTCACAGCAAGTTTTTGGTTTAAATTCCAAATATTAATAATAATTGTCGCGGATCTTAGCTAAGTAAAACTTTTGAGTGTCCACCTCTGACTTCTCTCAGTATTTTTATAGTTTTTACAACGGTAAGTGCTCCGAGGAATTCCACAAATGCACAACTCGCCACAAAGAAAAGTTTCATCCCCACCATCTGCATGAGTAACGAACGAACACGGTGCGCTTCTGTCACTACTTCTTTGGACGCACCATCACCACGTGGACCTTCAGCGGTACTTCCGAACCGATTCGACATTGGCACCTTCAAAAAACAAGCCTACACGTAGAATCCTGTGCCGTCGGGGAAGTCTATGGGCGGCGTTGATTGTTTTCCATCACGCGATTCGCTTGTTCGTTTGCCCTCCTATCTTTTAAAAAAGCATTATGTATGTCTCAGTTTCAGAAGGGACGTTATGCTTTGAAAATCACAAACTTCTTCCCACGTACACTTTGAAATTAATTACTTTCAACGGTATATCCAAACAGATAGGACGTTTTATCAAAAGACGATTTATATATGTAGGTTTGAGGCTATTATGATTTATATAGTTATGTCATTTATAGATTTTTATGGCTAGATGAATGTCGTCACTGTGGTCCGCGATCTGACCACGTTGGTTCTTGCTGAAAACTAGCGCCGGGTGCTCCAATAGTGCACCCAGCATATGCTGAGCAAGAACCATTTTATGACACTCGTTAGATTAAAATTATTTTCTTTTTGTTTTGTGTTTTTATTTGTATATAGAATATTATTAAGGATTTAATTTTGGTAATTGTAAAAAAAATGGTGTCATAAATAAAGTTTTTCTATTTCTATTTATATAGATGGTGCGACGATCTGCGCACAGCCGCTGGCAGAAACTGGATGCGTGTAGCCGAAGATCGGGCTAGGTGACGCTCTATGGGGGAGGCCTATGAACAACAGTGGACTGCCGCAGGCTGCTGCTGCTGATGATGATGATAGATTTATGAGCTTATTAAGTTACCAGAACCAGTAAGCTACAATTGGTTCACACGCCTCAAGTTTAATAGTGGTAGAGTCATGCTGCAGACGAATATATATAATAAAGTATAATAAAGCATTCGTCTGAAAAAAAAGGTGAGGTTTAAAAATCAAAAAAAGGTGAGGTTAAATCTGGTTAACTGTGTGACGACTTTACATCCCTTATTATCGTAGCGAAGTTGAACTAGTAACTGGCAACACTATATATAGAACAATAAAAAAAAACTCAGCAACAGAGTGGAGCAAAAAACCTACATCAAACGTAGTCTGTAACACCTCAATTGTCTTTGCCTCGTTATTCTATTGAAGAACGGGAACAAAAAAAAAAGAATCCGCCATTTTGCTTGACGGTCTCACAGCGGGAAAGGGATCATTGTCGCCTTTAGTCATTAAAACAATAAGGAAAATAAACTTTGCTAAAGTTAGAATAGCATACGATGTTTTAACTCGAATCCCTTTTGGCTCAAGATATTTAATTGTATGCGTAGATTGTAAAACTTAGAATTTAAGCTGGTATTTTGACGAATCTGGTGAGCTATTTGTATTTAATATTTTATTTTTTGAAAAACTTTATTTATGACACCGTTTCTAAAATAATTAATTTGTGCTTAAAACCTTAATAATATTATAATATAAAGAAAACAAACAAAACAAAAAGAAAATAATATATATATATATATATGCTAGATGCAGCGACGATCAGCACAAGGCCACTGGCAGAAACTGGCTGCGTGTAGCCGAAGGTAAGCCGTAGAGAATGTCCAGAAGTGGACTGATATTGATATTAATATGTCTTACTACAGGACACCACTTGGCTGTCTGTCTGACGACCAATTGGCTGAGTGGCGGGGCTCCTGCATACAGAGTCAATAGTCGCGGGTTCGACCCCCGCATTGGGGTAAATATGTATGGCCTACAGAAATTTATTTCTAGTCTGGTTACCTCGCCAGTCTATATTGGACAAGCGTGATGGGTTAATGACCGTTCCTCCAGAAATGGGAAGGCCCTTGCTCAGCAGTGAAGTATATATAGGCTGTGTTGAGTTCCGGAGGCCCAACCTCCTTCCCCCTTCCTCTCCGCCACATGACACTTTCCTTTAAAGCAAGCAACGCTTTTGCACTGCCTATGGTAATGGGAATGTCCTGGGCGGCGTTGGTTGCTTTCCATCAGGTGACATGCCTTCTCGATTGCTTTCGTATCCCATAAAAAAAAAGAAAAAATATATTTCAGTAACCACCCAAAGGAGATCTCGAGAAAAAAGATGGCATATATAAAAAATTCCGCAGACAAGCCTTTATTTTTCAATCGTATAGCGTAGCAGGCCAATAAATTGCATTCTATACGGTCAAGCCCATATTTGTCGGGATCAGAGGACAAACCGTTGAAATACGATATGCTGCAATCATTGCGTAGGTACAGCCTTTCCCAAACTTTGGTGTCTTACCCTAAGAAAATTTTAAGACGACGTTGTGCTCTCATGGATATATAGATAATCTTCTTCTAAAAGTGCCTCTCCGACTTGCGAAGGTTGGCAGCCAATTCAGCACAACTTTCCTCCTCATATATTTTTCGTAGATAATAAACTTTCATATTTTTTCTCACCTCTTTGCCAACCCGATACGATATTGGAACTTTTAAAAAACTTTTTTAAAGGCCGGCAACGTTTCTGCAATGCCTATGGTTCTGCGCATGTCTATGGGTGGCGGTGATTGATTTCCATCAGGAGACACGCCTGCTCGTTTGCCCATAAAAATATGGCTTAGCGACAAAGTTATAGCTTTCAAAATGGCCGTAAGGTCAATTTTTACACAAATAAAAAATGGCGATTTGGTTCGCCACCGATGCCACGAGATGCAACGAACAGACAGCCGTTTCGCTACGATGAATGTGACAGGAGGGATGGATGAAAAGATAGATGAGTGTGAAGGAAGCAAGGAAGGTGTGTCGGTATCGTAGTGGATGGATATCTGTGATCTCTATTTTAGTATCAGCTGATTGATCCATATTTGTATAATTTACGTGAAGTTTATAAGGTAAAAATTATATTTATTATTTATAAAAAATAATAATTATAAGGTAAAAAATGAAAAAAAGAAGCGTCATGTTGTCAATCAATTAATTAAAAATCTGGTCTAGTGTTTTCTGTACAGTTGTGGACACAAGTTTTTGGTGACATGACTATAAATCTCTATGAAACTCCCGCGTTGTTTTTGGCCACAATACAGTTAATTATATACAGTTATAATGTATGCTAGAGACAAAAATTTGCCAAATAATTCAAAGTTTTTCAACTATTTTTCTTCAAACTTGTCACTATCCTGCCTATACAAGAATAGGTCGCTTATGTTTATATGTATATGTGCATTACAAGATATATTTTAGTTTGTTCGCTCATCAAAATAAAGTTACATTAGATTGTTTAGAATATCGAGCGAATTTCAGAGACAGCATATAAGATGTCCGATTGCAGAATTAGATTGTTAACATTAATAATTACTTTAAAACAAGAAATATTCGACCATTTTTTTATACGAGGCTATAGATCGAATAATTTTTGTTTGAAAGCAGTAGTTAAGGTTGAAAATCTGAAATTTTTTCACCGGACACCCAAATTACATTGCTGTAATAAACTACATTTCTTCCACTTTAACCTTCTTAACACATTGAAGACGGTATGCACTGAAAAGTGTCTAGCCTCAGTTCCCGCACATTTTTTTATTATTATCACTACAACTATCATTTTTTTCATGTCTTTATTTTGCCTTTACTTGCAATTAATTACATAATATTGCATCAGATTCCAATAAACGTGAATTTCCGTCATCAATCGCCAATAGTTGAAAAATAAAAGACGAGAATTCCCGTATCCCGTCTTCAATGTGTTAAATATTATATAATTATGTAACACTTTTGACCGTGACAGTACTTATGCGAGGGAATTTTATCAATACTCCACAATTAGAGGATAGCGTTGCAGTGTGTTGTTGGTACGCAACATAAGGGTTCTTGAAACGTACTACGTTGTTGAATTTTTATATTAAAAATATTGATTTCTATCGTGTCATAGTTCGTCAATGAGTTTTACTACGTTGATACGTAGTTGACGTTCGTATAAATATTGAGTTGTAATAAAAAATATTAGGCTTGTGTATATCATGCTCGCTTAAAGGTCTCTGATTGCGGTGACGTCGTGTGCGGGGTCTTCTAGTTCCCTTTAAAATGTTTGAAGCGGTGGCTGCCACATGTGGAGACCGGTCTGCTCGATATTGTTTTTCTCATGTAAACATTTTTTTTTAGTCGCAAGCGTGCCGACCGTCCCAGGACCGGGCTCGCCCGGGTACTATGGTGCATTACCTCAGCATGCAGGGCTCTGCTGGGGCTGACCTCCATCCTCCCTTGCGGCTCGTAGGATTCCCTAAAGACGAATTTAATATACCTAATTTGTCGAAAATGACGGCGACGTGGTTCGCCACCCGTCACGTCCTGATTCTCACGAGGGCGAGAAGCGATTAATGCGCTGCGATGAATGGTAGCGGACGAAGCTCTGTGGTCTCTGCAAACCCCTGCGAAGGATAGGCGTGAATATATAGTAATATAATAATATTTTTTTTTCTTTGAAACTTGAATGTCACTAAAACATAACCGAATGTACACATGGTTATCTGCGAGACTAAAAAATTTTAATTTTTTTACGGGATCGAAAGGCGAGTCACTTGATGGAAAGCAATTAACGCCGCCAATAAATATCCGCAGCGCAATAGGCAATGTAGAAGCGTTGCCGGCCTTTAAGGAAAGTATCATTATGGGAGGGAGAGGTGGTTGGGCCTCCAAAACTCAACCGCTCATCGGACGAAACCCAGTAGCTAAGCTACCACTCAGACGCAGATTTTCTGCGGGAGTGTGGTACTTCCCCGGGCGAGCCGGCTCATTCATGCTACAGACAAATAATATGCCATTTTTGACAAAGTATCCATCTACAGTGTGGCTCTACTACTACAAAATGATAAATATTGATATAAAAAAGAGGATGCGTGTTGAGGTTTTTCGCTGTTTCTCTTCGCTCCGCTGAGAGGAATCTCCTTACAAAATGGTATTTAGCTTTATTGATAACGAACTGACGCTCTATAAATTAAATGTAATTTCTTATATCGAAATAAAGATTTTTGTTTTTTTTTTTTAAATAATGGTTTCTAATAATCTTTGGTTTAATATAATGCCTACGAAAGTATGCAGAAGACGATCTAATTGGCTCCAATACGTAGCTTTTGGAGACAATGGTGGCAGGTATTATTTTGGGTTATTTATTTCGAGTTTAGATTCCCTGCCAGAACGCCTCGGACAAGTGTGATGGGGTCAATATTTATTCCTCCGAAAACGTAAAGGCCCATCGCCGGCAAAGGGACATAAATGGGCAGCAAAAAAGTATACAGAAATAGGGGACAAAAGAGGTAGTATAATCCTAATAACAGACGGACAGACGATGGAGTAGACGAATGCTGTAGTGGAGATCGCGTTTCGGTCAACGTTGTGTGGGACGCCTCCCGGCTAAAAGGTGCGACGATCTGCACAGAGCGGCTGGCAGAAACTAGATGCGTGATGCCGAAGATCGGGCTAGGTGGCGCTTCTTGGGAGAGGCCTATGTTCAGCAGTGGACCGCCGCAGGCTGTTGGTTGATTGATTGAATCCAAAAAATCGCAATCGCGACGCCTCTTCATCAAGGAGATTGGTGTCTTTCAATTGAATATGAATAACGATACAAATGACTAGGTACCCAAGCTATCTCTTTCGAAGTCAGCGGTGGCGGATTCAATAAATATATTATATCACAATGGGAAAAATATATATGTGTACATATTTATTCCGAGTATAGATATTTCGCTATATCGCCTTAAACAAGCGTGGTGGGTTAATGTTCATTCCCAAAATGTAGGTGGTGCTTGGCCAAAAGTGGGACATGACCTAGATTTGCCTGGATAAACAGACAGACAAACTAAGATTTTATAATTTCATTTTTTGACAAAATAAACAGACTGGTCATCTGATAGTAAGTTACAATTGTTGTTCATACAAATCTACCAAACCTGGGACAATACATAAATATGCCTTGCCTTTTATAGGAAAATATATTAATGAATGGGAAGTGAGTATGAAAAAGATGACGAAAGGAGAAAGGCTTCAAGCTTTCGTCACTTTTATTCATAAAAGAAGCTATAAAGCAGAAGTCAATCTTCTTCAAGGATGTTTCCTTCCCCAATAGAGATAGATCATGAAGGATATTATGAAAGATTTGCCAAATATTTTTGGCGAAAATTTTCTCCTGCATATGTCATACAATAAATATTTATGTATCGATTTTTATATACGTTACTTTCAGTATTATAAATATATCAGTGAGAAATAATATCTATAGAACAGCTTGATGATCCCTTTATGAATAGAGGGATGAGTGTGAATGAAGCAAAGAAAGTGTGCCGAGATCGTAGCAGATAAAGATCTGAGGTTTCTCTTTACCCCTACGGGAGACAGTCGTGATGAAATGTATGTATGCGTGTACAAAACTCATATAAAAAAATAATACTCTTTATGGTATCAATAATCTAAGCATATTAAAAAAAATTAAAAATAAACAATACAATATGTTTTTTATCTGTATCATGCTAAAGTATGAAATCCAATGACTTGTAGGGGAGAATAATTTAAAAATCCAGTTTTCCCATGTCAAATGAAGTACTACAAAATGGATACAGCGAGAATATTCATCAAGTCATGTCATTAAATTTTAATGAAGCTTTGGTAAATCAGCGATCATTATTAAAAATGATTTTAGGTTTATTTTGTCTATGTAAACGTTAAAAAATCAATGCTGACATATGCACGGGATGATTGGTAAAAACTAACTAATGGTAATTAAAGCGAAAAATGTTTGGGAACCATGGAGTTTTGCGAAGCCAAAATTTGCCGTACTAACGACTGGTTGGCGGGATGACGGAGACAGAAGATACTAACGTTAAAACGGGACGTATATAGAGAAAAAGCTACGCCTAATCAATGCATACAGCCTTCTGAAGCCTGCAGAGACTTCAGTATGCCGCGTACATTCAGCTAGAACGGTTTGTGTGATCAGCGTAATAATTGAAATTAAATAACTAAAAATCCTGCCCATTCCAAATAGTTCTTATTGTAAAATGAATACAGTTGATAATTAAATGAGATAGTTTTTCAATCATTTGCATATATATATATATATATACTAGCGTATAAGTTCACACGCGGACAAAAGACCGCGCAGAATTGTGGCCTTTTTAATTGCAAAAAAAAAATAAAGAAAAAACGAAAACATTTGCTCTGTCGGTGAAACCGTTTCGGATGTCTGTAAGAGTGACATACACGATGGAGAATGTTTTTTTTTTTAAAAAGTGATTTTAAAAAGTCAAGTAACGCATTCGACGTGTTCGCATTGTTGCCGTACTCGTTATTTTGCAAGGTTTTTAATATGTGAAGGGGTGGGGGTGTATGGCAAGGATCCTTTGTTCCTAGCTGCACTGTACTTGTGCCGTGTGAGAGAGGGCCGAGCAATGGAGAAACGCAGTAAGTCCATCCCCTAACGTGTACGTTTTCAGCCATTTTGATGTTGTGCAGTTGTGTTTACGCCTGAATGCGCCGTATATATATATTTAAAACCAAATTATGCGGAAGGTCAACATTTTTTTACACGCGTATTTTGTGCTTTTATTTTAAATAAAATACGGAAATCTATTTTCGAGTTCTTAATGTCCACGCGATTCGATTTTGAATTATTATTTGTGTATTAATATTTATAAAAGTAAATAAAATACATAAATAATTCATAACCGATTAGCGTATAAAAACTTATAAAAGCATCAAGTAGAATAAATAAGATATTTTAATTACAAATGTGCTAAAAATATAAAAATAATAAAAAATATTTGTCAATTTTATATTTATAATTTTTATTTAGATTTTTGACACGCGATTACATCTAAATACAGAGTAATGATTAAACTAAATTAATTTAAAAATTTTATATTAAACAAAATATAAAATGTATTAGTTGCAATATAATTTCTGAATTAAATAAACAATATTGTTACGTTAAAATATTTTAAATTAATTTCTTTATATTTTATTTAATTAAATTAATATAAATATTTTATTTTAATTAATTTTAATTTATAAAAAATAATAATTTATTTTTATTATTTTAAATTAATAATTAATATAAACTTTAAATATTTTTATTATATTGGACAATAATCTATCCATTTGTATTAGAGGCACATAGAAACATGGAATTTGAAAAATTTGGAGATATCGGGTTTTTTCATGCATTTATATATATATACGTAACCAATATACATAATTATTAACTGATGGATGTATACAGCGTTTGTGAAAACTTAGATGTACTCGTGTACTCCACTTTTCTACTACGGTTCATTCTTTACATGCTACCAAGAATCTGAAATCCTAGATAGTTATTTAAGTATATCTTCATTTAGTATTTCCGTATTAATCTTTTACAACAACCATCCCATTGCTGAGCACGGGCCTGCCAATTTCTGGGAGAATGGATATTAACCCACTACGCTTTTCCAATACGGATTGGCGGGGTCAATCAATCGATCAATTAACAGCCTGCGGCAGTCCACTGCTGGACATAGGCCTCCCCCAAAAAGCGCCCTATCCCGATCTTCGGCTTCACGCATCCAGTTACCGCCAGTCGCTCCTCACAGATCGTCGCACCGTCTAGCCGGGGGGCGTCACACACTACGTTTACCGAAACGCGGTCTCCATTCCAGCAGTCGTCTGCTCCAACGATTGTTGGATCTCCGACAGTCGTGACCAGCCCATTGCCACTTTAGTCTGCTAATTCGAGAGGCTACGTCGGTGACTTTAGTTTTCTGGCGGATTTGTTCATTTCGAATCATATCTTCCAGAGAAACTCCGAAAAATAAATATTTGTAGACCATTTTATTACGATTCAGATCAAACCCGCGACTCAATAGACGGCAATCCCGCCACTAAATCCAATGTGGTTCTCCGTCTCTCTCGAATGTGTTAACAAGAGAATATCAGATTGAAATGTAATGCAATCAAAAAGTCGACCCTTCTTTTTCCGCACTTAAAAGCCCCTAGTTTCCCGAGGTAACTCTAACTTAATTCATTTCTTATCGAGCTTTTTGTGTTCTTGTGTATTAAGTAAGGCGGTTAAGCCTTTTTCAATTTGAGCTGATATACATATATTTTATATGAATATATAATATAGTGCATGTATGTATTTATATACTTATGTACATATTTATAATCGAATAATGAGCAAATTGGTGTGTTAGCACGGTCTTTTTTATAGGATAGGAAGACAATCAAGCAGTATCACCCGATGCAAAGTACTCAACGACGCCCATGGCCATCCGCAAGGCTATAGGCATTATGGAAGTGTTGACGGACTTTGAGAAGTGAGTAGGCTTGCTTTTTGAAAGCTCCAATGTCGTATCGATTCGAAAAAACTGCTGGAGGTAGCTGGTTTCAAATGGTGGAAATGGGCGGAAAGAAGTTTCTGGAAATGAAGAAATTATATGAGTATGAGTAATAGTATATATATGGATGTATGTGTGTGTGTCCATATCAATGTCGTCACTGTGGTTCGCGGTCTGATCACGTTCTTTTTTGCTGAGAACCAGCGCCAGGTGCTCCAATAGAACGCCTAGGATATGCTAAACAAGAACCATTTTATGACACTTGATAGATTAAAATCGTTTTCTTTTTGTTTTGTTTATATATTTATATTGTTAAGGTTTTAGTTTTAGCTATTGTAAAAAAAGTTGTCATGAATAAAATGTTTTCTAATTCTATTTTTTAAAAAACGCACTGTATCTTATTTAGATGGTGAGAATTAATTCTCCGGTAGTGGAATTCATCGGCCGGAATCATTCTGAACAATTCCTGGGAGCACTCTCCATGGTAAATTCGGTGAATGATACTGAGATATGAAATGTCTCTCAGCAACGCCAAGGAATCTAGCCGTTCGAGATCTTGGTTCATCAACGATTCTACCAGTGATAATATGCTTCATGCAAATTCACTTTATAACTGTTTTGAAAAAATAAAATCGATACGTAAAAATTACAATGCGGTTTATTATAAAAAAACCTTTTACGGGATCATCATAATGCGAGTTAGAATAATTTTGATAATATTAGTATACAGGTTACATTTTACAAGAGATAAAAAAAGATTGCATTACATTGATACAAGTAATATAAAAATTAAAATCAATTTCTACTTCTATATCCGGCTAAATATATATATATATATATATATATATATATATATATATATATATATATATATATATATATATATATATATATATATATATATATATATATATATATATATATATATATATATATATATATATATATATATATATATATATATTTATACGGTATAGAAGGGCAAACGAGCAAGCGTGTCGCTTAATGGAAAGCAATCAACGCCGCCCATAGACATTCAATGTGCCATAGGCATTGCGAAAGCGTTGCCGGCCTTTAAGAAATGTGTAGGCTTGTTTTTTTTGGTTTCAATGTCGAATCAGTTCGGACACACCGCTGGAAGTAGCTGGTCATTGCTTATTTGCCTATCTTGCATTTAACAAACTTAGTAATTAAAAATTTATATATTATTATAAATCTAAAGATTATTCCATAAAAAAGCTTAAAATACATTTGATAAGGTGATAAAATTTGTATAAAACATACCGACACTGAGCTAGGAGTAAAATTAGCACTTGGCCTATTTTAAAAATATGATACCGATTCATTCTAGTATTTCTCGTAGCAAACTGCTGCACGTAGCGTTCGTAGACCAGACATGTCGTAGGTGCAGCTATACGTGTACCCGTGCTACGAAGTGGCTACGAAATCATTTTAGACATTTTATATTTTTACAACGTCACACGAGTGGGAGGGTTTTCATTTAGCTGTTATGTATATTTAAATATAATAATTGTTACCTGACTTAGAATGGGATTATTCCATTCCTTTTTGCGGGTATAAACTATATAAACAAATACCTAAAAATATTTTTTGTTTTACTAATCTACCCCCTACCAATATTCGCATCTTAAAAAGTCCTAATAATTACAATGCATTTGTAATGTAGATGTTGATTAACTTTTGATGTTGCTAGGTTTTTCACTTCCATAAAAAAAATAACTGAGAGTCGTTTCGCTACTATGAATGTGAGAGAAAGGATGAATGAAAAGATGGATGAGTGTGGAGGAAGCAAGGAAGGTGTGCCGGGATCGTAGCGATTGGAAATCTGTGGTGTCTGCCTACCCCCACGGGAAACAGGCGTGACAATATGTAGGTATGTATGTTTAAATTAAATTATTTAAAAAATCGTACACATTTTGTTCACAGCCTAACTTTTGCTTGTACTTATTCGGTCTATGTTGCCGGTGTTGCAATGGTTAATAAGATACTATCTGGATCACATTTTCCCCGATTTCCCGCTCAGGAAACTTTTTAAAATTTCCCCAAAAAAAGTGAAAGCAATTCAACAATGAAGCATTATTAACTTGTTTCTCTTTTCATTCCTTTTGCACAACGCCTCCCCGAGATAAGGAATGATACCCCAAAAGATTTTAACAAAGAAAAACTTTTGAATTTTATCCGATGCGGAAAAGGGAACAGATAGGCTTGCGGTTTTAGGCTAAGCGTGAATAATTGATGATCCAATCCGCGGGACCCTCCTGAAGTCTTTGTTTCGTTCCCTGTATCTGTATGTATCTTTGTTCTAATCAGATTAATAAAGATGCAGTAAGATCCACTGCATTGCGCAGACTTTTAACCAAATGCAAATAAATGAAATTTATTTGTGACACATATAATAAATGAAATTTATTTGTGACACATAATAAATGAAATTTATTTGTGACACGTATAATAAATGAAATTTATTTGTGACACTTATTATTAATATTTATTTATTTTATCAATAACAATCTCGAGGTGATTGATCCGTGCTGAGAAATATCAATTCAGTCGAAATTCATATTCGTCTATATATATTATATTATATATAAAAATATATGTACATAAATGAACACATACATACATATATATACAATTATATTATATTGTGAAAGATTTTCTTTTATGACTTATGTATGTATAATGTGATGTAATTCATTTATACATATAATTTGTGTGTGTATAATAATCAGTTGTGTATGAATTATAATTTATTATGTACTATTATGTTTAGAATGAAATAAATGTTTCTGTTTTTCTGTCTGTCATATAAATGTGGCAAAACTATGCATGAATTAGCTCGATAAACCTCACAGAATATGAAATTTAAATTACCACAATTCGTACGGTTAATCTTGGGTTTTACTCCCTTTATTTAATTCTTTCTCTCTCATTAAGTTGTCTTCTTTATATCCAAATCCACATACTTGCAATAATATAGAAAATGTATCTGTATTAAACATTAAATAAATTGGTCATGATAACCAATTTAATTCGTCAAAAATAGTCACGTTTTCCATAGAACCGAGTTTATTATTTTTCGAGTGTTGTACTCGGGAAATAATAAGGCACTCTAACTAATAAGTTAAGCAAACATAATACATTAACTATACGATAGTACTGGCACGTGTATTGGATAAATGTCAAATAAAAATCAAATTAATAAAAACACAGATGCCATTGTTTGAGAGTCGAGATGCTACGAGGAGGCTACGAAAACCGAATTACCGAGTTTCAAGCCGATAGAGCACACCTGTGCTTGTATTATTTCGCACCTTGCTTATATTGCAACTCCTCCATTATTCTATTTCGTTTTTTAAATTTTCTTTTGAATTTTATTATTATTAAGGCCCTATAACAATTATATAATATGTATAAATATTATATAACGTCCTGATTCCCACGGGGGCGAGAAATGAC